>VYZT01062871.1:22850-40447 GCA_013400735.1 Pomatostomus ruficeps | reverse complement strand
GTTCTCTCTTCTTTACTCCTACCCACTTCAATCTACGTCAGGTTCACTGCCTCCACTGCAAAGCAAAACCTAGGTACAAAGATAAGCGAGATAAGGCTGCTGCTACCGAGCAGCAGCCAGAGTGCTTATCTGACCAAGGTGCTGGATCACAGCAGGCATTGAAGCACCTAAGTAGCCCTGCCATAACCCAGAAGAGTTAAATAAAAAGCTGCTGTGAAGATGGTCTGGGATTTGTCTAGTAAACCATAGCTGGGATGTGTCCTAGTAAACTAGGAAAAACTAGATGTAAGGGAAAAATTTGTTTAACCTTTCATGAGAAATGTCAAAATTCTTTCTTAAAACACTGTCTTGAAAAATAGAGAGCATGGCCATATTTTTTCTAATACTTTTCTTCTTTCAATCTGAGATTTAAAAATGGATTTAAGTGATCAGTTTGGAAAGTGACTAAAGCTTCTATTGAGCAAATGTCTACATTTTTTAAAAACATAATTTCTATCTCCAAGACATACACCTCGTCTAGGCTAGCCTCTTCTGTAGAAAATGTAACTGCTCTCTACGTTGCTGATAAACATAAGAGTCAAGCTTCTTTTGAATCTATGAACCAAAACACTCACTTGCAGCCTTCAACTTAAATATAAGCATCCATAACCATTTAAGTCAAGGGGGCTTATCTAGGTATTGTTCATATTTGTTTCTATGGGACAAGCAGAAGAAATAGAATGTGCCTCAAAGTAGCATAAAATAAGCAATCAAAGCCAAGGGACTCAGCTGGAATAGACATTGAGACTGTGACCCTGAAATGAATGCAAGCTTACAACACAGCTTTAGGATTAATGTCAGTTGGAAAATGGTCTGGCAAGAAGGCAAAAGTGCTAGTTTCCTTCTTTCAAATACCTGTTTCATGCTCTCCATTATAATAGCTAGGAGTCAAAGAAGGGTCCATTTGCTTATTCAAGGAAAGGAATTTTTATTTTGAGGAGAGGAAAACTCAAGGTATGACATAGAGCCTTTAGGCTAAGATAGGACCCTCCTGAAGATGCTGTAACAATGTGAGATTTTATTACTGAATTTGGACCATTCGCAATTAGGAACTTCATATTTACCTTATATATATTCTGTGGTTCTTTGTATCAACAGAACTGGCAAAAGTCATTCATCTTCAGAAGGTGAAGGGAAGGTAATTATTGCCACAGCTCTGAAATTATCCTTCCAGCTTTTGCCTTGCTGTGGCTATTTGCCCTATTCATAACAGAGTAATTAATACATTATATGATTGCAAATGATTGCTGGGCCCATTTCTTAAAAGCATGGGTGAGTCAAAATTAAGAAGCCTGGAGGCGAGGTAAATACAATTTAATTTTTGAAAAATAATGCATGACATGAACCTTCAAGGTCTGACCTTGAATAAAAGGTTATCTCTCAAGGCAAGGCTTTTTAGATCTGAACAACTTTTACTGACACTGTCATTTTAATAAGATGGAATCTTACTCGTGGAAACTAATAAACATGTGGTAACAATGACCCTGACATCAATATATCAGATATGACACCAACTGATGTATATGGGGGACACAGATAAAAGGACAATATGCCAGTCTGAAAATCTATTTGCCTTTCAATCCATTTGTATTATTCTGTTTGGCTGTTTCAAGTGGTGACAAACTGAGCCTTTTCACAGTTGAATAAGTATTCAATGGGACTATTCCTTTATAACAAATTATAACTAAAATTTTGTGCTTGGCTGAAAATGAGCGATTAATCATGGTGGTCATTTGTCACAGGCTCTGTAACTCTGGAGAAACAAATCATATTCAGAGATGCCTGGAATTTGCTCATACATGTTAGTTGTTTCCACTTACATTTTTTTTACTATGTTGCCATATTTTTTCCCTTTTTTTTTTTAATGTAGTAAAGAGCAGTGGGTATCCAGTGGCTGTGAGATGAGGCAGGTCATGAACTTTGTGCTTTCCGAACATACTGTAATAGTGAAAAAAAAAATCTCAAATCCAACCCCTTTTTTTTTTCTCTCTGTGGTGTTACAAAGTGTTTGAAAATGTGATGAGAAAGAGCCGTGGAAGTGGGCACTTGCAGTTAAAAGAAGTGTTTGATTTACTATAAATAATTGTTCCAACATTTAGCTTTTTTTGAAGATCTCAATTGAATGCTATTCCCAATTTGGTAAATATTTTCAGGAGCTTGTTATTTTCAGCCAGAAAGGAACTGAAAACAGGGCTGAAAAAGAGGTATGCATCTTACACCAAGCCTTGTCAATAACTTTCTTTTGCCACCCTGCTCAAATGCTTTTCAAAAACACATAGGGGAAAGCTGCAGTTTAGAGAATAAAGGCTTGCCTGGTATTCAGACGAAAGGAAGAGGACACAACTGCATTTGATTCAGATCTCTCACAATTTAGTTGCATTCACTACTGCACTGTGCCAAATATAAATTTACCTTGGTGTGAATGAGGGAAGGCTTAGACCCAAAGCTTGGATGGTTTGGAAACCAGCAGCAGACTAAGCTGCTATGAAAACCAGATGCTGAAACACTGGGAGCTTAGAGCCTATTCTTTTTGAGCTGACCTCTTTGTCAAGAAGTAAGAATGCTTGAAGGCTGGTCTTCACTTGTTCTCTTACCCTAGTCTCAGTTTTGTCATGCTGAAAAATACCTGAACTTGTAAGTAATGCACTCTTTGATGTGGGGTCCTTGCCTGCACATAACGTGGACCCCGCTGAAACTGAGGCTGGACCAGAGGCCCCTTATGGCTACAGTTACACCATAATCCTGTGGATTCTGGCCATTTCTTTCCAGGAGAAAAACATCAGAGTGTGATGTTAATTCTGATGTAATTTGTAGATTTATTTTTACGACATGGGTAAAGAACAAACTTGTGCTTGCCTTTTTTAAAAATTATTATTATTATTATTAACATGCATTGAGATGTGGAAAGTTTTATCCATTTTTTACACTTTTTGGGCTGCTATATTTTAAAACTTTTGAATTTTCATTTAGTTAAAAGTGACATTTCTATTGTCAGACACTATGTAACCATACCTAAATTATTATTTTTACTGCTCCAGTACTAAATTTGGCCTAACCCATTTAAGTCATTTTTAGAGACAGATTTGCATTTGAGCTGATTATGTGAATGCCAAGTTTCAGCCTACAATGACTGAAAACAGCTGAATAGTGAAATAGTGAGTGACACTGTTCATAAAGGAAGCAGCTCCTGACCCTCAATGACAGCTCTGTGAATATGATGGGACAATAATTTGAGGATTGTTCACAGTTATTACTACGTAGGTTCTTAATTTGTTGCCATCCTCCATCATCAGAACATGTTCTCTAACTCACATTTTTAGACTGCTGAATTTTATTTCTGTCTGTTTCTTCTGAGTGATAGCTTGTGAAGAGCCACAATATTTATAATATCACTTGCATTTGTTTTCATATGGCTACTCTCTGCCTTTGGGCATAGCCTTCAGACAGAGATGCTGTAATATATTGTGCCACAGCAAAGGTAGCCCCAGGAAATGATATGCCTCAGACAATCTAATAAAGCACAATTTTCCTTATTTTCCCCTTTATCTGGCTAGTAAATTGCTTCTAGCTAGTGTAGCAATGAGTTTGACCAGTCCTTAAATAATTTCCCCTATGCTGAGTGCATATGTGTGCATATACACAGTGAGGATGTGTGGGACAGCCATCAGTGCCTTACAATAAATTCATTATTGGGGTTCTGGAGGTGTGTGTCACCCCTCACTCCATTTTTTTTTTATTTTGTGTCTTCATTTCTTACTCTCTTACCTACTAAAGAGAGGTGGGGCTGGAAAGCTTTGCAGAAAATAACTAGCTTCACCCAGGAACTTTGCCTATCCTTTCATGTCCCCTTGGTTTTGGGACTCCCAACACAACATGGATTTGTTTTTGAGGAACAACCACCCAAAAAACCAACCCCAACAAAACTAAACAAAAAACCAATAACCAACCCAAAACTTTAGAATATCTTTGCATGTGTGATTTTTATTAGTGGCTTCCCTTTGTGTGTGTGTGTCTAAATTCAGTCTTAGCAACTTCTCTTTTTTACTGATGTCATAGCAATTTTTTTGCAAAAAATTCTGTCACTTATTGGCATCTGTAGTTGAATGGGATGGAACAGCCTTAAGAGTAGTTGAACAATTGGTCCTGCTGTAACTTTTACAAAGCCTTTGGTTTAGCCTTGTTAGACATTTTGTGCCTCAGATTTTATACACTGTTTGAAGTGTCTCTTTATACATTATTCATGTTCCCATCAGCACAATATCGAATTTTGGCATCCTTCCAAGGACTGGTAACATTCAGTTCCAAAATGAGACTGAAAAGGAAAGGAGGGGAGAAAAAGATCATATTTCTCATTTTTCACTGAAATTTATCTGACCACTGACCTACTTTATTTTCTTGAATATCATGAGAGATAAAAGTGGATTGAGAAATAATTTCTACAGATATCTGAGTGAAAGTGAAATTAAATGGAGGAAATACAATCTTAAAGAGACAGGGACAAATTTACCATTGGAATTATGTCAGCCAGGAGTAGTATAGAACTTATTGTAGTTTTCTTATAGCAGAAACTGAACAGCTAAATTTGTATTAGTCAAAAGGTGCTATGGCCTTTCAAACGTTAAGGTTTGGGCAGTGCTGCAAGGATCAGATTGAGTTTGAGAAGTTGAATTTTAGTACTGGCACAACCCTTGTAAGTACAGCTTTATTACACTCCTTCAGGAGCTTCTGCCTAAAGCCATGGACCCAGTAAATTCTGGTGTTGATAGAAAGCTCCCTTATCTTCAAGGGCAAACCATGGAGGAATGTTGGTACCACTGCCTTTCCTCCATGAGGATAGCATTCGCATGGCTCAGACTTTACCAGTAAAGAATACCTCCTCCTGTAGCTTTGTCAGACATGGTGCCACAGAGCATGGTATTCCTCTAGCTTGTGCTAGCTCTGAAACTAATTCCTCTCCACTGATTTGATATTTGTCAAAAAGTCAGTGGAAGGTATCAGGTCTTGTTAAAGTGGATACAAATTACCTTCATGCTCTTGTCCTGGTCTGTGTGAATTGCCTGCTTTTATCCTTTTGTTATCCTTTTGTTAAAGATATTTAACAAAAAAACAACATGAAATAATTGCTTGGACTTCATTTGAATGAGAAGCCGACCAAGTCTCAAACCAAGAACTGTGTGGGCAAAAGCAAAACTTGACAGCCATGCTGCTGACTTCTGTGCCAGCATCTAAGATAGATGATCTCAGAGATGGCTCCTCAATAAGGCATCCAGCTAACCCAGCACTGCCTTCCAATGCATAGTTCTCCTGTTTGGCCCCTAGAAGCAAGAATTTTTAGACAAAAATCATCATCTGGTATAATCAGAACTGGCAACTGTTACATTTAGGTTGATAAACTAGAATAAGTCCATTTTTTTTAGTGACAATTACCCCTGCAATGGGTTGCAGAAAGAACCAACACAATTATAAATTGGTTTTTTTTCCCAGTAATACTGAGTTGGAATAGAAAGACAACTATTCTTGTTTCCAGAGTAGGAAATTCATGGCAATTAAATTTTTAGGTATCTTCTGCTATATCAAATATGTAGACACTGTAGAACACACAGGATAAAAATCTATGTTTCATCCTTATTAGTGATTATTTTCTCCATTGCACTGACCAAGAGGGGAGCAGGATATGTTAAATTCAAATTCTTTACTGTGATCAAGCATGCAGGAGCAACACCTTAGGCACTAAGATGGATGAATAACTCTGAAGATTCTGTATGATCATTCTCTCATTCACTGCTAAACCTATGCTCACGTGCCATGCTGAGCAAGGCTTTCTGAAAGCTTCACTCCGTGTGGTAACCTTGACATCAATGCTGTTACCACCATTTTCATGACATTTTTCTTTTTAGTTTGTCTTTTTAACCTTCAAAATTTGTCTTTTCAACCTTCAAAATTTGTCTTTTCTTCAGGTTCTTAGGGAAGACTGGGTTGAGAGACAAATAGACTTCAGCTTATTTTTCCTCATGATCACTACTGAATATTTATGTACTGAATTGTGATGAGCTGTCCTTTCTATGGGTATTTTAATTCATGAGGTGGAATTCAGAATGGAGAGGTGCTTCTGAACGTTTTTATAGTTCTAAATAAATGAAAGAGGCAGACAAGTTTTTGTATTCTCATCTGCCTCTTCAGCAAGTGAATTTCTTTCTCTGCTCTATTTTGTTGTTCTTCTGCGGGATCAAGCTACCTCAGTGACAGACACCATGTGAATCAAAAGGAACAACAAACACCATCTTATTGGTATTCTCTCTTTTGAGAGAAGAATAGAACAGAATTGAGAAACTGCTCACTTTTTTCATTTGTTTTCTTTGTGAGCCTGGAATGCAAATAGTTTCACCAGAATTGTGCAGACAATATTTCCAAGCTGTCCTCAGAATAATTGCTAAGAAGTTCTCCCTCTGCCTTCTGCAGATCCTGCATTCTTCCCATCATGTGAGCATGAGAAAACCTCTTAAAAATGTGTCACAACAAGAATTTTACCTTTTGATTTTTATCTTCCCCCACTCCCAAGCTGTTGTGTTTTTCACTAACCTCAAGTATTTTTTTTTGCAAAAAAAAAAAAAGAAAAATTGAAGAAATATTCAGAAAGTGTGAAAAGTCTAAACTTTCCAGTATAAATGCAACATGCAATAAAGGCTTTAAATATCAACATAATAATCGTGAGCCTTTCAGCTTCCTTCTGCAAAAACATGTAAACCTGGAACAGGATTAAAATCATATACTATTTATAATACTCTTCAGTTGAACAAGTGAGTTAGTCAAACACTGGCTAAAAATACCTGTCAAATAAGTAAAAGTGTCAATGTAACATTTATTACATGTTTAAAACCTGGGGTGAAAAATGTATGATTCCTCTGGCTTTTTTTAATGATTTTGTGCTGTAAACTCTCCTTTTCTTTTCCTCTCCTTTCTTTCCTATTTCCATTTTTTCCCTGAAAAGGGGAAGAGAAGAACATGAAAAGTGATTATTTAGTTTTGGATGCCTTAAAAAATTGGTATTCTTTTCTTTATTAAAAAATCAGTCCTGTCAGGATTAATTCTTAAGATATTTGAGAACAGAAGAAAAAGCAGCTGTGACTAAGGCATAGGTCCATTGGAGCTTCTTGTGTAGTCTTGAGGATGCCATGTTGTTTGCCTGACGCCTGTATGCTGAGGGATACCTGGACTGCTGAGAAACACAGAGGTTGTGTCATGTGCAGCATATTCATGTTTGAAAAGTTCTTCTGAGCTCCTGAGATGGAAAGGTCTGCAGCAGCAGGGAATATTCCTTAAGGTTATGTGTGAGTAAACGAAGGAGACAAATCTTCTAGCAGACCAGAAAATAAGTAGAAATTAAGTTTTGTTCCCTGAATTGTTTAGCCGTGGCTTTGCTTCTCATTTTTTTGACAAATACAGAACAATGAAAGGCTGTTTCTATCACAGTGAACTTTGAGCTTTCATGCCAAATGTTCTTTATTAATATATTTTTGTAAGTAGAAAGTCAAGGAATATTGTGCGTTGGGAGAACAGACTCTCTGTGCTTCACACTGGAGGAAGCCCTGACATAGTAGTTACATCCTTCTTTATAATGGGTCGACTCCCATTAACAGGGCATGGTGTGGAGAAAAGCACATCCTAGGAATTGCCATATGCAAGTTGTTCATTAGAAATTACTGTTCTACTGCAAACACTAAAATCCACCAATGCATATCTGGTTATCCATCCATCTTAATTCCTCTGAAAAAAAGTTGGGGCTTTTTTCCAGTATTTTCTATACTTTAGTTATCTACAGAAAGAGGGGCATTATCCGATTTCAAAACTTATCTGCCAGTCCATTGGGAAACACGAACTATTTTGCCTTTCTTTTTCTTTTTTTTCCTTGTTGATTTTTTAAAACTTTTTTTTTTGAATGAGATTGTGGAGTGGGTTGCAGCATGACTAACAAATAGCTTCACTCCACTAGAGGTGGATCACTGGCTAGGTTTGCCTTAGCTGTGATCTTATTGGAAACAATGTGGTCTTTCATCAAGGACAGTATCTAGAAAAGAATGAAGTATTATCTGATGTCACTGTGTTAGCAGTGTAGAAGTAGAAATTACAGCCAAAGTAATTTGCTATGGAAAGTAAAAACAAGTACTGTTTAATTATTTGAAGATATCTTGTGGAAAACAGCATACAATAATATCAGAGAGAAAAATACTTTTGGAGGTCTTAGGGAAGCAAATGCCTAAGTGGCTGGGGACGCAGTGTAAGGTAACATGAAGTTCCAGCTATATGAGCATTTCTTTCTTTAACAATCCTTAGTTTAATTTAAGAGACCTAGAAGGATATGTTTAATGAGCTCCTGGGTGTATAGTGAAACATTAAGGAGCACATTTCTTCACGAAGAAACTAAGGGGCCAAAGGTGTAGTATATGTAGGATTAGCCTGCCCTAGTTTTGTGCCAGTCTTAAGTTTTGCTGAGTTTAAGGAATTTGGGTTAGACATGGTTTGGTACCTCTACAGGTCACAAGCTTCTTGGGAGAAAGATTTTTAATGAGTCAAACACTGCCTGGAGCCGAAACACTGCAATTTTAGGGTTTTATATGGCTGTCACAGAGAAATCTAAAATACTGCACAAATAAAGAGAAACAGAAAGGCCATTTTCTCTGGCTCATGCCCTGGGACAAGTTTCTATACGGCTTTTTCTTCCAGTTCCTCTCCTTTACCAGCATTTGTTTTCTCAGCGGATGTCCTATGTTTTACACTTACTTTCTAATGTTTGGTAGCCAGTCTGAATGAAATAAGAAAGCAATGGTTTTTGTAATAGCATCATTTGGTAGAAGACAGAAGCAAAACAGAAAAGTGGAAAATACAGCTCCTTCAAGACCAAAATGTGTGAAGAAAGTCTGTTAAAAATTAACATAGAAGTGTTTGAGCAGGAGGGAAAGAAGGATGTTCCTGATTTAGGGATCATTTCTGAACAGCATGTGGCCATCTTGAAGAGGTGGAGGTTCAACACATTTTAGAGAAGGGTTATTACAGAAATACTTTTATTTAATATATGCTCTTGCTAAGAACCAAATGAAGTACAGGGGAACATCTATATTTTAGCTACAGAAATGAAGGATGCAGAAGGAATGGCTAAGTCATCTCACTGTTTTCCCAGGCTGGTGTGGAGTGAATGTGAGCTCTGAATGATAACTGTAGATATCAGTGACTCAGTAAAATAAAACAAATAAGCCTGAAAAATATTAAGAACAAATATATGATTCTATGGTACTACTAAGGATCCTTTAATTAAGGATCTTTTAATCCAGGCTGGCCAGGAGCACACACACTCTACTACAAGGAGGAGGAATGAGGCACCCAGGGTCCAGGAGCCCTTGCCAGTTGCATGGCAGGTCTTAGCAGAGGACTCACCAATAGCTGAAATCTGGAGAAACATCCTTTGGGAATCCTAACTCCAGAGACGCTGTTTTCTGCCCCGTCTTTTGCAGGAGTGGAGGGAGATCTCAGTGCAGGCAGGAGCCATCCTGGTGCCATATTGTGGGACTCTTATAGGCTGCCATTCCTTCACAGGCACAGAGGCAGGGCTCCCCCATAGTGTTTGGGTTCCCTGTGTTTAAACAAATATAGCGCTTATTTGGGCAGAGACAGATGAGGATGCCTGTCTGGGAAATGCTGATTTTGAAGCTGTTGACACTTGGGATTGCTGTGGGTATGGCTGCATGGGATGTGGGCTCCTTCCCTTGGATTCTCTGCTTTGCCTGAGCTAAGTAAAGAGAATAGAGGGGAGGCAGGGCTGGAGAGTGAATCAGATGGCTGAAATTAGCTGCTGTGAAACCTTTCCTCATTTAATACCTATCTCAAAGGCCAGACTGCAGTTGCAAGAAAGGCAATAATAGTCAGCATCTAACTGTTATATAGTCTCTCTGGGCTTTAAATCTGCAAGATAATGCTCCACACTGCTAACACCCTACCTCCTATCTCCACAGAGCAGTAGGTGCATAAAGCTCCTGGTATCAAGTGTGTGCAGCACTGGGTACTTAGTCATGAGGGGGAACAAGGCTGACAGCAGAGGCTGGTGTCTGCAGAGAGAAAACATTTACCAGCTGATGCTTCAAACAGCAGCTGCAGCACCCTCAGATTCACCAGCTCCCACTCAAAGACCTTGCCTGAATCGATTCAACGTGCAGCAGGAAGGCCATGTGCATCCATAGAGGAGCCTACTCTAAGCAGAGAAACAGCTGGCCATGGATACGAGAGTCTTTACCCCACTGAGACCAACAATGAGGGAGGTGAGAGCTCTATGGGGTGTGGGGAGGGAACAGAGTCCTTCCAGTGTCAATAATGCCCACAAATCCTTTGAAGGGGAAGAAAAACAGTGAGAAATGCTGCTTTTGAGAAAGGGAGAGGCTGAAGCACAGATCAGTAATAATGCATTGGAAATTGAGGAAAATGAAGGCCTGCTGCCTCATCATTCAAGAGGTGAGGGACCCAGGCTTGCACTGGGGAGACGAATCTGTACTGGAACCAGGCAGACTGAGCTGGGATCCCATTATTGTGTTGCTGCAACATTGGCTTTACTGAATGTATCTGGAAGGACGCTATTGGTTGGCATTGGCTTTTGTATGTATAGAACCTCAGAATGTCTTTCCAAAACATACTATAACAAAATATACCGTGTTGTCTACAAGATATTTGTGATTTTAAATATCTGTGTATCTGTTTTCCTGTATTTGTATGTTGTATGAGTACACATAGATGGGGGAAAAAAGAAATACCTGACATATGGGTAAAATATGGGTCTGTGGTCAAACATTTGTTTTGAATAGTGAAGAGATTCAGAATAGAAAAGGGCAATATTTTTTAGTGACTGAGATGAACCTTTATAATTTTAGAAGGATCTTTGACACTGAATAATTTGTCCGTTACTTTCCAAAGGGTTATACATGATATATGGCTGAATGCTAGAAACTGTTTTTTTAAGGGAAGTATTTTCTAGTTGTCAATAGGCAGGCAGTGTAACTGAGAAGTGGATTTCATCACACTTTCTCCAGATTTCTTAGCTGGAAGTCTCTGTTCACCTCCCAGCGGCCCTCTGCTCTGCTGCTCTGACAGTGTTTAATGTTCAGAGACAAAAGAGGATTGTCCTTTCAAAACGTACGTACATCAGCCCCAACCGAAAGAGAAATACAGCAGGAAACACTGATTCCAAATTGCTATTTAAAGTGTTGGACTTCTTCTGAAATGCAGACAGAACAGAAATAAAACAGAAGCTAAAAGCAGTGATTTTTGTTCAAGCAGAGAAAGGACTCCCTTTTGGCACCTTTTTTTAGGCATTAACTATATCCAAAGAGTAGTTGAAATGGGGTGAGAATAAAATGGAATTTCTGATGTAAACAACTAAGCCTTGGTAGCAATAACTGCTGCTTTAGATACCAGTTTCTGCTTTACTGGAATTTGAGAGGTAAAAATGGTTTCTTATTCTTGGTGGTAAATCTGCTGGGCCAAATCTGAAACTAAAAGCTCCAAAATCTCCAGGCAAAACTTGCCAAGTCTAAAGAATCCTACTAAACGTATGTCATCTGGAGGCTGATGCATGAGCTACTGTTCATATACTGCACAGAATTATGCCAGCCCCTTATGCAAGGCCCTCCACACAGGACTTTGGGATTTTGTTGCTGAGAAGTAGGTCTAGATCTGCTCCACTCTTTGGTGTTGGGAGAATGATTATTGTACACTAGATGGGCGGTACTGAGTATTACATATGATGTGCTTCCTCACTGGGGTTTTTTTCTCCTACCTAGCCTGTCAGTAATCAGAGACCAGAACTCGCATGGCATGGTTTCTGAACTAATATCACTTGATGCATTAGATAGATCTTAAAATGAATCACCTGCTGTGTTGCTCCCCAGACATTCTTTTATTATATTCCTTGAGTGATAGTAGATATATATGATACCCCAAACTCCCAAAATTTCTTTGGATTTAGTGCCAATATTTAATGCTTTAAAAATGAGAATATATAGATCTTATCTATACTTAGAAAAGCCTTTTTAGGGATGCAACATGATGCCCAATTCTAGCAGAGACGTATCCAGAGCTGCCATCTGCCACACTGAGCCTATGCCTTTCTGATTCTGATCCAATGCCAATTAAATCTAGCATACAGAAAGCAGAGGTTTAAGAGTCTAAAAGAGAGAACAGGAAGATAACAGAAGGAAGTTCATGCCTCATTCATATGTCAGTAGGGATCTATCCACTAAAAGAAAGAGCAGAAGAAGGAGACCAGAAAAAAATATATAGTGGCTGCATGACAATGGAAATATTACCATATTGGTATTCCTGAAGCATTTCAGCCACCCCTCTGCTTAGAGTGGGCAATGATGACCTTTTCTCACAGAACCAGTATGAGCAGTGGTTGGCTTTTTAATGGTGCTTTATTTAACTTACTAATGAACCAATATAAAAAAGTACACTTGTATGTGCAGAAAATACAGACTTTAAAATTAAACTGTTTTCAGAGAAGGCCAAAAAATAGAGATGCAACTGCTCATGCTGATGTGCTAAGCATCTGATCAGCTCAGGAATCACAGTGCCCTGGATGGAACTGGATGCAGCCTCTGGCATGTGGGCATCACTAGTATCACTTTCTTCTCCCCTATAGCACAGAATAATCAGTAACAGACCACTCATTTCAGGATGGAAAGGCAGCTGCAGGTGGTTCTCCACGAGAGCTAAGGGCAGGACATAAGAACAAAAGAAATGTTATATTGTTCACACCATGGACAGGATACTTCCTCTTAGAGCTGCAACTACTCAGGTCACTGTAGGTTATTTTCTGAGGTTTTCTAGTTTGTTGTGGTGTTGTGTAGGATTTGTCTGGCATTTGCCTGTTTATGCAGTACTTGCCTGGCGTCTTTCTACACCCATATATGTTTTTTCACAGCCGCAATATCAAGGAGTTCCATGTGTGTACTACCCACTTGCATGAAGAATTAGCTCCATTTGCTGCTTTGAACCCAGCTCTTGCTTGTTTGGCCTTATTTCTTGTGTTGGAAGAGACAGTAAGTGATTGGTCTCTGCCCACCTTCTTTATGTTGCTAAGGATTTTTTGAACCTTTAAGCCCCTAAGATACCCCTTTTCCATGATGAAGGGTTCCAGACTCTTAGTGAAGATTTTCCTGCTTTTACTTATCCTTGTGGATCTTCAATGAACCTTATATGTCCTTTTGTAGATGAAGAGAGAAGAACTGAACACAATATTCAAGGCATGGGCAAACATGGATTTATACTGCAGCATGAAGGTTTTTGCTTTGTTCTCTATTCTCTTCCTGATAATTCCAAATATTTGTTGTTTTGCTCTTTCAACAGCCATAGAGCAGTAATCTGATGCTTTTTATGGACCTATATATCATAACATGAAGGTCTTGGTCCCAAGTGGTAATAGTCAGTACAGAGCTCATAATTTTTTGTGTGAAGCGAAGTTTGATTTTCCTCATGTGCATCACTTTACATTTATCTACACTGAATTTCATCTATCAATTTATTGTCTAACTGCTTGGCCCCTTAAAGTAAAAAAAAATGTCATCATGGTAGTTCTTGTTCTTAGTGCCTTGAATATTTGTGAATTATCTGCAAATTTTCTTCTCACTTCACTCATCCTCTTCTCAAGGTGACAAAATTTGAGTATCTTAAACAGTACAAGTTTCAGCACCATTCCATGCAGAATTTGACTAAAGATTACACTGAGAAATGACCATTAACCCTATTTTCTCTTTTGATTTTTGTGTGCAGTTTTATTTTCTGTGCATACTTATTTTCTTTGTCTTTGATGAAAAAGTTTTAAGAAACCTCTTGGAAATCCAGTTGTGTCAAGTAGGTAATTTTCAGCTACCTACTTAACCCCCTTCCTGCACCTTAAAGAAGCCATGCTGACTACTCTCAAGTGAGGCACTCTCAGTGGATAACATGTCTCTGATGAATTCTTTTCCCCCCTAACATGGCTGATGCTGTGCTTCTGTAAGTGACTCATTTTTGACAGGCAATTATTTTAGCTAGGCTCCCATTTCCCGTTCTCAACAATAGCTCAAGAATGAGCGTGCATCAGCTCTTGGAAGCTGGCCAGGGCAGTCTCATGGGGAGTTGTCATGCCAAATCTACCAATACATTTGTCGTGAAGGTCTGTGAGGCGTTGTCCAGCTGATTTACCCTGACGAGCATGCACAATGTCCATAGTGCTCCGTTTGTGTGTGCGCAGGCACCCTGTTGCAGCAGCCTGTTTGCCCCACAGAATATCAGCTCCCACAGGTGACAAGGCACCCGCCTGCATGAATCTTAGCACATTGTTAACTACTATGGTGCCTCAGTACCTGATACTGATGATGACCTCTTCTGTCAGTTCTCAATTTCTGTAGTAACCACTGAGTGTACTTTCAGGGCAAGTTATTGGGACTGCTGGTGAGATTGTTTTCGTAATAACACAGAAAATATCATGAGGTTAGCACAACTCAGAGCCTGCAGGAAACTGTTCCAACTCCATTAAGGAGCAAGCAACTCTATGATATTTCTGGGTTTAGACTCTGTCATTAAACAGGAAAGACATCTTTCTATTTGAAGCTACACTGATGTGGTATATAGAACTTAAGGCACAAATGACCTGTGCCTCTGTCTTCCTCAAGGGGTATAGTCTCCTCTCTCTCACACATTCCAAACACCTACCAGATTTAGTCTTAGGGTATTGTTTTCACCATTAGAAGACTGAAAACCAAGAAGAAACATTTGCATGTAAAATAAGCTGCCTTATTGTGGATGTTGAGTACCAGTCAGACTCCATGTATTTTCATGTACATGTACCAGAGCAAGGGCACAGGCACAGGCTTACCCCTGACAACTCACATGCAGGCTGCCTCTTCCTCAAGGGGACCACCTAGATTTTTGCCAAATCACTCCAGATGAAACCCGCTGAGATTTCTCCCTGTGCCACAGGCTGGGCATGCCCTTAGGGAAAGAAGGTGTACAGGCAAAATTCAAACATCTATAAAAGAAGAGTTCTCATTGAGAACCAATAGATGCATGGAGGAGCATGGATCAAAAGTGAGTGGTAAGAAGAAGAGAGCCCTAGCTGCTGGCAGCCTTGGGGATGGTTACATAAGACTCTGTGTGGAAAGGAATCCAGCTGCTGGATGGTGCCTCTTGACAAATCCCAATCCATAGTCTTCTTTGAAATGCAGGTGAATTGCTTCCAGATTACTGCTTGCCACTTCTCAGAGTTGCTGCTATGACTGTGGATAGTAACAGGTACTGTTTTTCCCATAATTTATCTAAAGTGAAAGGAAGACCAGGCTGGTTCATTATGATTGGTTACTGTTCTTTGCAGTGGAAGCTTGTGTTGGTCTGGCCCCTCCTGATAGCTGACAGAAATCCCTCTGTGTGATTAAACAGATGGGTAATTTCAAAAAATTGTGAGAAGAGCAACAAGGACTCTGAGTGAAAAAACCAAACCAAACAAAAAACCAAACAAGCAGCAAACAAAATGTACACAGGTGCTGGTGTTAAACACTTCTGCTAAACCTAAAAAAAGATCTACCATGTGAATGTGGGAGGTGTCCTTTGGGGCAGTCTCTTCCTTTGGTCTGCTGTTAAGAGTGTCACATGGGATACTTGAGCTGTTGAGACCTGCATGAGGTATGTGTTTCTGGAAAGGGGGGATATAAAGATGTGATCTAAAACTCTTTCAAAAGGGCATCTCCTAGATAAGAGTCATTTGGACTAGGTGTGGATGTAGATAGTGATCTCCATTCTGTTGTTGCACCTGGACCTTTTGCTTGTAGCACTTTCAGTTGGGCTGCTCTCAGGACATCTCAAGGGTAGCTTGAAGGAGCAAACTATGTGGAGGGACATGGTAGTGGGATGTGAGAAATCTAACAAGGTAAGACAGCTGTAAGCTAAAAGACCCAAAAGACAGTCTTTGGGTCTGTCTTGTACCAATCACTTTTGGATAATGAGGGGTTTTTGGGGCAATGAGAGAGAAGAAGGTAATATAAAATTGTATTTGTGTTTATAGTCACAAGCCTTTGATATTCTTAGAGAGTTTCCTCCTATCTCCAAAATTCCACACTAAAATAATAAAAAATTCAAAGAACATATGCTTCTTCATGCCAACAGTTTGTTTGGTGTGATCTGAATACACCTGTTTTGTGCAAACACTCCTGAGTCTCAGTGAAAAACATCTTCATGGTTACATGTTTGGAGGTGTCAGACTTTCCATCTAACTTCCAGGCAGGGCAGTTCTTGTGTAGCAAAACTGATAACCAAAAAAAAAAAAAAAAGGGTAATTAAGGAACCATGAGGAGATGTGCTTTATTTATTACATTTGAAATAAAATAAAAAAATTCACACTCTTCTAAGCACACATGATTCTCACTTTGATTATTTTTAAAGTGCTGAGTTACCCTGTCTTTTACAGAGTGTACATGAAAGCGCCTCACAGTCCAGATGGAAAAAACATCTGAGTATTGCTCTGTTTTGCTGATAAAAACATTTTAAACACATTTATGAATACTACTTTTACTATCAACAAGCTGAGGATTTTTTCACAAACATTTGAAATAATTTTCTGGTAGATCACTGCTTTCATAACAATGCTTCAAAGCTTAAAAGTGTTCATGAAAGAACACAAGCATTTGCATTTGTGGGCCTACACTGTTTCTAGCTCATGTTCATCAGAATCTCTTAAAAGCATAAAATTTTTATTAGTTCATATATGTGACTTAGCCTGAAGGATAAAATCTGACATATTCCTCAGGTTCAGAGGTTTGCCAAAATGTGTGCACAAACACATGTACATATTTGTATGCCTGATGCTCTTGTATATAAATGTTAGGTTAGGGGGTTTTTTAGTGCTGAATCAGAATGAACATGTCTTGTTTCACCGTTCCACTGGACCCATGTGCTGGGCCATAGTTATTCCCAGCCCATACCTACCTTATAGTGTATTACAAGACTTTTTCCTGAAAGATTTCAGAAAGATTAATATAAGTGATTTGAGCAATAAATATACCTATGTGTCCATTCTTCCAATATAAATCTGGTAACAGAGACAATCTAATTTCAGAATTCTTCAAATCCAGATCAAGTAATATACACAGTCTATGTTCAGAGACTTTTCAGCAGCTGAGTCAGATTTAAAGCTGCATACATTTCACTGACTATGGGAGCTTGGACACCTAACTTAACCTAATTAACACCTATTTTTAGATGACTAGAGACTCCGGCTAAATGCTCCTCCTATGTTTTCTGATATTTTATCTTTCACACCTGATGTTTAACTCAGACCCTTTTTATTTCCTTTTTTCATTTGATTTTCAAACTCGATGGGAAGTCTTCTTTAGGTTTGATTTTTCTGAATGTAATACTGGGTGATTTCAAACATCTTTCCTGTAGTAGTCTAGAGATCAAATAACCCACATCTATTTGTTATTACACCTATTTTCTCTTCCTTCCTTCCTTCCTTCCTTCCTTCCTTCCTTCCTCCCTCACTCTCT
>VYZT01062871.1:0-22763 GCA_013400735.1 Pomatostomus ruficeps | reverse complement strand
ATCTGCTTTTCTTTCTCCTTTTTGCTGTCTTGTTTTCGTCATCATCCAATAGGGTTCTTCACATGCCAATGGAGCATCCACCGCTCTTCATATCTATTTACTGGCCAAATGCCTAGATAAAGTAGTTTTGTAAATGCTGTACTTGATTCCGTTATCACAGTATTTAATCACATTCTACTAGCGAGGCTTTCTGTGCAAGCAAACTGTGACGCTCTTTAAAACACTTCCCTCCACCATACTTTTCATTGCCCAGCTTGTGCCAATTCAAAAACTGCAAGGTGAAAGAAGACACTCTTTCTCCTGTTGTGATTCTTGAATCAGCTTGAATATTTGTTAACACAACATTCTCAGTTTTTAATATGTGCTAATGAAATGAATATGGGTCCTGGGGAGATTTCCCTTCTAGTTAGTGCATTTTTTGTTCTCTATCCTGGTGTATTGTCTCTGTGATAAACCAAATGGCTTTAATAAACACTATTATCTTTACCATATATTTAAATCAACAGATAGGACATTTTCCCACTAACCTACTAATAAGTTATATTAAAATAAGGGGATCTTAATGATTTATAATAAAGGACAATTTTCCATAAATTTCTATGTAAAGGTATACATGTAGCAATACACTTGGAAGAAAAATGGCAAAGAACCCTTTAGTAGGGTTCTGCATAGTATGTTGCAAAAACTATATTATAAGTAACAGACATGCATAAATCACCTTTTAGAAACTAGTCAGGTAATTCAATGCAGTGTGCAAGAGCTGGCTTTCATGGCTAAAAGAGCTTCAAATTAAATTTTACATAAGGTTGGAGTAGTGCATACTGATTTATTAAAATGGACAAGATTATAAACTAAAACCTTCATTAGCTTGGGTTTCTCTAATTGTATATATTTTAGTTAAGCTAGGTCTTGCTGTTGGAGACTGTGACTAATAAATACCTTTGTGATTCTCTTATGCAGTCCCAATCCATGTCTGCATACACATAAATAATTGCTGGCAGCTTTATGTATTTAGTATTTAGGCATTTTAAGGGTATTTATTCTTACAAAGTGGAACATAAATAAAAGTCCGTCAAAATGAAATTCCAACAAATGTAACAAATGTTTTCTCAAGCATCACCCCAGGGCATGATGCTGAAGGAAAACCCATGTACTTTACTGAAAACCAGTCTCTCACATTTGTGCCTCACTCCCTCCTCTCTAATTGCCTCTTTATTTCTAAAATTCTTGCCTGACATTGACACCGGATTAAGTAAGGATTCTTCAAATACACTCAGGAATTACTGCATCTATGTGTTCTTTGATTCTTGCTTTGAATTTAAAGAAAGCAATTCTGGCTTAGCAAAAAGGGGGTTTCCTCTTTTTGTCTGAATTTTATTTTTCTATAATATTCCATTATCAATTTCCTCCTAGTTACATGTCCAGTTGGGTGGGAGTCTGAGCAGCCTGGTGTAATGAAAGGTGTCCCTGCCCATGGCAAGGGCTTGGAAACAGATGATCTTTAATGACCCTTCCAACTCCAAACATTCTATGATCCTATGATTCTATGATTCTATACAGTGTAAAAACAGCACTCATTTAGATGCAGAAGGGCAAAATGTCTAGGAATTAAAAGATTTATATAGAGAAATGCAGGTGGTACAATAATGAGTTTATAATTCCATTTGAATAATTTTGGTACAGAAATGTCTTGTTTCTCATAGAGAGAGAGGGTGTGCTACCTATGAAGAAGAACAGATATTTAGACTAGAGCAGGCTAGCTGAAACATGTCACTCATGGAAACTTCTTTCCTTGGCGATATTGCAAATATTTCTCCAAGTAACTACTTTAGAAATCAGTTCCATTGGAAAGTAACAATGTGAGATAATGACTAGTGTAACTATAGAATGGGGAGAAAAAGGAATTCCCTCACTTAAATTATCTGTTTATTAATTTCTATTTCCAGATTGCTGAAGTAGAGAATCAAATTAAATTTGTTACATACATAAACTATTTTCTATTCCAACTATAACATTTGTAAACAATGTAAAATAGGAGTCACTGTAGGTAATTGAAATATTTTAGTACTATTATTATGTCACTTTTCTAAGGCTAACTAAAAGAAGAAAAATATGGTTTGCCTTTTTACTTCTACCTGCCAGTGTCATAGGGTGCAATTCAATCCACTAGAGGTAGTGGAAGAGCTCCTGTTTGGATTTGCCCTTTGATAAATTGTATTTTGTTAAATCTACACCAAATTTATATTTGCAATTAGAACAGAAAAGAAAATACTGCAAATTTAAGAGTTGCATTTCTAAAAAGGAGAAAATGAATTGTTGTTCTGTTGCGGAGGGAAAACTCAGACGACCCAGTGTGAGTTAGCAATGAGCTCATTTATTGATTGGTTACATGCCCTTATATAAGTCCCATAATGTGCTCATACATATTCTGTAATCCAAGCGTGCTATTGGTGTGCTTTTGCAAGTCAATCCCCCTCCTTTTTGTTTCTCTTTGCTACTGCCAACCTTCCCGTTTCCCATCTTCCTTCTGCATTCCTGCCTAACTACAAGCATCTTGTTATTGTATAACTCCCTCGTCAAGGACACAGTGTCCTTCGGTTTACATCCTTAAACTAGCTGACTACGCTGTTTCCCCATCCCCTCGGCCACAAGCCGTTCCATGCTCATTTTCCTTCATCTATTCTGCAACATTGTTCCTTAATGAAAATGCTGAATTATAAACACTCTCAATCATGGTAGATGTAAACACACAGGCAGAATTGATGTTTCAAGTGTCTTTCTCCTGGTGTGAAACCACTTTAATAATTTTCAAAGTTTCATTAATTTTAATATATTTTTAATTAGTTCAGTAAACTTGTAAGTATGATGAAGAGATGGCAATCAAGGTTATTAATTTTAAGTATTAATAGCCATGGTGGCATCCAGGCTATAGGATTATAATCAGTTAAAATGTTGCTTTTGGGGGAATTTATTGACTGGATATAACTCTGAAAAATTAATGTATTTTGCTCAATCAAAGGAGGAAATATTATTTGAATCTCAGAAGTAAATTAATCTTTTCAACAGCACATTGGAATTGCATCCCACATATTCCACTTTAGTTGGTGAAGAAAAGAGCCATCAGGGAAGACAATGCCTCAGAAGAAGTTATATTTTACAGTGATAAATAAATAAACTTGAAAGAGGAGGGAGAAATAGAAGCTGAGATTTGACATATAATGTAAATACATCCCATAATATTACTGGATTGGATACTGTAAATGAAGGACTGAAATTTAGCTGCTTTTGATGCTCCTAGCTGCTCTTAATGCTTTTATGACAGAAAGATTTCGCTGTCCTTTAAGGGATGCAAGGGAAAAAATAGAAAATCAAGAATTCAGTACCTTACTGACATTATATAGCTAAAGACTACTGTGATGCTGCATCACAGTTTATCAGTGATGCAGTGTTACTTCTTTAGAAGTTTAAGGACATAGCTCTTTGTTTATCTGGACCTTTGTGGAACATCACACAGTCTTTTAAGAATATACCTCTCGGTAAGAATGCATGTTTCCCTTTATAGTCCACAGCGCTCATGTTTATGGACTACAACATTAGTCATTCTTGAATGATTTTGCTTACAAATATTGACATATGGGTACAGACTTTTAATTATGTAAGAATGGACACCAACCAAACCAAGCCAAACCTAATTTTAAATTTCCTGGTGGATATTCAGACTAAAGAGTGCTACAGCACTGTAAATATATTTTCATTCTGGATGGGTGTATTTGCTAGGGTACATTCCCCCCTGATTTCATCAGAGAAACACAATGCTGTAGGAGTGCTCTTGTTCAAGCCTAAAAGCTTATGTAATAAAAACCATTAGTGGATATCTGCAGCTGAAGTACTTGGGCATCTGAATGTGCTGTATTCCCCCTTCTGCTGCAATTACAGGATGCTTCACAAGGGATGTCAGGCTTTATGCAGTGTTTTTTATTTGTGGCAAATTAGGGAGATGTTATGGAGCACGGAGGTTGCTGAACATATTTACCAAATGCCAGGTGACTGTAGTTATCATTTTATAGGTGAACAACTAGAACCATCTAATTGTGCTTTGAGTGTATACATCCACAGCAGTCCAAATTACACCAGCAGTAGTGCTGCTATTTATACAGGTGGTAATAACACTACACAAAATACCACCCACCTGGGAGTAAGAGACTGTTGCAAAAGTCCTTATTTATCTGCCTATCAAAATACTCTAAGGCTATATTTAAAAGGATAGTGTTTATATTAACAGTGGAAAACCTGTACCTTTGTTCTTTTCATACATGGAAAATAGTCTCTGAGGGTTTTTTTTTAGCTGTGCAATGAAAAATCACCACAAAAATACAATGTACTGGGTTGTGAGGCAAGCTACTGAACAATTATAGATTGAAGGCCTGAAGAACATGTTTTAGAAGATGAAGGATAAAATTCCCTTATAAAGATGTCTATTCTTACCCTTTCATAAATACCTACTCTGACCTGTAATAGAATGATATCATGTTTTAGCATATAGCTACAAGTGGAATACATGTGTAGGCAACACATAACCTCACTGCAAGTAGCAGTAACCCTGTTCCTTGGAGTCCTGCTGAGGTGCTACACCGGTCAGTGCAAGCCACCAAACATGTGATTGTGCTGTGTTTCCCAAGGGGCTGAGTGTTGCCTTGTGCTCTGGCCAGTTTCAGTTTACATCATGGCCAGGCTCTGCTATCTCCCCCCTCCCCTCCCTGGTATCCGGTTCCCACCCCCTCCCGCCGCCCCGAGGGCTCTGTATTTTGCAATCCTACACAAAACCCGCCAAATTCAAACCCAGCACTCCCATCTCATAGGAGGTTTGTACCCTCCCCTGCCCCCTCATGTTGGTATTTATGTAACTGTAACACGCGATGCCAGCACTTCCCTAGCACGACCCCGGTGCCGAATAAACCATCTGGGAAAGCACCTCCGCTTTGTCTCTCCTTCCTCAGCGAGCCTGTACCATCCGTGGGTTGGGTGAAACCTTGCTGGAGCTTTGCCAGTCCTCCTGTGCCTTCAGAGCAGCCCAGCCAGTCCCTGGAACTGCAAGCGGACAGCCAGTGTCTCCGCCAAAGGCATTGCGGCAGCTGAGAACACTGAACGAGTTGAGGTTGTGTGGGGGGTAGTGGCTCGTGGGACCACACAGTCCCAGCTCAACACTGTTGAGATCCAGGGGAAGCAGAGGTTTCTGCACAGTGCTCCTGGGACGTCCCAGAGCAGGGGTGAGTTCAGGCAGAAGCTCCCGTCTCCAGTCTCTACAGACTAAACATACCCTAGATCAATAGGGCATTCCCACTGAACTACAATACTTAAACATGATTTAGTTGGCTAAAGATGAGAAGTGTTGCAGCCATAATGATCTGATGATATTGTTCCACATTGACTTCTAGGGGAGAGAGAGAGAGAGACAAGGGCACCTGTTAAAGCTGGGAAAGGTAGTCAAGCTTACAGGCAAGTGAGCCATATGCATTCAGGTATATAGACACGCTTTGGTGAAAGCTGGAATTTAAGAAAACTCTACAGACTTGGCTAGTAGAACTGATCTTGTAATAAATTCTTCAATTCCTTGAAAATTATGGTATTAGCTGTTTGTTGATATAATTGTATGACTAACAGGACTTTCCACACAATTCACTTAAATTTGCTTCATTTCACCACTGAATAAACTGGTATCTGCTGTGTGTTAGCATTGTCCTCACCACTTCAACTCACACAACTCTCTTGTGTAGGTCCTCAAGAGTCTTCAAGAGCAAATTTCATGTTAACATCTTCATAATTGGAAAGGCTGAGGGGGACCAATGGGGCTAGCCCATCAAAGTATATCGTGAATATTTCTTCTAATACCTGTTATATTTTCTAAGTGGGCTATTATAATTTTTATATCTTCACTGATAAAATTTATTTTCTCGTAAGTGCTTTTGAATTAAGATGGGAATAGAACTTAAAATGGTAAATGTGGTACTTTCACACTAAATACATGTGATTGTTTTGGCCTGGAGCCCAAGAAGAACGAAGAATTATTCTCTGCTTAAGCTTCAGCATTAGTATTTTTCAAAGTCTAAACTTGCCAAAGAACTAAAGATCCCTCTTCTCTCCTTCTATGTATTTTGAGTTCTATTGGTTTTTGATGCACTTTCCTATGATTTCTAGTGTCTCTAAGTAGTTTAATTCTGGAAGAGGGATTAAGTGAAATATGCACAGATGGCTAAGGCAGAGGCTTGGTCAGGTGACTTGTTATTGAAAACAACTCTGTTTTGTCTTCGCTATTACAGTCACGGGATCTAAACTTTGCCCAGGGAAAATTAAGGGTACTAAAAGGCCTGCCTGACCAGGTTGTTATAGGCATGTGAGTGTAGTTCATTCATGAATGTAAGTACAATTGAGGACACCTAAATTTCATTCCAGCCAACTGTGGACCTTCAGCCCCCTCTAACTTGTTACACTTGGATGACCTACACTAGTGCCTAGAGAAAACTGACATAGGAGGGGGAAGTTCTAGTTTGAATAAGAGGTGTGTTCCTTGAGGTAAATGCTATGGAACAGAAATTTGGGAGCGAGTCAGTCATTGGCACTCTAAGTTATCTTAAATTTGAGCATTTTAAGTTAATTTATTTAGGACCAAGTTCTGGTTTAATGTTTAACATTTAGAAGTAGCTAGTTTGTGATAGGGTTGATAAAGTATTTTAGCAGATATAGGATGACCCACTGATACATGGGAGAGGAATTGAACATGGAAAAGCAACTTGTGTGGAAGGATCCTGGGGACAGGAGCAGGAGCAGTGTGCAATGTTGTTCCTGGTGCCTTTGCAGAAGCGAGGTCTGGAGGAGAAGGTGCTAATGAGAAACAGTTGGCATGCCAGTCCTGCATCTACCAAATGTGTGCTGTGTCCTGCGGTGCCCCTGCACCCTGGCAGATCCAGCAGGCCTGTGGCAGATGTAGGCAGTCTGAACAAGTGTCGGTGTAAGCACACTGAAGGCTCATTGCAAGACAAAGCAGTGAACATCACCTCACTTGCTAGAGACAGAGGGTAGAGTTTGATGTCCTCCATAACATTCCAGCCTTGACCTAGGTCTTGACAAACCACAATGTTCAGGTTATAACTGAGATGACCCAAATTTGGCATCAAAAAGGTCTGTATGTATCAAAGAGAAACCCCGCTGTATTTGTCACAGAACACATTCTGAAGAGGGCAATGATTCATAATGAGTTTCCTCAAGTGACCACATTTTGTACTAAATACCTTGGTTCTGGTGATTGTGCAAATCTCTGAGTTGGATCAGCTATAGATTTTAATTATCAGCATATGCTTCCTTGACGAGTTTCTTGCAAAAGGATTTTGCTAAATGCCTTTTTTCATTTGTAAGTACTGTTTATATGACATGCTCAGGTCAAAATTGGCACTTGCTTCCCTCACTGGCATGGTTTTATGTGTTTTGTGTTTCTCCTCTCAATTTGCTTTTGTAGATAGCCATACTTCAGTCAGGTTTATTCCAAATGCTTAAGCCTAATGTGCATTGAAAGGATATCATCACAAGGTTTATACATGTACATGAGTTGCATTGGGAGCAGTGGTTGTATTTGCACCATTTCTAGTGTATCTTCTTTACGCTTCTGTACATGGATTTTCAGAAAATAAGTTTAATATTTGCAGCATGTTGCATATTGCATGATAAAGGCAGGGTTCTCAACATGTATTTGCCATCAGGGACAAGCTCTTAGCAGATGACTTCATTTATCCTTCACAGAACGGATGAAGAATTCAAGAATAACTTACAAAGGTTAGATTTTACAGTTTACATTGCTTGGTCCAAATTGTGATAGAACAAGAAAAGAGCACTTTGAGGGATGGGTCAAGAGAAGTTCAAGAGAAAGCAGGAGAAGAGTTCAGTCTACTCTTCCCCATTCTCAGAGCGTGATGGTTTTCCCTATCTAAAAGTCTGTGGCAGATTTTTAGGCACTAAGTGTTAATGCAGGTACAGACGCTTCTATGAGCTGCAAACATTTGAACACAGGGCACTGGCCTAATAGCATTCAGGCACCAAGATATTTCACAGCAGCAAACGTGAATAAATTGAAATCCCCATGATCCATGGTAAAACTAATGGTGGGAGTGTCTGTCAGGTCAGGCAGCCCTGGTGGCGACTGTTACTCAGGGTTTTGGCATTACACCAGAAATACAGCTCCTTTTACCCAACTTTTCACCCTTTTGTTAGCAGCAGGAGAGGCAATTTTACTGCTGAGCACAGAACACTTCCCCTTTACTCCTCTGTCCTTTTTATGTCTGAAGAGCCCTGCACAGAGGGCTCTTCCTGGAAGAACAGAATCAATGCTGGTAATGCTTTTAAGAAATTTTAAGGTGAGTTGTCTACCCAAATGAGCTAGTTTAAAGGCAACTTCGTTATGTCTGCACAATTTCAAGTAACTGCAGTGTAAACATATCAGATATGCCAGTTCTCTTGGTTAAAGCCACATTGGAACATACTATTTGCCATATTATAATACAATTACAATGGGTAGACCTATACTGAAACAGTATAAAATAAGATTAGAATGTTTTTAGTTTTATGTCAGAATAGAAACATCAACCAGAAACCGTACTGTGGAGTTTATATCACAGGCAGAGGTACATAAGGGCCTATGAACACTCTACTTTATGCCCTATAAATTCTGTCCTTCTGGCAGATCTCACTGAATGGGTCTTAAATTGTGTGGTGATATTTGCTTTGGTATAAGTAGCAGCATTCTGCTCAATCATTTCCTGGAGAAGGCATACAAAAGACAGCCTTTCCTAACCCCTGTCTGCTTCCTTCACCTCCAGACCTGTCTGCTTCACCATCAGTTTCTCTCCCAGCTGGAAAGAGATTCTTGTGTTTCTTGCTAATGATTACTAACTTTGCATTTAAAAATTGTTGGTTTCCTGCAAGGCCCAGAGGACCCTAGTGTAAAGAAGAGTAGTAGTTGAAATAGCCTAAGGGTGATGAAATCTGTTTCCCTCATTTGGTATTGCCTCCTACTCATTCAATTTGGTCTTTATTGCAATGAGAAGAAAGAATAAAGTAGACCTCTCTGGACTTCTAAAATTTCCCTTGCAAAGTGACTTCTCAGTCAGAGATAGAAAAAAAGACAACTTTGGTATGGAAGTGCAGACTAGAAAAAAAATACCTCAAGACTCTAAGATCACTGGTGATGCAAAGCCTAAAAGCAGGTGCTCAGCTCCAGGAGAAGAATTCACAGCATTACTCACCGTCCGCTCCTGTACCAAAAACTGGGATCTACAACAGGCAACGAACTGAGCCCAGAGATCAGAGATCCTATGGCTAGGAAATGGTTGTGAGAGGCCCTACCCTCATGGTTTGGAAGACTTGGATTCAGGTATTAGCCCTCTGCTTCAGGATTAGTTGTTTTGGACAACTGCTTTCTTTTGAAATGCATGTGTCCGGCCCCCATGGAGTCTCTTTTGGCAGGCAGTGCCTGTCCCACCAGCAAGGCCAGGAGCAGGACAGATGTGAGACCTCGTGGCAGTCCCAATCCCAGGCTTCAGTCACCTCCCTGGAAACAGGTGGGGCCATTATGGAGCATCCCATGGCCAGACATGGAGACTGGCCCTGCTGTGGTGTGGCAGGGGCAGGGGCTGACAGCCCTGGGGGGCTGAAATGCAGTCCTGGCCTATGCCAGGGTGAGGATAACATGGAGAGGGGTGAGCAGGGACAGTCAGAGCTGATGGTGCGTCAGGGCCATGGTGGTGTGATGTTTTGTATCCATCTTTTGTGTGGTGACAGGCACTGAGAATATTCACTGCAGACCAAGGCATGGTCCCCAGCCCTTCCCACCATGAGGGGTTTCCGTTCATCCCTCCCTTATTACTGGAGGGTACCCATGTGTTTCCACCATTTTCATCCTCCATGGTGCAAAACCCAGTTAAAGGTGGCCAGCTCCTCACATGGGAACCAAGTCAGGCTTGTGGAGCCCAGCCTGGTGTAAATCTAGGAGCTTGTCTTGTCAGTACGAGACTCTGCAACTTGCCCACTATAATTTCAGCACCAGTTACTGTAAATGTGTGCATTTATTGCTGTTCCTTCATGGAAAATGTGAAATTTACACTGTTATACCTCATTACTTTAGAATAAACTCTATTTGAAAATTTCAATTTTATTGAACTTTTGTCTACATCTCTTTAAATACCTGCTTTAGTGTGAATACCAGTGTATTAAAACCATGGATGACATTGAAAATCGAAATCTCTTCAGTATGATAAAGAAAGCTGATTTAAATTAACTTTTTCAAAGCCGTTGTTCAAAATTTCCTTATAGAGAAGTATATAAGCCAGTGATATAAACACTCCCCTACATGCTAGTTCTAAAGGATCTGTGAAGGAAATACAGGATTAACAACTCCAGTGAGTTTAGAACAAGCCCAGTCTTGAAAATGATAGAGAGTCTCAAAACACTGAAACTTTTAAACAAGTCCACTATGAACCTTCATTGTGAATGTAAATAAAACTAAAGGACTTCAAATGTCAGACTACTTAATTAATTTAATTTAAACCACTTTGATTGCATGTGAAAATGAAAAACAGATGTGTAAGTAAAATTATATATATACATGTCCCAAGTGATTTATCATTTCTTTAGAGGTGAAGACTAAAAGGATAAGGGGAAATTTTTAGTAGATATTAAGAGAAGCTTTTCACTGTGACATTCATCAGATGTTGTACCAGATTTCCCACAGACTTCTAATATCTGTATCCTTGGAGATATTCTTGACTGTAATGAAAAAGTCCCTGATTCCTCTAAACTGGCTCAGGTTTGAGCACTATGTGGATGAGCTGATACCCAGAGAACCATTGGAACCTCTGTCATCCTATGGGTGGGTAAGATTCAGAGGATTGCATGTGCATAGTGCTGAAAATCAGGGTTAGTGGCACACATTCTTTAGCAAGTTTTGGTTTTCAGTGTTTCATTGCATAACATTTATTACTTAAAAGAAAATTTCAGTAAAACTAAGTACAACAATTCCAATTCAGATTCCCCCAGTGACATATAATTGATTGCTACTAAAAAAACCCTGTAGACCTTATTTTTTAAAAGGCTATAAAGTAATAAAGAACTGGAGAACTACATGTTCTGCAAACAACTCTCCCCAGAACCATAATCTCTGTGTGAACCGCTGCACACAGTTGTCATTCCCAAAAAAGGGAGGTAAAGGATTTACTGGATATAATTAATAGGACCAAAGAAAACATTAAAAAATTATGGGCTTTACTTCTCAAACTTGAGGAGCTGAGTGAATGAGATGAGTCCATTGGTGTGAGCGGAAGAGGCACAATACAGGGCCAGGTCTTTGGTGGTGATAGGTTTGTGCTTTCATAAAGCATCAGCTGCGATTGTTGGAATCTTTAACAGGAATCTTTAATCACTTCACTTAGTGAAACAAGGTGTTGTGGTCTTTAGCCTGTCCTTGAATTCATCTGATTCTGCAAGCAGATCTGATTTGGATGTTGCAAAAGTGACAGGAGCTTGGAAATGGTGTAAGAAGGGAAAATATATCAGTAAATTATCTGGTGGCAGTCTTTCCTGGCTCATTTGAAATGCTCCTGCCCTCCTCCTTCAGAGTCAGTCTTAAAGTAGTTGGCATTACCTAATGGCTGGAAGGGCTGATGCCTCTGCTATTGTTATTATTAACATATTTGATAACCATCCCACAGAGAAGTGGCACAGGGGGAGTTTGTTATTGACAGCAAACCAAAAATTCTATCCATGAAAGAAAACCTTCATTAAAAACATTATAGCAAAGAGGGGGGTCTGTATTATATTTTGTATAGCCTCAGGAAATGCTAACTTGTCCAGTATAATTTTGTTGGATTTTTTAAGGTTCATTTTTGTATTTATGTATTTATGTAGTTCTCCCACCTGCTATTACTGAAGGTAAACTTGCTTTTCTAAGTCCTAGGCATACACAGGAGTGGTTTATCATAATGTTTGAGGATGAATGGAAGGTCTGAGGAAGAGTGGGGCTCTGTCAAGACTGTCAAGGAGGCAGATGTCTGTGTTCCCTCAAGAAGTAAATTCTGGAAAAGAAAACAGGGCTGGAGAGGGTGTTTCACTTCCACAGAAAATTCCTCTTCCTGGAAACATCCACCCCTTTTGAAGCTCTGTCATGTGCTCTGTCCCAGCAAAAGATTGCTAGCTATTTGGTATTTTCTCCAAAACGATGGAAGAGTTTTGTTTTGTTTTTTTTAGTATCGTTAGTAGTGTGCCATATAGGACTCTACTTGAACTTAACTGATGAATACTCTAATCTCTGTAGAAACAGAATTTTTAAATAAAGGAAATTATCACAGAAACAAGAAAACACTTGATGTAGTAAGAAGTAATTACATTGGGATTCATGAGAGTAGAAAGAATTATTAGGCAGGAGAGAGACCATGTGAAAATCAGAGAAAGAAGCCAGAGAGGAAATAGCAAAACCACAGCAATTATCTCTTAATCAATTTTAAGTGAAATCCATATGTTTTTATGAAGTCCATATGAAGTCCATATGATGTGGTATATGCAGAAGCTGCAGGATAGAGGTTAAAAAAAGGACTGGATAATTGTCATGAAACTAGCAGTAGTAGTCTAGATTTCCTTTTGAATCACAATCTTTGTGTCTTTTACCACAGCTAATCGATCAGAGCATGATAAAGCAGAAAAATATGTCAGAGGTACATTTGCCTTGCAGAGTTTATAACTTCAGCTGACAGAAAAACATGGATGCATTTATACTTAGCAGGGGAAAGTCACATCAAGTACAGGGAGTTATGCCGATTTACACTAGAAGAGGAATTAATCCTTAGTATTTTGGATAATCACACTTGAATGCAAATTTATAAATATTTTTAGCAATCTGTATTCTAGTTGTATTATTGCATATAGTAAATTAAATAAACTAGTAAAGTAATTCAAATCCTATTATGAGGGCTTGTATCCTGTTAACTGGGTCTGAAAATGAAAGCCAGCTATTATGCAAATGTAACACACCCTTGAATTAATTACGTATTTTAGATGATGAATCTAACCCATATTTTATGTAAGTCGCTCCACTATTTTTTGTTCCTATTAGTAATCAGAAAGGTTTATATTATGAACATGCTTGCCAATCACTTGTCTTATCCTAAAATACTGCGTTATGTCTCCACAAAGATGTCTCAAGCCTGTGTACATGGAGGTAAAAAGGCAAAATGAATTCCTGAGTTCATATCGTTTTATGTTTCACATGAATGCAATGATTATGCACCATTAATACATATTTTTTTCAACAGTGACCTTTTTAATATGTAAATAGATCATCTTCCTGCAAAGTGTAATCAACAGGATATAGGGTGATTGATTTGGAAGAAATTCACTTGAAAACTTCAGGTAAATGCTTTTATGAAAAAGTTTGCAGCTATAGCATGGTCTAATATAATGTGTATGATGTGTTCATGAAGCATGCAGTCTCAGTGCTGTAGTCTCTGCCTATTCATCATGTCCACAGCCAAATGGTAATTCACTGTTTCTGTGGCTGTTAGAGCATTTTTATCTGAAAAGAAAACCAGTAAAGGCAGATGACTAACAGGCCAAACTAGATGATAAATAAATGCCTCTGTATTTTACAGATTTATGGACTGACTGTGTCAGACATGATGAGGTGCAATCCTTTCAGAAACAAGACATTTCCATGATGAAGGACAGAAATAACACAAACATAGGAATTCTTTGTCATAATTTATTGCAAAAAGAATGTCTCCTAGCATGCAGATCCCTGGATTCCTGCAGTTATGAAGCTTTTATTTCTCCTGGAGAAGGCAGGTTTAAAATTTTATAAATGTGGTTTTCGCATCAAGGAGACAGATTCAACTTCAGCTGGTTTATTATTGTGGGGTAGGACAGAAAAATGTCACTTAAATTTTGTTAGAGTCCAAATTATCTTTCCCCTATGAATTCTTACCTCTTTGGCTATTTTGACATCATCTGGGGTCAGTGGGCTCTATGGCTGGAGAACATACTTGTGAGGATAATAGTGTGTGCTGAGAACAGATCCCACAAGTATTTTAGGGGAATAAAGAGAAACCATAACGGAAACCTTCAAGTTTCTGATATTTGCTGATCACAAATATCAGCCCTGAAAAGAACAAAACCACTGAATATCAAAAGGAGATCCTGTTTTTCAATAGTTAGAGCTCCAAACCTCATTGGTAGCTGCTCCAGATGGCAGCTGCTAATGCTGCTGTTGTCAATCAGTTCTCTTGTTGGAGCTCGTGTATCTATAGGAAACATCATCTGAAGGTGACATAAAGGTCAGTCCTCTGTGCTGGCAAAGTAGGACAATTGCTAGACATACAAGATAGAATAATTGTATTCATTCTTCCTGGTCCGGTGAAGAAAAATCCCTGTGACTCCAAGATCCCTGTCTGCTGAGACATCAGTCTCTGACCTTGTACATGAAAGGCCTTGCATTTCTGGCAGCAATGATACACTGAAGGTAACATGGCTTATTATCTTTTGCTGCTAACACCTTCTGCCTCTTGTCTTGTCAGGAACAAAGATGGCAAGGTTGAATTTCATCATGCAGTACTAAAGAAAACAAAGAACTATTCATAAAAGTGCAGCCACAAATGGATTTGACTGCAAAAGCTTTTAAAATATTTTATTTTAGTTTGTTAATAATTGTATGGTGAGCCCATCTCTGAAATTAGAAAGATGATATATAATATGCTGCCTTGCATTTAATTAGAACATTTTATAATACTTCTTGTATGAATGAATAGCTTTGAACAAATACAGTTGAGTTGTTCTTAATTTGGTCACTGGAGGACTGCCATTTTTTTTCACTTACAACAATAGAAAGAGTGAAAAAAATATTACAAAAGTGGCTGGCCCAGAATCTCAGCTATCGCTAAGCAGCTCTCAGAACAGCCTGGGAATGACAGTATGTGGGCTTATAAATACAGACTTTTCTCTCCTGTGGATGTCTGTGTCAGGATGGTTCTCTGTATTTTTCAACCTTTATTTTTCTTGTAGCAGTTAGTAAATGTTTAAGTCCATCAAAATACTGAAAAAAGAAGTGAAGGTAAGAAAACTGAATTGAGCTAAAACCAAAAGAAAACAGTGGAGTTTTTTTTAAGCATTGGCAAATGGGCTGTAAAATTTCTGTGCCTATCTAGGACAATGAGGACCTGTAATGAGCTTGTCTGTGTATTTTGTATAGTTTACAAAGGAACACTGTACTAAGCTGAAAGCAGCAAACCCAAAAATATCTAGAAAAAGAGCACTCTATGGTATGAGACAAATCCTTCTTACTGTAGCAAGAGGCATGGTGAAGTCAGAGAGAAATTATCCCACATGTATTGTGTACTCCTAAAAGGAATAGAATTAGCAAGGTAATGAAAGTTTCTAAATTATAGTTCTCTAAATTAGCCTTGTTGAAATGAATTAAATTAGATGAACCCTTCATGATAAATATTATCTCCTGCAGCAAAATGCTTCTAAGCTGAATGACGAATCCTTTCACTGAAGGGACCAGTTCCATTCTTCAGTATCAAAAGATACCATGCACGTCTAAGGACAGACCTTGGCAACTTTTGTGGTCACAAAGGACTGCATATCTTGGAGACATAATATGTTGCAATGCTAATCTTGGCAATAAAACTAATAAAGTGCTTGTTTTCAGCATTTTCTAGCATTACTGTTCTCTCTGAGACCTGCAGATGTGTTCTTTTAATTTTTTCAGAAACTCAGTTAATCCTGTGTCTAATCTCACATACACTGAAGCAGCAAAGTGGCTGAAAAAGAAGCTGCATAATGCTGCAGTCTTTGCCAGAGATAAGCACCCTAATTCTCTCTGTTACACTGACTTGATATCAGTCTTACTTCCTAGCTTCAGTGTAATTCCCTCTATCCCCCACGTATCACTGGTTTGGCAGAATAGAGAAGCAGGCCAAAGGGGGATGTTTGCAGGAACTTTGTGCATTTGCTGTGTTAGTCTTACATCTAAAGTATGTGGTCTGTTTCAAACATGTCCCCCTCCCCAAGAACTAGGTAAGCCAGAAATGTCTCCACTGAGCAGCAAAGAACGTGTTTACCATTTGCACACAGGTAATGCTGTCATCTCAAGCAACTCCAAGCAAATCAGTATGACTGACTAAACCAGTGTTTCTTTTACTGGGAACTCTATTTCAAATTATTTACTCAGAATCAGAAGGCTTTTCTAATGAAGAAAATTGACATTACACTGAGGCATTACCTGGAGGAATGTGTTGAGTTTGCTAGGCATAAGTGAGTTGAAGTGCAGCAGTAATCCCAGGACAGGGAACGAGACAGGTTTATATTCTGGCTAACAGTCTTCTCTGAAAAATTTCACTTCACTGCTTCTTCTCAATGTTAGAGTCTGGGCACTGAAATGAAAACTGAAAACAGTCTGTAGCCCTTCTCCCTCCTGTTTTGGAAAAAATACTTGGTGAATCATTAAACAGAATATTTCCTGCCTTTACCTTTGAGAAGCTGAATGTTTTTAAGAAGACAAGACTGGGATAAATTGTGTATCTAAGCAATTTTATGTTGCCTTGTTAGTTTTATGGGTTTATGTGTCATTTCAAAAATGCAAGAAAGAGAAGAAGCATTATGGGACAGTAATCTTTTTTTTTTTTTAAAGAAGAAGAAAAAGAAGGGGAAGAAGAAGAAGAAGAAAAATAAAATTCCTCAGACATAAATTGAATGTCCTACTGCTGTCCAATGTCATTGAGGCAATAATTTTTCTTGGAGCAAGTCAGACTAAGTTTTGCCCTTAATTAACCTTCCTACTGCCACACTGCTAGGCTGCCAGCAATATGATCTTCATCCCATTGTCTCATATTCACTGGACAACATTTATTTTGTCTCATCAAGCTGGCATGAATGCAAGGCACTTGCCATGTCACCTTACGCTGATTTTCACTACAACCAGCTCTTAAATTTCCTGCACCTTTTAAAAGTCAAAAATTAGGAAGAAATAAGTATCTTTAATGAAATAAGCTGATTTTTTTTTTAATGACTGCAAGCTTTTCCCAAATTTTGCAAGCAAGGGGCAAAAATTGAATATGACCTCTCTGTGTGTGGTTACCTTCATACAAATAAGATACAACATGAAAATTATTGTAATCTTCTTCCAGGGAACTTCTGACCCTTGAATACACAGAAAGTTGCCCACAGCAGGAGAAGTCAATTCAAATGTTAATGTTCCCTATTGACTAGAACTAAGATACAGAAGACTGCTAATAGCTTTTGAGAAAGCATGTGAACAGACAGTTTTCAAAGATAAAAGAACAGTCCCAGGATCTGGGAAAAAAACAACCCATTAATTTGTAACAGTAAGTGGGATGTCTGAAAGAAGAAGAATTGGACAGACTCAGATGCTCCCATGTGCACCCGGCCTAGTAGCACAGCACAAATAAAAAGGTATCAAAATTGCTGTATTCAGGTATGTCTGTCAGCACTGCAGTTATCTTTTTTACTGATGACCATAAGAATTGCCATGCTAGATCACAACAAATGTTCATCCAATTCCATGCTTCTGGAGGTGACTAGCCTCTGGCTGGCTGGCCATAATCCCCCTTCTAACCCTTTTGGTTTTGACCTTAAAGGTCTGTTCATAACTGTATGATTTAAAAAAAAAAATCTAGTTTTTTTAATGTAAAGCACATGTTTTGGTGGAAGCAGAATTTTCTTGAATATAAGCAGTACTGAGAGGAGAAAGCTAGCATACATAGAAAGAAGTAAACCCTTTATCCTGAGGTAGTTAGTAATTTTTATAATTCTTGAAAATGTGATTAAATGCACAGTATTAGGTCAATATTGCAACATATATCATGTGTTATATGACATCTGTGAATGAATCAAGAGTGGTGTGCACTGAAATTTGGAGCTAAAAATCCATTTTGCACACAGTTTTTAACTGTATCATTAACTCCCCCAAACAAGTTGTTTAACACCAACTTAAGTCTTGCCTTGGAAGCTGTGTTCTCTTCTGATTCTTTTTTTTCTCCTTTGGAATTTTATATACTTGATCCATGCCTTCAGATCACCTTGAGCCTTGATACGTGTTGCTCTGTTTATGTGCTGTAACTCAAAACAGTGTTCTGGGTTTCTGAAGTCAGTTGACACAGATTTTGTAAACTTTCCTTTCAGTGCAAAAAGAGTATTTGTTTCCAAAACATAGGGTTTTTTCACAGCTGCGTGAACAGAGAACTTAGGAGAAACTTACATTTCATTTCTGACTTTGCTGTAACTGCTGATATCTGTATTGAGTTGTTGTGTTAACATACAGGCTAATATTAAAAAACCCATAAAATTGCTATTTTTCTGTTCAGCAGAATGAAGCAACATGATTTGAACATTCCATCACCAGAGAAGTTAGCAAAATCGATGGTGTTTCAGTGTCTCAAAGCTTCAAAGCATTAACACAACTAGCTGTATTTGTGTTACCACCCCATTGCCAGTAAACTCATATTCCCACAATGAGTTTTGCCATAGGCCTGAAGTCTAGTGGTCTTGCCTGGGAGTCAAGAGCTTTGGATTCCATTACGTCTTATTCTGCATCTCTGAGATTCTCCTGGGTAAATCACTTTTTCTGTGTGCTTTGGTTTCCCATCCATGAAATGACCTTTGCAAAGCGCCATGGAGTTGGCGGTTTCCGTGTGCAATAGAGAGCTGTATTATTAGAGCAGCAAGCAAAGCTCTCCAGCATTGATTGCTGGCTTCCTGCAAATGGGATGTGAGGGGTGAAAACATCGACAGCTGGGGAATACCACGTACAGCCCTCAACACACAGCTGCAATATTCTGTTGAAGCCAGTCACTAGAAGTCTAAACCAAGTCTTTATTTCTGGTGTTTGATCTTGTCAACACCTACAAATAAAGACTTGCAGCCCCAACAGTTTCATCTGGGAAAAAAAAAATAAAAAAAGAGGGAAGTATTTGCTCACAGAGTTTCTCTTTAAGTAAATGTCAGACAAGTCAACATGTCAGACATGTCTCAGGTACTCTCAATTGCACTGGGGCAGACAAGCCCATTTGTATCTGAAAAATGAAAATTTGACTGTGGAGGAGCTTGTAGTATTTGCTGTAGCTGGTGGCCAACAGGAAGAGAAAAACTTGCCTTGAAATAAACTTTCTTGTGTTGATGAATTTTTGAACCACAATATTTGTGCTGGGTATTGTTATGAGAAAGGGTAGTTAGGGGTGTGGTATCAGGTTAAGATGTTGAAGAGCTGGATGCTGTTTTGAATATTTCAATACTTTGACCACAATTTTTGTTATATCTTCTCGCTCCATGCCTCAGCTTACTAAATAGGATTTGCAATACTGATTTGCTTGAAATGTGAGATCTAGAGGTTAAAAATAAAAGGAGACAAGATCTGCATATTATTGTTATTTTATAAACTCTAAGTAATAATGATAAGAGGTATTTCAAGTACATTCCTTCCCCTGTAGTTTCCAATAAAAAAGTTTAGCTTTGAAATGAGAAAAAAGCAAAACAAATCAATGTTGTTCATTTTGAAGACAGAGACGTCTGTTTTCTTTGATTTGTGAAAACTGAAATCTATAACATGCCTGGTCCATGCTTAAAGAGTTAAAATCTCCAAATATTGGAAAGAAATTGGTAGAATAATCTGGTAGACATATTTCAAACAAAGGTCAAATACTCTTGTCTTTTGCAAAAGCAAATGAATATGCCTCCACGTATAGACTGAGGGTTAGATTGTTGGCCTCATTTCACCACGGGATACATTTCCAAATGTGGTCAAAACAACCTTCTGGTTTCCTTGAAGAAATGAACTCTGAGGAGATTATATGTCAAGTCAGGATGTAGCTTGGCAGGAGAGACCTTTTTCCCAAATGAAGAAGCACTAAGGAAGCAAAAGTAACTTCTGGAGGAGATATTGAGAGTGCTTTTTATGGAGTCATCTGATACTCAAGTTTTGGATCATTGTCAATGCTTCCTACGGAATCTTTCTAGATTTACCACAGGCAGTTGGTAGTTTAAATCAGATTGTTTGGTTTTCTCATTTAAAGCCGCTTTTTCTATATAGAAACTAAAGCTGTGACAGAAACAAAATTGGCATTCAGCTTGTCAGTAAGTAAAGGCATCTGCAATCCATAAAGGTAGCAGTGCCAATATTGGCATCTGTCTTGTTTCTGGTCTCACAGCTCTGCAGTTGAGAGCAGCATGTATAACAGCCCTGATCTCTGACATGAAAATTGCTCTATTCCATGGAAGAAAGGGTTGCTGTTATGGTGCCAGTTTTTATTGGCAGACTCCTGGTGTCGAAACGGACATAAAATGAACAACTAGTATGGATTCCTCAGTCAGTCCATAGGAAATGTCTGTGACTTGAGGGTCTTGCTAGTTCTGTCACAGCAGAGGCACTGTCTGGGACATTTTCGACTATAACTGTGCACATCTGCAGATGCATCACAACATTCTCTTCTAACAAATTCTCTCATTATTAGGCTGTAGCAAGATGAGAGGTGTCAACTTTTCTGTTTTCTAATTACATAGATCTTCTAAAAAAGAGAAACATCCCACACAGTCTAGTAAAATTGGAGTAGTAGTCGAAATTTTGAACAGTATGATTTTTCTCCTTGATATTCCATTTCCAATTAACATCCTTTTTTTCCATTCATAATGGTTTTGTTCTTTGAAACTGGACAATATGTATGATTTAAAAATCTCTGGATTGCTATTGATACATTTTAATTTAATATTTATAAACCACGTGGCATCATCATCTCACTGCTTGATAAGATGGCTTGAATGAAGTCCATGTGCTTGTTTCTTTCCAAAAGGATCCTCATGTGCTTAATGCAGCTGGAAGACAAAGCATGTTTGACACATCAGTGGATCTTATATATTCTGTGTGTCTGAATTAGAAGGCACTGTGCAAGTAACTGTGTGTTAAAAGGAAATATTTTAAATAAAATTGGTTGAATAGTCTGTTCTGGAACTTGTAGTCTTAGGCTATCAAAGCTGTTAGGTGTTGCAATTTTTGAGCAGCTGTCTCCACTACAAAATTTGTCTGTACTACTCATGTGTCCCTCTGAAATGCTTGCAGCAGTGGTGACCAAGTAACAGAATACTGTCCAATTTAGTTACATTCTCTGCCTTGTCAGCTCTCTTCCGTGTTTCTTCTTACACCAGATATTGTCTCCTCCATGACAGCTTGTCTATGTACAGGCTTTCCTTCCATGAAATATCCTTCTGCTTTTCCCCCTCATTTTTTCCTAATCCCTTTTAATACTAAATTTGCAAAAAAGTTACAAGATAGCATGAAGATGAATCAGCTTAAGCTTAAGAACAGGAGAAACTGGAAATAACTGGGGAGTCTTACATTCCTGAGAATAACTGCAAGATGTAGGTAGCTTTCCTGTGAACAAGCTGTTTGGTGCCAGTGGCTGCATGCACTCTATAGAGATGTGAATTTTGGGAACACACAAGGACTCTCTTGTGAATTAGTGTTGACAATGATCTCTGACATATTGAGCTCCCTCACAGACAAATCTTGGTTGTCCTTGCAGCAAAAAGCAGAGTCTCCAGAGAGTGAATCATTTGTGTCTACTCAGACATATTCAGACCATATCACCATAAAGGTGGGAGCAAAATGTGGAGGTGGCTGCACAAGGCAAGTGCCCCATAATCACAGCTTAATGCTTAGGGCCCTCTGAAGATTTTTTTATTTTACCTTTCCTCCAATCAATAACATAGCTGGAGGTGTTCCATCAAGTTAGAAATATGAATGGTCGGGTAATTCAACGTCTCCTCAGCCTTGAATCTTAGCTTGAAGTACAGCAACATCCTTCTACCTTGATATGGGCATGTGGGAGTACAAAAATTGTTGGATGAAAGATTAAAGAAAATATAAGGAAATTTTTTTGTAAAGGGACATCTTTGTGTATCTTCAGTATTTCTTTCAGTGAAACCTTCTGCAGGACTGAACTGATATTTTCAAGGATTTCTGTTCAAGTTAATTAAAAATTTTAAAAAATTACTGGATATCTCTATGATTCAGGTATTTTAAGTAAGTTTGTGATGCACTGTACAACAGCTATTGGACTCAGCTATCTATTTAGTTAAAAACAATAATTTTCAATCTCTTCTGAGAAAAACTCAGTTGTATCTACTTAATACACATTTGCTTTAGAAATCAAATTACTCTTGATATATTTTATAAAGCAATAATAAAACTCCATGTTGTATTAATGCTGTGCAAAGAATTATTTTTCTTGAAGGACCAGTAGTATTATCTACAGAAATTGGGTATCTGAAGTAAAAGGTTGTCCAGGAAAATAAGGGAAGCTAATTCGGCAAATTCAAGTCTGTCATTTTTTAAGAACTTTGGGTACTGCAGACATTTTCATTAGGTCTTGAAGAATCTCAGCAACCGGGGGGAAAAAAAACCAACCCCCAAAAGGTTTCTCTTTTGTTAAAATCTAGTGAAATGCCTTTTTTCCTACCTTTTCTTTTTATACACATAATGAATATGCATCCTGACAAGTTCCTTGAGCTGTACAACCTTCTTACTAATCTTTGGCTGTAATGTTTATACAATGCAAGAATGATTTTTAGGAAATGTGCTAGATAACCAGCATGGACATAGGGTATTCTAGATGCAGATTTGCACTACTGCTGATGGTGAGACCATTGTCTAAACCACAGAAATATAT
>VYZT01062870.1:0-11393 GCA_013400735.1 Pomatostomus ruficeps | reverse complement strand
ATTTATACGTACCACCCGGACATATCATAATATAGGAGAACTTGGCAGTAGAAATAAAAATCTGGGTCTCACCTGCACCTGAAGAGAAGTCAAGTTGCTGAAACCTCTATCCTCTGTGAATGTCAAACAATTTTTCATGTTGTGGCGGATATGGTAAGATAAAAAAGAGGCATAAGTTTCACACTTCAGCCTACAGTCAAACCCCTTAAATGAAAGAACTTATGGAAAAATAGGTGTCTGGGAAACAGTTTACAGGATAATAATGTCTTCATATTTTGGAAACATCCACGATTAACTGCTAATAAAGACAGGATACTGAGCTGAATATATCACTGAGCTGACCAAGCATGAACATTTATGTATTACTATATTCTACTGTATTTTGCAATAATTGCCACATACTGGTACTCAAGAAAGAAATCTAATGGAGTGACAGTGATAATATGAGATTTTGGTTGTAATTTTAGTATATTATAATATTCGTATATATGGGCTATATAGGCATATTCTTAAGCCTAGCGTTAGTCTGATCCTAAAATTTAAACTAAGTTAGGGATTTCATTTCCTCATTTGGATGCTCATAGCAAAAGAGAACAGTAACTGTGAAAGATGAATGCCTAAGGCAATGCTTGTGCCAAGTGTAATAGAAAGAATCAATTATTTTAATGCTTCTATTTGCTGATAAATCCAAGCATTGTAGGACATTCTCCTGATACTAGTGCAATCTTTCCTATTTATAGTAGGCAGTCTGAAACACAAAGTGAAGTGTACCTGTGTGTCATCTTCATAAGATATAATTTTGTGATATTGCAACGAGTACTGCTGTTATTTTTCATTAGCTGTATTTCTACATAAAATCATTAAAATGGTTCATCACTGGCAAATGGGCACTCTTTTTCTGAAACAGAATATTGCAATAATAAAAGGCTTATCAATTGTGTCAGAAGTTAACAACCAATTTGCCAGATGTCTGCAGCGATAACGCTTCATGAATAGGGAGTTCATCTCAGTGGTGTGATACCAATATTAGTATTAATATCAGGTTTAAAATGATGGGTAATTTGTATCTATTAGTCAAAAAGAAGATGTGTATTTTCTGAATTATTATTATCAGGCACAACTTTACTTCTAAATTATATAGTTTGATTTAAAACTGTAGAGAGCTGTTAAGGAACATAATTGAGTAGATATTTAGTCTGACATATAGGAAGCTTCTATACCACTAAAACTTAACGGTTGCGCTCAGTTGTTATTTATATTTCCACAGTAGGCTCCAGAAGGACAAAGAGGCATAATAGAAACAGGTTGCCACAGAAGTACACCAACAACATATCCAGTGAGACATCACGGATGCTGTCTGCAAAACACACAACTGAATCTAAAAATGTTAAATTAAATATTTCCCATAACATTTCCCAAACAGCCCAAATCCCGGGTTGTAACAAATGTAGTATTATAAGAGAGAAAAATACAAAATAGGAAAAAGGGGAATGGTTTTAAACTAAAAGAAGGGAGATCTAGATTAAGTGTTAGGTAGAAGTTTCTTACTCAGAGGGTGGTGAGGCACTGAAACAGATTCCCCAGAGAAGTTGTGGATGCCCTGTCCCTGGAAGTGTTCAAGGCTGAGCTGGATGGGGCCCCGAGCCACATGCTCTAGCAGGTACCATCCCTGCCCATGGTGGGGACAGGTGTTGCAATCAGAGCATTTTTAAGGCCCTTTCCAACCCAAACCATTCTATGATCCTGTGTTATATAGAATATATCATAGAATATATATTATATATTATAGTATAAAGTCTCTAATAAAGGGAGTGGTTATTCAATATGACAAATATTGGATGTGTTTTGGAAACAGTTCAAGGTATCAGACCAAGGCAGTGAAGAATAACGCAAACTCACAGTGAGGTGGTGAAGGTAGTTAATGGTACAAGAATGGGATTTGGGGATAGCCCAGGTCGAAGTAGCTGGGATGTTGTGCATTCCAGCAGTCTGGAAATCTGTACCCTACAGCATGCTACAGCATCTCAGAGGAAGAACCTTTTGTTCATTAGAAAGCAGATAGGGAATGGAAACAAAAAAGTCGTATGTCATTCCAAGGTGATCCTTTTTTATTGAAACACTACTGAACTGCATCATTGGGCATTTCATTTGGTTCTTTTCAAAGAAAACAGACATAGAGAAAATAAAGGCTTTTGAAAAGTAATGATCAGAATGCATGGAAACAATTATGAACCTCTTAACAGAAATGTTACCTGTAACCACCCTCTTCTCAATATGGATTCCCATGCATCAGTCTGTGAGAGATTTCACTCTAAAGCATGCTTTTCGTGATTCCTCTTCATGTTGGGACCAGTTTGCTCAGTACCAAGATCTCATTGGCTCTCCCACTGTAGCCACATTCATCCTTTGATGTTGGTAAGAGACTAGAAATGTGAGTAAAACAAGTAAAATATGATTATGCACCTTATATTTTTTAACACGTATCTGAGAACATCTAAGGAATGTGAAAAGAAATTGAACATTCTTGTTCTGTTGAATGGATGACAGGGTATAAATGGGTAATAGGTACTTCCTTTACAAAAAGTGCCAGAGCAATGTGTCAAAGCAGGCCACATGCCATAGGTGATGTTCCTTTTATCCCATTTAATGTAGGATACAATATACTTACTTGGTTAACCCTGCAAGAAATACGACCTGCGTTCCATTATAAATAAATCATATTACCTAGAAATAACTGCAAAACAGTGCTTTTAGACATTTCACCAGAGAGATTAGAGTGGGTAATATCTGAAGAGGAAGATTTGGAAGCACACCTGTAGAGTTATGCTTGTCACAGAATTGCTGGATGTTAGTCAAGGTTTATGCAACAGACTGTAGAAAATAGCAGTATGTCACCATCACCAGCTATATGATTGTAGTCCAGGACAAATATATATTCATAGCAGTTCTTCCAATGATTTTCATCCTTCTTCTTACATTTCCATTGTAATTTCTCAGAGCATTTCCCTTCCTATATAGTATTTAACACAGAACTACTGAGGCTTGAATCTATCTTCCTCTCTGCTCTTCCAGACTTAAAGAGCCTGAAGCTTTTCTTCCCCCCAAGGGGATCATGGAGGCCTAAAGTATTGCTGTGGATGTCTGCTTATTGCACAGGCCATTGCCTTTTCCCTCCAGGTACCCTAAAGGAAACCTGCATGCACCTTGACATCCTGCAAATAAAGAAGGAGTGCTCACATTCTTCAACCATTGCTGGAAATCACTTTAGCAAATACAATGGGGCAAAGAAAAAAGTGGATTTGAAGGGGGAAAAAAACTCAGAAAGAAACCCCTCACCATAAATAAAAATAAAAATAAGTCATGCTCTTAGAGACAGAAAAGGGAAAGCTTTTCCTATGAGATTCTTCTTCTTTAATCCTTATCTCTTGGGTTGATTTGGTTTGGGTTTTTTTCTTTTCCTTTCTCTCCCATGCCAAATAGATTTAGTCTGTTAGTTGCAGATTAAATTGCTTGTATGTATCTTGCCCTACCAAGCTGCCACTGTTGTTATAATGGCCCACCGGTGAATAAGCTTCATTCCAATTTGTTTGCTAGATGCAGCATCCTCAGAGGAAACAATTCTGAGATTGCATGCACTTTGTAAAGCCAGTGGATTGACTTCAGATGACAGCTTCTGGGTGAACTGATTGCCTACAAGTGAGATGAGCAAAAGGGTCTAGCTCTCTGCCCTGTAGATCCTTTCTAAATATTTCTCTACTGATACTGAAGAGTTAGAAGCAACAACCTGTCACTTAGAAAAAAGCACATGCTCTTGATTCACAGGAGGTAAGACTCATAAACTGAATCTCCAACAAAGAGTACAATTCTTAAGATCAGCAGGGAAAACAGACAAAAGTCAATATGAAAAGAAAGAGGGGTTTGTTTGCAGATTTTACGTTTGCTGGGAGACATTCACACAGTAATGCAGCTGACTGCATTGAACACAGTGTGGTTCATTTTCATGGAACAGTGGAATGGATGAGGTTGGATGGGAGCTCTAGAGATCAACCCCTCTACTGAAAGACGAACCATTTAGAGCCGGGTTCTCAGAACAATGTCTGGTCAGTGTTTGAATATCTCCAAAGCTGGACACTTCACAACCCCTATGGAAAATCTGTGCCAGTGTTCAACCACCATATAAGAGAAAGAGCTTCTTCTTATGTTTAAATGGAATTTCCCATATTTCAGTTTGTGACCATTGCCCCCTGTTGCTGGGCACCACTGGGAAGAGTCTGGCTGTGTACTATTTACTCACCCCCATGAGCATTTATACACACTGATATGATCCCTCTGAGCCTTCTCTTCTTCAGGCTAAACAGTTCAAGTTCTCTCAGCATTTCCTCACAGGAGAGATGATCCCATTCCTTGATCATCCTAAAGGCCCTTGACTGGTGTCTCTGCAGTAGGTCCATATTTCTTATGTACTGAGGAGCTCAGGTCTCAGTACTCCAGATGCATCTCACCAGGGCTGACAAGAGTGGAGTGATCACCTCCCTTAGTCTGTTGATACTGTTCCCCTTAATGGAGTCCAGGAGGCTGTTTGCCTTCTTTGACACTAAGGTGCACTGCCTGCTCATGGTCAGCTTGGTGCCCACTGGCAATCCCAGGGTTTTTTGTTGTAAGTTGCTTTCCAGTCTTCCTGTCCCCAGCGTGTTCTGGTACCTGGAGTTACTCCTGTTCAGGTGCAGGGCTTTGTACTTCTCCTTGATGAATTTAATGAGGTTCCTGTCAGCCCATTTCTTTAGCCTTTTGAAGTCACTCTGGATGACAGCACAACCCTTTGGTGTATCAGTCATTCTTCCCAGTTTTGTATCACCTGCAAAATTGTTGGGGGTGTACTCTGTCCCATCCCCCAAGTGAATAATGAAGATGCTGAAGGGGTTTTCCCCCAGTTTTAACTCCTGGAGTACATTTAGTGTCAAGGAAATCAACTTAAAGTCTGTAAAATCTTCAGTTAAGCTGGTTTAAACATAGAGATTTGTCTCATAAAATACTGTAAGAATATAAAAATAATTATTCCCTTCAATATCAAAATTTCCATGTTCAATACTCTGCCTCTTACTGGAGTGAAATAATTCACCCAAAAATTCTGGCCAGATCTATTCTCCATTAGAATGTTTGAAAGTTTTCTTGGGGACAGAGTGGAAGTTCAGGATAGGAAAAGAATAGCAAAATGAGGTTTTACAACCACACAGTTATTTTGAAAAGGATTTTATCTGAAGATTTCGTGAAATTGTATCAGTGCAAAATGATGAGCTATAGATAAAAGATAAAGAATAAAGAACTTTAAAGCACTGAATCAAGGAGACAGTCTGAATAACACCATGTTTTTCTAAAAATATTTGCAGAATTGATTTTTATTAGAGTCAGGAAAGAAAACAGATGTCAAAACCCTCAGCAGTTGTGAAATAGAAGTTTCATTCCATTTAGGTCAGTTCTATACTGAGAAAAGAAATTTTGAAAAAGTTCCTGGATTACAAATCACCAATAAGTGATTGTGGGTATTGCTTTACTTAAAAAGAGGTCCCTTTATGTAGGCTAACAATAAAGTACAGAGATTTAGAGTGAAAAGTAGTGATACAAACAAAATTGTCTTTATCTGAAGAGTCAGTCTGTTGAAAGGGTCATTTCAATTTCAGGTTACTCCTATTTCATGACAAACACCACGTCTTTAATCAAAATTGAACACTGCAGCAAGTCAAGTTTCAGTTTTATTGCTCCATGTAAATATATTGAAAAATTGTCAATATAAACAGTTGTAAGACAGAACCACCCATATAAACCCTGTTTTGTTTCTGCTCTGAAGACAGGCTGTCATTAAGTCACAATTTGTGGTAATCATCTTTTACATTTAGTGCTGATTTTTGCAAGATACTTGAAATAACTTGAAGAAGCTACTGCTCAGCAGTTTCCACAGGCAATCATTCTAACATAAATCAGTAGGTTAAAATAAATTTTCAGAAGCAGGGGGGTGATTAGAGTGGCACTATTTTTAAACTGGTGATAGCTAAGAACTGTATCTAAGCCATGCAGATAGCTCCAGATATTTTGGATATGCCAAGTAAACACTGAACTCCTGGAAAGACCAAATTTTGACATCACTACATCCAATTGTGTTATTATAAGATGAGGCATGAAGCAACAACCAAAAGTATGATTTCACCTTGGGGATCCTTTTGACTGATACATTTAAAAAGTAAGGACTGAGTTTTCCACCATCCAATGAAAATTCCAGGAAATGTGTTGAACTGTAAGCTATAGACTTTTTAAATTTAGTATTGTACAATAGTACAATATGCCCAACAGTGGAGCTTTACTCTCATTGCATTGTAAATAGACTTTCTCAGACTTTTAGCAAACAACCTGTATGTTCGCCTGTTCTGACTTTTAGGAACCTTGATGGTAGAACAGTGCAATACTGTCAAATAAATAAGTTTATAAGCCTAGTTTTGCAACAACTTTACGCTGCATATTTTGCACAAATCTAAGAATAAAACTTCTAACTTTAGTAAAGATCTGCAATATTGAGTTTGTAGCTTTCTTTTGAGAAGCATTATTTTAGTTCTGGTCTATATTTGTCAAAGGCACCATATTTTGAAACATATTTGCAGAGATAAGAGTCAATATTTTCCTCCTCATGGCATCTATTCGATCCATGTGAGGAAATAGAGTGTAACATTTCACAGCTGAAAGAGAAGCAATACACCTAATAGAAAATAAGCAACTTAATGTGCTGTGCAGTACAATTATCATTGTTAAGTGTGAAACATCGCATGTTCTAAGAGAATAGAGGGAAGCATGAGTAATGTCAAAATGAATGGGACCCAAGACTTTTAAAGACAAATGCCTCTATTTGAATCACTATATTTCATATTAAATATTCAAATCAAAGTCACTCTATGGGCACTAGAGATAACTTTTTATTTCTTTTTCTTTCTGAGGAAATTTCAAGCTTTTTTAAAAAATTTTTTTAAGCCTTCTCAGGATCATTGCTCACCTTGGATGGAAAAAAAAGCAGAAGCGATGAGCAAGCTCTCAAACCTGTAATAAATGAAAGTAGTTAGCTGTGAACACATCTACAAAAATGTTTTGTTGTTTCTAATGATGGGACACATTCAGCACATTTCTTTATCTCCTATTTTGTGGTATAGCTGGCTCAGGAAAACAATGATCACAATAGTATTGACCACTGAAAAAGGTAGATTGAAAAAAAAAATAGGGACCTATGCCTCAGTTCCTAAAGGATATTCAGGATCAATGATTTTTATTGTGTGGCTAGCCATCTTTTAGGATTTGACTCTGAGATACAGATTTCTTTCATATTAATCTCTACATAACCTTTGGATGCTAAAGGCTTTTGGATACTGCTGACCTAAGAGGAGAGGATAATACACTTTGCAGAAGGACAGGTCTCTCCAGGTATGCTGTCTTGACATAAGATAATTTGTTGTCCCAAACACAAAAGAATGTTAGGGATGGAAATAGAATGAAAACATGACTCCCCCCCTACACTCATCAGAAGCCCTCTGTAGCTTTGAAAATCAGCTGACACGAAATTAACTATGTCTAAGGTACCTTAAGGGAGATCTCTATAATTTAACCCCCAAATGTTTATCTGTAATTTTTCACAGCTCAGCACCTCCAGTTGTGCAAACAAGCTGTGCATAAATAAATGATCTGGCTATGGCCCTGGGGAGAGGAGTAGAGAATGGCAAGTAGGATTTCATGGCCAGCAGTCACCGGTGGCCCTCTTTGTTTATAAGGCCTCTGTGCTGATCAAACTCAATGATGGCAATTAGATAGTTGTTATTGTCAATGCAGAGTGAACAGTTATAATTGTGTTGTTGCTGTTTCCTCAATTTTTTTCCTGTATAATAATTTGGGAAACTGTGTGGAGAAATGCTTTTTTGCAGACTTGAAAACACCGTTACAAATGAAAGCATCTTGCATTTATTCTAGCGGTGATAGCAAGAAAAAGATGGCTTGCTTCCAAACAATTTGCCACACATAAAATGTTTCATTTGTCCCATCTTATTATTTTCCTCCTCTTCTTCTTTTTGTAATCATAGCACTTCATCCCTGCAGACTCCTCTACCTAATGCTGTTGGATGATCTTTGTCAGGAATGCTTTATGAGATAAGATTCTGTGAGTCTGATGTTTGCTCAATAGCCCAGGCATGCTTTTCTAAAAATACTGTTCTCCCTTTTAGGAATCTAACATTCATTGTTGAATTGTTCTGGGACTGATTCTTAGGAATTGATGGTCCCCCAAACACCAATGAACAATTTTAATCTTTCTCTCGGAAAAATTGTGCTCGGTGGCACAGATTTGCTGTGTAAATTTAGACATATGTGAGGTTATGTAAAGTGAGGCATGGGCATATGTTAGCAGGACTGGAGTTCTGGTTTGTGCTAGAGGCATGATATGAATAAGATTAAAAATCTAGACAGTTATAATTACACAAAAAACCAGGGCTTATTAGGGTAAAGAATGTCTTTTTCTACTAGTTATGTATGTGAAACATATGTTAAGTGTAGTAAGCTAGAACTGGGAGAAGCCATGATCATTCCTTTTTTGTCCTAACTTGTAAACTTTAGGTCATACTCATTAAGAACAGAAAATGACATGCCTGTGCATATCAATATACTACATACATCAATAAAAAAATCCTTTTTCTTTCTTACAAAATAAACTTATATTACCTTGGGTGATTTTTTTTGTTATTGCATATTTTTATTGCATAAATACCTTATCAAAATAATAAAAAAATAAAATATTTCTAAAATGTTTTTCACATATACTTTTTTTTACTATTTCCATTTTGATGGACAGCAGTATTTTTTATTTTGGTATAATGATCCATTTTTTCCTTTTATTTACCTTCCTAACTTCATAACTGTAGGTTTTGGGGCAGGGTTAGTTTATACAGAGTTGACGTTTTTCCCCTACCAATAAGCTGTCTACAGTACAGACAGCACAGTGACGTCATGATGAGTAATGACTCACAGGGCCTTCTCTCCTAACATTTCACCAGAGAAAAGCATGTTTTTTCAGATTCAAAACTTCTGTTGGTCTTTGGAAAATCTAAGGTCTGTAGATCAAGATCTTGTTAGTGTCAGTAACATGCTTCCATAAAGTGATTAGAGGCATATTCCTGTCCTTAATAACAAATTTCTATTGGCAAAAATACTTGCAGTGGGACTGGATTCAAGGCTGCCGCTAAAGTACTTGTAATTGAAAATCTGCAGTTAATGCCCTTTGGGTTTAAAGAGGGGAAGAGTTCAGCCTGGTCTTCTTTTGATTTATGATCTACTTGGGAAAGCTGCAAAGACAGGAAGGAAACAATAATTTAAAACTAAGGTGACAACAACTAGAGAGTAAAAAAAAAAATATAGACACAAACACTGGGAAAAGATACAAAAGGAGAAAAGAGTACTCAAAAATGTGCATATCTCAACAATTTTCTTTGTTGTTCCTAGCTTTCTTTTTATCTTTTTGAAGATTCCTTTTTCTCCCATTGCAACCCTCTGTAGTATACAGAAAAACCTTCTGCAGACACCTCTCATGGCTAATATTGCTTGATTAATAAATGGATTCCGAGCCAATACCAAGATCCCTCCATATGTCAAAGCATCAGGCATAAGGTATTTGATATGACTTGTGGTGGACTGTGATGGGAGACTAACATTTCTCTTGCAATGTACCTTCCCAGTGGCATAATTTTGCAGAAGTTAATGCAAAATATGGCCATATGTTGTGTCTCAATGAACCAAGATAAATTGGAATGCAACATGCAGCAAACACAGTTTTACATTTAGCAGGTGCAATATAGATAAAATTGCTACCAGCTTACACTTAAGCATGGAGTATAGATATGCCAAGTTGGGTCATACTGTGAGAACAGGACAGACACTCACCAGCTTCAGAGATTTGAGATTTTAATGCCTCGTCTATTTCTTCTCCTGAGAACAAAAGTAAAATATACTATATTAGATTTCTAAGCTTCTTAAATTTTATGGAATCAAAATATGATCTGTGTTACTAATTCTTCCAAAAAGCATCTTCCAGCTCTGTTCTGTCAACTCTGATTACAAATGCATCCAAGATCCTAGATACAAAAACAATCATTCAAATACATCCCTCAAAGCCAGGAAAAAATTAAATTTTCTGACCCAGTAGGTTGTTCCTCTGTTGATTAATCAGTACAGTTTGAGTTAAACTGGCAGAATGACTCAGATTTCCCTGACATACATAAGTGAGGTCCTTGCTGTTAATTGCTCATGATTAAGTCATTTTAGAGATGCCTTCTTCTTCGTAGAATTCCTTCCCTGTACAGGTTTGATTGGCATTGACTTCTTACTGACTGCAAGTGTTCTTAGAAATCCCTGTATTGTATGGTGGACACATAAGAGTCCTTACTATGGACTCTTCTACCTTCTCTATCTTCCCCTATTGTTCTGCTGCAATGCATATTTACTTAAGAAGAAAAACCACAGTAGAACATTTAACTGAATTTAGCTGGATCATCGAACCAATCACATGCCTCATCCAAAAGACTGAATTTATTGTCTTATTGCCTTCTTCTTATACCTCATGTACTTTTAGCGTTTCTGTCTGCTTATCTGTATGTTGCCATTGGGCTAAAATTATCATTAAAATCAATGTTCCCAATATTTGATTTGACTTTAAGATGTCAGTATTTCACTTTGAGATTAAAGTGAAATACCTGCAAAGACCTTTAATTTATGTTAATTTAGTCACATAAGTAATCTCATTGAATTCAAAAGAATCAAACTGTGTTATCAGTCATTTAATTTTAAAGTGAAAACTAGTTATAACAAAGAAGTCTTTTCAGTGTGGGTGGTAAAACACTGGAACAGTTTCCCCAGATATGGTAGATGTACCATCCCTGGAAACATTCATGATCAGGCTGGATGGGGCTCTAAGCAACCTAATCCAGTTGAAGGTGTCCCCGGCCATTGCAGGGGATTAGACTAGAGGGCCTTTAAAGGTGCCTTCCAGAACATATTTTGATTCCATGATTCTACGGTCTGAATTTATCCTCATACATGAACTTTTGCAGATAGTATGCCAGAGATTGTGTGCTATTTCTGAACATGGCTACAATTTCTGTAGTGTTAAGACTGTGCACTAATTCAATAATAACTGTCATCATAACACATAGAGATTTAAGGAGTACAAAGTGGAAAAAAATGGGCTGAAGAGTTGGTAAAAAATTATCCCATCTCCGTGCAAATGCAGTTCATCTACAGAGTTTGAAAAAATGCATTTGGATCTGCTTACGCCATAAAGTATCTTCTGCTCAGAAACTAACCAGACAAGAGACCTCCAA
>VYZT01062861.1:0-21259 GCA_013400735.1 Pomatostomus ruficeps | reverse complement strand
AGGCTGAGATGTACGAGCGCTGGGAAACGAGACCAACAGGAGACAAAATCACACAGGCTCAGGGNAGGGAAATGAGATCACACAGGCTCAGGAACAAACTCAAAGAGCAAATCAGCTCCACAAACCAAAGCAAGGAGCCTCTACCTTGCACTAACCCAGGAAGTCCTGCCCTTTCCCCAAAACTTTCTTATGCTTCACCCTTTTCCACACTGCACCCCGTCACTGCTCCAACCACACAAAACAGAATTTCATCTCAAACAAGGAACACAAATCCCTGAGGTAGGAGGATGCAACAGCCTCCTTGTACAACTCAGGCCAGGGAAGGACCGGCATCTTGAGAAAGAAAAGGATCTGTTTCCTTCAGGATGCAAACACAAGGAAATCTCACTTGGTCCATGATTTTGGAGTTGTGCTTTGCCAGCACCATGGGCATGGAGTCAGGCAGGCTCGTGAATTTGATGGTGTCTGGGTGCTGCCGATATTTCTTGTCACTCAGGATCTGGCTCGCCCTCTTGTTCTTCTCATCATCCAAGGACCCAATGGGGGACCAGCCAATGCCCCTCAGCCACTGCAGGTCAGACTTGTACACGTTCTGCAAGGACAGGCAAGGACACAAACAGCTCAGCAACCTCCTCACTCCACGCAACCCCATCTCCTCCCAAAGGACATTCTCCTGAACAGAACATTTTCCACTGGGTCAAGCCACCAGCCACCCATTCATTGGTAGCACCCATCTCCTAAGTTTCTTCATGCCATTCTCCACTGCACTCAGGGTTTGTCTTTCCCAACTGCTGGTCCTCCATAAAAAAAACCCTTGACTCCATTGTCCTTCCCCTGCTCCACAGACCCCTCCTTCAAAACTAGAACAGAACACAGGACAGGGAACCCAAGGATGACACAGAACAATAGTGAAGACCAACTCACCTCGCTCTGCAGGTCGTACACTGTCTTGGCATGCACAACGTCGTTCTGGTCGGGCAGGCACGTCCAGCGGTGCAGAGGGTGCCGGTAATCGACGTCGCTGACCAGCTCCTGGCACTTCTTGGCCAACACCACTCCCAGCATGTCCACGGGGCTGCTGAACCTTGTCTTAAACTTCTCAAAGTCCTTCTTGTACTCCCTGTCGCTCTGGATCTTGGCCACATGCATCGACCACATCATCTTGGGGTCGTCCTCGATGTTCCTGGCCCCGATGTGGTGGCCCAGCTGTTTTCTGTACGCGGTTTTGTATTTGTACTAATTGAACACAGAAAAAACAATTACCACCTCTTTTTTCAGTTTTCCTCTTGTTAATGTAGTGGTTAATCATTTTGCATCTAATGTATTTTAATTTGCTTGTTTATTTTCCCAATATTTTTAGAGTTTCTTATTACGTTCAGGAGATGTTAGGGGATTTCTTACAGTTATATATTATCACCTTTAAATTATTGTATTTAACATTAGTAACTTTACACCATTGTGAATTACACAACCTTTGAGCTGGGCAGCAATATAAAACTTAAAATTTGACATATCTCCTCCTGTTAAATATAAACCATTTTTATCCAGGATTCTGTGCCCCGCTGTTATTTTCCCTCTGCAAGGCTCACCTCGCTGGCTATGTCCCGGGATGCCTTGGCTGCCTGCAGGGGGATGGCATCAGGAGGAAGGTCATAGCCTTTCTTCTTCAGCTCTTCATATCCTACTTTGTAACGTTTCTGTTGGAGAAGGATTCAAAGGCATTAATGCAAATAAAGCTCTCCAGAGATTTTTTCAATGCTTCAGTTTTCCACCTCTGACTATTGAGAGGAAAGCATGGGTTTCCAAACACATTTTTTAAATTAATTAAATTAAACTCCATACTTTGCTATTAATGACACGTATTTTGTAGCCTTTGATATAAAATATTTAAAAATTACTATCTGAATGCTTTCTGATTATCTCACTGAAGATCAAGATTTTCTTTTAGCAAATATATTACTCTGAATAATTCACAGAGCTTTCTGTAGAGGTGAGTAATTCAACAACATGATTCTCTGAACCCAGTTTCAAACGCAAACTTACATCACTTGTGTTAATCAAGTTTGATTTAGCCAGCAAAATTTCAGGAGTGTCAGGCATGATGTGAACCTGCGTCTTGTCCTTGTTCCAAGCTTCCTTGTAGAGTATCTGAAAGAAATACAAACAAAAACCTGGTCTGAGCTGAGACTCACCTGCACAGCAGCAATTTCAGTTCACCTGTTCTGCATCAGCAAGGCAAAGATGTACTAAGCAAGCAGGAGGGATGGTAATAACAAAAAAAAACTTAAATCAAAAAATACAATGACTTCCTACTGAAACACAGCCTTTCTTTCTTCTTTACATCCATGTGATGCCAAGAGAACAGCATTAAGGCAATATAATTACATACTACTCATTAAAGGTCTGATATGCAGTAATTACTGAATAAGTTATCCGCACTCAAGACCTTCATCTTCTGAACAAGGCACACAAAGAGTAGTGAGGCCCTGACTATAAACTCCCACTATTTCTATATTTTAAGTGCATGTTCTGATAGAGAGATTGTTGTCCTGAGTTTTGCAGTTTTTCAATGTTTCTCTTTGCTGTAGTACTTTCTCACACATGCTGTTGTAAACATGGCCATGTTTTGCTAACTGTCCTTGTTGTTTTCATTCCATTCTCCCAGGCGGAGACATGGGATGGGTTTTTCCTTTGACCAGCGTGATTGAGAGGTGGTAATTTCTACCTCCAATTCACGGTGATTTCTACGAACATATAAATAAAGGTCAGAGGGTTCTGCCCTCGCTCTTTTGGCTCTCTCTTGGCTCTCTTGGCTTTTCATTGCTCCTCGACCTGGTCGGCTACATGTGTTTTCTTTGTGTCCATACAGTGCGACAAGAGATCCTTTTAAAAATGGCTATTAATGAATTCACTTATTGAATCCCACATGCTGTCTCTAAAGGCAACTTACATCACTCCTATTTTTGGCATTCGATTTGGCCAAAACGACATCCATGGCATCTGGGATACTCGTGAACTTAATGGTGTCCGGGTGCTGCCTGTACTTCTTCTCACTCAGTATTTCAGAAGCCTTCTTGTTCTTTTCAGACTCCAGAGATCCCAGAGGACTCCACCCAATGCCTCTGAGCCACTGCAGGTCTGACTTATACACGTTCTGTTAAGGATGAAAACCAAAACCACAACAGATTATTTCAGTGTCCATTGATTAAACCCTGTGAACTGGGCAGTTTAGTTCCAATCTGATCTATGCTGACATCAAGGGAAAATCATCGAAGATACTTTCCAACAAGCAGTAAATGTTTTACATGGAAATCAGTGAATGAAACCCAGAGGGAGCTTACATCACTCTGCAGTTCGTTGACCCTCTTGGCCTCGGTGACGTCGACCTGGTCGGGCAGACAGGTCCAGCGGTGCAGGATGTGCTTGTAGTCCACATCGCTGACCAGCTCCTGACACTTCTTGGCCAGAAGGAAGCCCAGCATATCCACGGGCATGTTGAACTTGGTCTTCCACTTCTCAAAGTCCTTCTTGTACTCCCTCTCACTCTGCATTTTAGCCACTTGCATGGACCACAGCATCTTGGGGTCGTCCTGCAAGCTGCGGAAGCCGATGTGGTGGCCCTGCTGCTTGCGGTACCCCTCCTTGTACTTGAACTGGAATGGCAAAGATGGCACGACTCAAACCACAGCAACAGATGTAAAAGGATAAAATATGCAAGCAAAATATCAATAAATTCTCTCATCTTGATGTTCCTCATGAAATTACCCCTGGAAGTGCCCAAAGCCAGGCTGGACGGGGCTTGGAGCAAGCCCTTGGAAAGGAAGAACATGGCAATAGGGATGGTCTCCTGTGCCCCCTGATTCACACACTCAAAGCCAGCAGAGCTCCCTGACACTGACACACCGAAATATTTTGATTAATAACATCATCAGCAATGAATAACAATGAAATATGAAGGTACTTAAGCACAGGAAACATCTCCTAATTGTGAATAACATCTCTTCCACAAACGCAGGAGTTGTATTTGTACCAAGTCATGGTAACAGCAGCCCATGTGCCACCACATCTGTTTCAGAGTGGTAATGAGGATTTCTCTGCACAGGCACTGGGCTCAGCTAATTGGACCAAATTTGCTGCTGCTCTGAAAATGAGGCATCCAAAAGAGCAGAAAACTCCTCCTTTTAGTGACCAACCATGTCATGGATGGATTGAATTTGGACTTGTTAAGGTGCCAGAGAAACCCTTGTTCAATTTGACAAAAACAGCCCAGGAAGGAGTTTTGTCAGCAACGTTGGCTTAGACTCCAAGCCAAACTCAGCAGAGAGGTGAATTTCAATTTTCAATTTGGTGTGACCCTGTGGGTTCTAACAAGCAGCCCCATGGGTGTCACAGTGAGTTAAAATGCTGCTTACATCGCTGGCAATGTCCCTGGAGGCCTTGGCAGCTTTCACTGACATGGCTTCAGGTGTCAGGTCATAGCCTTTCTTTATCATTTCCTCCCAGCCAAGCTTGTAGAGTTTCTAGAATTGAAAACAAAATTAATTAAAACCAGTCATATGTATGTCACCTGCTGTTTAGATACACTAATGACCCACATCACCAAATTCTGGTCACCTCAGAGGCTTCGGCTATGAGAGAAGAGCTGCTAGAATGGGAATGGAGAAATAGGAAATTGATAAACAAAAAATGCTGGTTTTCCAGGGCTTGGGATAGGGACTAAACCGTTTTTCACTATTTAGCAGCTTCCTACTATAGCTTATCTTGAGGATTTGAAACATATCTGGAGAATTTGAAATACACACTTCTGAGATAACTGAATGTTTTTTGATTGGCTCAACAAAATTTTAATTAACAAGGCTTTCATGCAGCCATTTAATAGTCAAGTCAGTTTGTGCACAGTTGATTTTAAGTGCAGGCACCCTTAAGACAAAGATTTGCCTCTGAGTAATGATGGAAAGCAAAACTTGAGTATTTTTACTGGCACAATTGTCACTTTCTCCTATCTGAAAGCTGAGAGAAAAGCTGGAATCACTGCAGCTATTTTTTCCCATAGGTTAAGTTAAAAATATACACAATTAAGTGGTAATTTTATAGTTAGGGATTTTTAGCATGACTGATTTTTATGCTAAGCACAGAGTGTGGATTATGCACTTCCATATTGAAAAACAGGAGTTATATTTTTCCATTCTTTTTCATTATAATGAAATTTAATCCGTGAGTTTGCTAGCCTGAAGCTGGTACTTATTTTACTCTGAAAATATTACCCACATGAAATTCTTGACTATATTCTAAATCCTCCGTAAATATTAATTTAAAAGTTGATAGGAAGTATTAAAACACTGCACCTGACTGTAGTTTGTCTTGTTCTGTTTGGCCTGTAGAATGTCTGGGGTGTCTGGCATCACGTGGACCTGAGTTTTATCCTTCTCCCAGGCTTGAGTGTAAGCGTGCTACGGACAGAAAGGCACAGAAAGGCACATCAGGTGTGTTCATATACATGACAAAAGATGGTTCTTTCAGAGTTTTCACCTTTTTATTTGGATATGGGTAAAAGGGTGCAGGTGTGACTCAGATTTATTTTACTCTGTAATGATCTAATCCAAAATCAGCTCAATTATTGTCTGGCCTTGCTTCTAATGAAACCCAACTATCAAGATTTTCAGGATCAGACATTTCTATATAAGAATGGGAAAAATAGAGGCTGGAGAAGAATAGGAAAAGATTCCTTTAACCACTGCTGTTTATCAAGAATGGTTTCATCGAGAAAAAAAAAATTAAAAAGGAGTCTGTGACAGTTGTTTTCCCAGGGAAATGCTGTTACATAAAGGTGTGACAGAGCTTTACAGACTGTTGGAATGGATTTTATGTGAATGCCAGCCTGGCTTTTCCCTTAAATACTCACTTTGTTCATGATATTTGCGTTCTGCTTTGCCAGGACCAGGTCCATGGCGTCGTTCTGTTTGGTGAAGGGGAACAGGCTGGGGTGCTGCCGGTACTTCCGATCGCTCGCGATCTCCGTGGCTTTCTTGGTTTTCTCCACGTCCAGAGAGCCAATGGGGCTCCAACCAATCCCCCTGAACCATTCCTTGTAATCCTGCTTGTACTCGTTCTGCCAAACGGGACACAGAGGCAAAGTTTACAAGCAGCTCGTACAGAATAATCCTGTTCTTCCCAAATGCATGGATGCAAAAAAAGCCACAAAAAGGAGATACCAAATAAACCCATTCCATCCAAACCGCAGCCATGGTGGAAAAACGAAAGCCACAAAAAGGAGACAGCTCATACAAAATTAACCCGGTCCCTCCAACCCGCAGCCAGGATGGAAAAACGAAAGCCACAAGAAGGGAACTCACATCACTCTGGATCTGATTCATGTTTCTGTAGAGCTCCAGGCTCATGGCATCGGGCAGCAGCATGTACTGGTGGATCAGCCGCTTGTAGTTGGTGTTGGTGACGCGGTCCTGCGCCTCCTTGGCGGCCACCACGCTGAGGGCATCGGAGGGGGTCTGGTAGTGAGTCTTGCTGTCCTCGTAGGCCTTCTTGTACTCCCTGTCCGACTGCATCTTGGCCACTTGCATGCAGTGCACGAGTTTGGGATCATCCTGGAGGCTGCGGAAGCCGACGAGCTTCCCCTTGTCTTGTTCGTACCCTAATTTGTATTTATACTGGAAGGGAACAGAAACAGAGACTTTAATTTCAATTTAAAAGTTAAAAAATAATTCTCGGCTGTGAGAGTGGTAAGGCCCTGGCACAGATGTCCAGAGACGCTGTGGCTGCCCCCTGGGAGTGTCCGAGGCCAGCTTGGAGCACCCTGGAATAGTGGAAGGTGTCCCTGCCCATTTTTTCTCCCCAGAACTTACATCACTGGCAATATCCCTGGAAGCTTTGGCAGCTTTGACAGGAATGGCATCAGCCCTGAGATCGTATCCTTTCTTCCTGGTTTCTTCAAATGAAGATCTGTACATTTTCTGCAAAAAAGAAAAAGAAACATCTTTTAAAAACAGCAAAAAAATCACGTATTTTCCACATGCACAAATATTGGTGAAAATTTACATCTGCAAGGATATCAGCTTAAAAAATAAAAAGAGATAAAAACGTGTATTTCTGCCCACATTGCAGATGCACAAAATTAATTACAAGAGTACTTTATTTAGCATAGGCAGATTTAACAACTGGCTACCAAAACCTGTCTATAATGTTACCTTTTCCAGAAAAAAAAAATCTGTGGTGTTATCTATGAACATTTTGAATCCTGTACAAAACTTTGTGCATGGGGAAATGAAATAATCAATAATAAAATAATAAATACAGTAATAAGCATGAACAGTATTCAAATTCTTCTATTTTGTTAGTATTTGTTATATTTTAATGGCCTGCATGAACATTTCAGAACCTGATTATAAATATGAGTTTTTCTTGGCCATTCTCAGTATTTAATTTTGGGGAAGGAAGCAGGGAAAAGGAAAATTAACAGGGTTTGTGAAATCACTACAGGTAAGCAAGGAGAGAATTTTGCATGCTCTCACCTCATTTATTCCTTATCAAAAAACAAGAGCAAGGTCGCAGCCTGACAAGCAATACTCACTTCGCTTAAATTGAAAGCGTTCGCTTTTGCTAAAGCAATCTGCGGAATATCTGGGGTGATGTGAACTTTCTTCTTGTCTTCTTCCCAGGCTTGTTTGTACTTGTGCTGGAAGGATTTAAAAAAAAAAAAAGAGATCTCAATATTTGTTTTTATTAAAAAAAAAAACATTTAAAAGACTATTTCCTACTTGAAATCCAAACTGCCTTGACAATGATGTGTTACTACCACGGTAGGCACTTTTATTTTATTTTTATTTTAGCACTTAAGGCACATTCATTAGCAATGAAATAAAATCACATTTTATAAGCTCTGCATACAACAAAACATACACTTTTATTTTATTTTTATTTTAGCACTTAAGGCACATTCATTAGCAATGAAATAAAATCACATTTTCTAAGCTCTGCATACAACAGGATTGATTATTAAATCAGATTTAAGGAGATTGTTTCCTGCTCCTGCAAGCTTGAATGATTTCTGACGAGCACTTCCTCACCTCATCCATGATTTTGGCATTGTTTAAAGCCAAGACCATGTTCATGGAATCCATGGGGACAGAATACTTCAGCTTGTCCGGGTGCTGGCGATATTTCTTCTCGCTGACGATTTCCATGGCTTTTTTGTTCTTCTCAGCTTCCAGGGAGCCCAGCGGGAGCCACCCGACACCCTTCATCGTTTCGTCATACTCTGCTTTGTACTGGTTCTGCAGGCAGAAAGCAGAAAAAAAACCAATATGAAGCATAAAATAATTGATAAATTTGGAAGTTCAAAATGTGTTAAGGAAAACAAAGCTTTTCCTGTCTTTGTCTGCACGTAACTATTGCTCCTGAAGAGTTTTATGGGACATGTAAGGAGTAAATATTCATAAAACTGATTATTTCTAAGCTCAAATTCTTTAATTTAATATTTCAGAGTGTAGGAAAAACAAAATGGCTGTAATTATTGGAAAAACTTGTTTAATTTGCTACAATTTAGTATGTACCTGACCTGATTTCACTAAGAAAATAATTCTATTTATCTTACAGTGTTTTTCCATCAACTGAGCACCATTGTACTCACAGTGCAGAGGCTGAAGAGCCCCTCACTTACATCACTCTGTAACTGCATCATGTTTTTGGCCAGTTCGATGCTCATAGCGTCGGGCAGGACGTTGTAGGTGTGGATCAGGTTCTTGTAGTTTGCATTCGTGGCCACCTCCTGAGCTTTCTTGGCTGCCACCACGCTGACCATGTCCACGGGAGTGTGGAAATTGGTCTTGGCCTTCTCGTAGCCCTTTTTGTACTCCCTGTCAGACTGCATCTTGGCCACCTGCATGAAGTGCACCAGCTTGGGGTCGTCCTCCAGGCTGCGGAAGCCGATGTGCTTCCCTTTGCCCTTCTCGTAGGCCAGCTTGTATTTATACTGAGGGCAGCAAAGAGAGAGAACAGCAAAAATTAAAAAATGAAACATTAAACTCTGTTTTACCACTGAAAAAGTAGATCACAGGATCTCAGGTTTGGTCATGCAATATTTAAATCAAGTCACGGAATGGCACCACCCAACGAAACTCACGTCGCTCGCGATGTCCCTGGAGCTTTTGGCCGCTTTTATGGGAATTGCATCCGGCTGCAGGTCATAACCCTTCTTCTTGTCCTCCTCCCATTCAGCTTTGTAGAGTTTCTGCATTCAGATGTGAAAGAGAACAGGTGTCACGAAGGCAGAACTCTGAGCATGAACATTTTCAAACGAGGCGTTGAAACAACACCGGTTTTTGCACCGAGCGCCCACCACGAGCACCGCAACTCACATCACTCATGGTCATCTGGTTCACTTTGCACTGCAGAATTTCTGGCGTGTCTGGCATAACGTGGATGCTGGTCTTCTCTTTGTTCCACTTATCTGTGTACAGCCTCTGCAATTGCAAAGAAATTTTTAGCATTGAAGAGGTACCGAACTCATAAAATAAGAGTTTGGTTTTGTTCTGCTCGTTTTTCATAAATAATGGTTCACAGGAGTATTATCAGCACCAGAAATAACCTTCACAGATAGAGCTGCTGAGGAGAAACATTATCTTCCTCCTTTCTTTGGTATTGTGAGACATTTGCAAAGTATGTTTTGATAATTAATAAAGATCATTTTGATCTTTAAATTAATAAAGATAATTTTGATCATTAATATTGAAGCAGGAAGTTTTCATTCTGTGTCCTTCCCTGCTTCAACAGGAAGCATAATTTTTATTTTCACATACACTCTTTCCATGGCAAACACGGAATAAGGATCAGTGGAGTCCTGGATAATTAGAGACAAGTGTAAAGAGCTCCACTTTCCAGGAAACTTGTACAAAACTGACAGAATTCCTGGTTTTTCTTCAGTTTACTGATTGTGAATACTTCCTACAGCAAAAAAAAAGGTTACTAAAGCACTATAAATCTGGAGGAGAAACCTTTAATCCCATACATAAACGAGAAATCTTTCATCTTTAGAAAGAGAAAATGAAACTCCCTTAATTATGAGCAGTCTGAGGCTCCCAGTGTGTCCAGTCTTAACCAAGGAATCACGACACCCACTGGAAATGTCAATAATTTCAGGGGAAATGCCCCTTGCCCTAGAATTTTACAAGACAAAGACCCAAACTCTGGGTCAATCCAACAACTCCCCACCTTGTTCATGGTCTTGGCATTTTGCTTGGCCAGCACTTGCTCCATGGCGTCCATGGGGATGGAGAACTTCAGCTGGTCGGGGTGCTGCCGGTATTTCTTCTCACTGAGGATCTCCGTGGCTTTCTTGGCCTTTTCTACATCCAGAGACTGAATTGGGACCCAGCCAACTCCTCTCAGCCAGTTATTGAAGTCAGATTTGTACAGGTTCTTTTAAAAAATCAACAATAAAAACATAATGAGGCAAGAAAAATGACACTGGCTGTATAAATAAAACAGGTAAGGCCTTAAAACTTCTCCTGGTCACTCATTTTTGAGGGCAAATTTAGATTTAATTAAAATTTAAGTATGACAGAGTCAGTATTTAGACCTAGTATTCAGACCTACAGCTTCTGACAGGAGAAATAAAATCACAGTAATTAAAATATGACTACAGAAATACATTAATTAGCAAAACATGCTCATTTGCTGGGAATAACGGAGAAATATAAAGAAAAGTTGTCAGTCACTAGATAATTTCTTAGAATTTAACAGTTACATATAATTCTGATAATGTTTGGAAAATAAACGGTTCCAGACCAGTCACTTGCATCCCAACCTTCTGTTAATCAATATAATCTATATTGGATTATATAAATTAATTTTTTAGCCTTAAAAGGTTAACAATGTCCCAGAGCCATTATGAGAATTAGAAATGGAGCTGAGTATGGATGCCATACATCACTCTGAAGCTGCATCACGTTCCTGGAGAGCTCCAGGTTGACAGAGTCAGGCAGGAGGGTGTAGTGGTGGATGGGCTGCTTGTAGCCAGTGTTTGTCACCACTTCCTGGGCCTTCTTGGCGGCCGTCACGCTGAACATGTCCAGAGGCGTGTGATACTTGGTCTTGGTGACTTCGTAATCCTTCTTGTACTCCCGCTCCGACTGGATTTTGGCCACGTTCATGTAGTGGACGAGTTTGGGATCGTCCTGCAGGCTCCGGAACCCGACCTGTTTGCCTTTGTCCTTCTCGTAGGATTCCTTGTACTTGTAGGAGAGACAAAGGGAGAGCAGCCTTACCCACGTGGGAAAGAGAATCACACTTGGCACGGCTTTCAAACACTGAGTTTCAAAGCATTAACGCTGTTATAACCTCAGAAATGGTTTTTATGGCAGCACTGGATTATTTAGGTCAAAAAAAGAGGAGGATTATTGGGTTTTGCAGCTTTCGCTTGACACCTGGGACGTATCTCAACCCACAGCCTCAGCTACAAGCCCTCCCTCACCGCTGTCACTGACACAGGCTCGCAGCTCCCAGCGACATTCAGCTTTTCATTTTANATTATGCTTTATTATGTTCCTAGCATGTTAATAAGTTTCAGAATGCCACAAATATATTGAGACGTTTGTGTAAAAGAATAATAATAATAATAATAAATTATTGAACAGCCCCACCAACAATTCCATATCCCAATATTCAGTTGGGGATGTTTAAGAGGGGAATGAAGAGTCACTGCAACCTTTTGCTGAAGCAGAAGTACAGGGCTCCAGCAGAGGTAAAAAATAATAAATAATGAAGCGCAGGAGGGGCCTGTGTTCCCCTGGATGCAAACCCCACTTACATCACTTGCGATGTTCCGAGAAGCTTTAGCAGCAAGAATTGGAATGGCATCTGGCTTCAGATCGTAGCCTTTGGCAAGGGTTTTCTTCCAGTCTGCTTTGTAGTTAGCCTTGCAGGGAAAAAGGGAAGAGGTTGCACTGTCAGGAATAGCAACTCTAATAAAGAGTGTAATCCTGTGTTTTTATTATAGCCACAGGAATTAAAATGTCCAGTTCAGTCCATGAAACCTCAAGGAGAAAATGTTAACCTGTACACAAACTGCAGTTCTATCACAATAAATAAATCTACCACAAAGATAATCATGAGCTCCATAAGCGTTTTTTGCGATTTTTTTAGAACAACTCTATCAGTGGCATTTTTACCCTTTCTTATGCAAAACCCTTTTTCATTTGACTGAACTCACTGAATTTTTTGCTGTTAGCTTCAAACTCAGGCTCTGTGGTCTAAAGGGACTGGGGAAAGCAGCCTGGCTGATTTTTTTTTATCAGTCTGGCCAGACTATTAAAATTCCAAGGCTCTTAAGGGAGATGTCAGTTTTTATCTCGTTCCTGGGAGGCTGATAATGCCACCAAAACATTTACCATCACAAAGGCAATAAAATTGATACCATCAGTGGAGAGCTGCATGGTGCTGAAATTCAAAATACACTCACATCACTGATGTTGTAGGCATTGACTCTAGCCTGGATGAACTGGGGCACGTCAGGAGGGAGGTGGTACTTGTGAATAATTTCTTCCCCTTTGGATTTATACAATATCTGCAAAGAAAAATAAAGGAAGAAATTTAACAGACCAATTTAGAGACTGTGAATTGAAAAACTATTTTAAAAAAATCTGATTTCCAGGTGATTTTCTGCTGGAATGAAATTGTGAACGCACACGTTCACCTACACAATTATTTCAGGAGTGCTCCTAAAGCTGGAGGATGAAGTGAAGGTGGGCACGGGGCAGAAATTGGTAATGTCAGAGTGTTTTCAAAATTTACTTACATCACTCAGCTGTTTGCTGTTGATCTCTGCTTGCTTCTGTACTGGAGAGTCGGTCACTGAGGTGAACTTGGTTTGATCAGGATGCTTCTTGTAGGTGTACTGGAAGATGATAAAAAATATTTGTAGAAAATGCATATAAAATATTTCCCAAGTGCTGAGAAAGTAAATAAAATTATTAATAAATTAAATATTTTGAAGCATTAATTTTAAAATTATGTTGATTTAAGGAGGTGAATGCTAAAGGTTCATTCTTCATTTTGGTATTATTGCTGTAATTTTATTGTTTTAATTGTTATCAAAAGGATGGTGCTATATCTGTTTTGATCACTAGATGTCACAAAAGGCCCTGAAACGGAGATGAAAACGGTTTTTAAAAGTCACACGTGGCACCGAGGCCAAACTCAGACTCATGCATGTCCCCAGGGATCGCTCAGTTAATTTTTCTGTGCTGAACCACTCCTGTCCCGTACTCACATCTTTACATTGCTCCAACTTCTTGATCGCTTCGTACTCCTGAGTTATGGTCTGAGGGAAGTAGCACTTGGTCTTTTCCTCCTCGTAATCCGCTTTGTAATTTTTCTGGGAACAAGAGCAACCTCCGGTAAGGAACCACAGCTGAGCTCTGCCTGAGCTGCCGGAGCCGTGGGGAAAACAGAACCACGGCCTCACTTACATCGCTCTTCATAGCCTCGACTTTCATGCAGTGGATCTGATGTGGGTCCTCAAAGCTGCCCAAGTAGTGCCCCAAAATGTTCTTCTGATATGCGTCTTTGTATTTCACCTGCCAAAGCAACCGTGAGTTGAAAAGCAAAACTAACCAAGAGGGTCAGTGCTGAAGGATAAACGCCGAAAGAAATACCCACATCGCTGAAGTTCTTCAGAGCAGCATCAGTCTGGAACTTGGGTGTCTCGCAGTAATTCATCCTGTTTCCTCTGGACTGCTCGTAGGCTTCTTTGTATAATTTCTGCAAAGCAAATAACACCACATCACGCAGGATATTTCACTGCAAGTCACCCCCACCACGCTAAAAACGACCAGAGTAAAACTGTGAAACCACTCCAGAGAAAAGCTTTCCCACAGATGGTGCTGTTTTCCCAAAGGTTTTTAAAAATAACTTTTTTTAGGTTTGTAAGGGAAGACAGAAAGCTCTGACGGATGGTTTTCGAACTTCTGACACTGAGAAATAATCAACCTCTTTTCATACAAATAAAAGAGGAATTGAGAAGGCCATTACAGCAAGAACCAGAATATAATAAAATATGTAAAATGCACCACATATTTTATCATTATGAGCCGAAATTCCTTGAAACAGTAAGGGAAGAACTGTGCTCCTGTGACTCATTACCCACAAGGATCTAAATGAATTATGCACTAATTAGCTGTCCACATGCCACTGCTGTTGCTACGCTCATCTGTGGAGAAATCACTCTGTTCCTGAATTGTTCTGGCTGGTGCTGTCTCATGACAAATACGGGTCTAGAAAACTAAAAATACCACGAGAGCCAAAGGAGAAGCCTTGTGAAGAAAGGAGAGGTTTGGTTTCTGGCACACGACTGAAAATGCTGTGGCTGCACTTTGATGATACTCACGTCACTCAGAATATTTCCTGCAGCTTTTAATTGCTTCAGCAATGGGTTCTCTGTAGCGGGGAGCACGTTGTAATCTGCAACTGCTTTTTTCTTCTCGTAGTCTGCTCTGTATTTGAACTGGAAAGAATAAAAATAAAAAAGGAAGAGGTTTTAAAAATCAGTATTGAAAGCCAAATGTTCACTAACCTGTGTGATTGCCCAGAGGAGCTGTGGCTGCTCTGGCAGTGTCCCAGGCCAGGTTGGATGGGCTGGGAGCAGCCTGGGACAGTGGGAGGTGTCCCTGCTGTGGCAGGGGTGGCACTGGGTGGTCTTTAAGGTCCCTTCCCACCCAAACCATTCTGTGATATGAATCCATTCCCTTATACAATCATCAACTTTTCAGGGAAAATGCCCAAATTATTTAACTTCTGATTCATGGTGGCAAAGGACCGTGACAGATCTCGACAAAACAGTTCCAGCAGCAGCTTGTGTGAGTTCAGAGCTGTCCCCAGGCCGAGCAGGGGACCCACAGCTCCCTCACCTTGCTGACGTTATCTGAGGCTCGTTTGTTGGCTTCGTACTCTGGAGTTTCGGTCTGCATGAAGTAGATTTGGTCTTTCATGTTTTCAAAGTCTTCCTGGTACTTCCTCTGTTGGGAACAGAGACAGAAAACAACACATCATACAATTGAAAATTAGACACCTAAACGTGGATTATTTAGGAAAAAGGCAATGCCACAAATGTGGCTTCAGTATTTTCCACATGAACATGAAAAGCATGAAGCTGCTGAAGGTTTTCTGCGGGAGTCACTCACCATACTGAGATTTTCTGCGTTCATCTTTGCCACTGCCACGTCATAGCACGGCGTCTGGCTCCACTTGCCTTTGATTTTGTTTTTGTAGTCCTCGTGGTAAATAACCTAGAAAGAAACAAAACAGTAAAATTTCACCCGCAAGACACAGCTCCGTTTTCACTTCACAGATTCTCTTTTCAAAGCTGTCTTTTTAAAGCTGCTTCACACTTTACACCTGCCTTGTAGCTGTTTTAGCAATTATTGTCAAAAAAACCTTAAATATTATTTAGCCAAACCATTTCAGTGTTCAGCAATTTCTGTTAGTGCCTTCCCTGATTTAAAAGGATAAATAAATCATCTCTAACATATTCCCTTAGTTCTGTTTTCTCACTGGTCAGGTAATATTGGGATATTGCTCATTAGGTCAGAATTTGCTGGTATTGCTGCCGGAACTGGTTATAAGCAAACCCTTTTAATTACCTGGTAATTGTGATTTCTATTATTTATTCAAGCTCACAGAAATCAAGTATAAAATGTTTAAAGGGTTTGTCTAACAACAAAACACCTGCCTGAGTTCTGACTCAGTGTTCCAGGAGCATTTTCAGCCACAGTTGCATTATTTACCATAAAAAACAAAACTCCTCCAATTCCTTTTTAACATCAATAATGAACATATATGCCAAAAATAGTCTTAAAAAATTCTATCTTTTATCGTTTTGGAAATACCTATAAAGCTTATTATTTTACTCATTTCAAAGAATTATGGCACTGATCCTTGTTTTTACACGTTATAAAATTTTCTTGACAATTTAGCTTTTAAGCTATGGAAAAATAAGATTAAAGGGATTTTCTCTAAATTAATTATTTTACCTTCCAGATGGGTCCAGTGCAATTTTCATGGTGGTTTCTCCACCCTGAGTCAATACTGTAACTCTAATCTTAAAATGCAGATCATTTTCAATACACAATAAAATAATTTTTAAAATAAAATAAAATTCTGAACGGAGTTAAAATCCTACTGCTGCCTTACAAGACCAGGTAACTTGGTTCCAGTTTCTCCAGCAAATTTGGTCTTCCTGGGTGTTTTTTCTTTTTCTTTCCCTTTCCTTAGGTACCTTTTTGCCCTGTCCCTGCAGGGGTGAGCTGTGGCCAGCGTGCTGTACTCACATCGCTCAGCTGCCGCGTCACCTTCTTGGCCTGCTCCACGTCCGGGGGGTCTGGCAGGGAGGTGAATTTGGCTTTCCTCTCATCGTGCCCCTTTTTGTAGACAATCTGAAAATGTGGAAGAAATAAAACATTTACCGGAGCGTCACCACAGCGCTGAACTCCGCTGCCGCCACGTTAATAAAAGTTCTGCCCACAGCCCCTGCAGGCGGAGCTCTTTCAAGCTGAGCATCACCAGGGAGCTCTGAACATCTGCAGAATTCACTGAAATCTTCCAGTTTGAGCTGAAATCCCCTGATGAGGAGTTCCATGCATCTAAATATCAGCAAATCCCACAGTCCCACCAACTCCTGGCTTTCCTCATCGCTGTTTCAGGTTTGCAGACTCACAACAGTGAACTGGACTTTGAGACAACCCTGAGGGAGACTCGAGGTTTTCTTACTGATTTAAAGAATTAATTAATTCATTCATTCCTTATCCAGAACATCAAATTGCCAACAGATTGATACTCTGATGTGCTCTACTTTGTACTCTGATATCAAGCACAGCTTTTTCTGTGAACACCACTGCTATCAGAGCTGTCAGTGCACACTCACACACTTTTATTTTCTGTTCCATTTGAAGCTTTTACATCTGACCCAAGCCCAGGACGTGTCCCAGGTCACACCAAAACCCATCAGCCCCTGTACCCACGTGCAAACACCTGCCCTGGTACTCACATCACTCAGAGTCTTCTGAGCCTGGGCCACCCTCCGCAGCTCGGGGCTGTCGTTGTAGGGGTAGAAGAGAGTTTTGTCTGCATCCCAGTCTTCGGTGTAGAGTTTCTGCAAACCAGGAAAACGCCAGAATTAACTTATTATGAATTCATTTCTGGCTTTGAAAGCCTCTTTCTCTTCAGCTGCTTAGACCTGTGGTTATGTTCCCTCACCTTGCTGAACATGGCTGTGTTCTTTATTGCGTTCACAAGCTCTGGAGCATCGGGGGGAAGCAGGTACTTGTCCTTGTTCTCCTCCCAGTTCTGTTTATACAACACCTGGAAGGAAAGATCAGCAAGATGATCATTCTATCACTAATAAAATATTTACTTATGTGAATAAACTGCCACTCTACAGATTTTTTTTTTTTTCAAAAGATCAGCAAGATGGTCACTCTATCATTAATAAAATATTTATTTTTGTGAATAAACTGCCACTCTACAGATTTTTTTTTTTTTCAAAAGATCAGCAAGATGGTCACTCTATCATTAATAAAATATTTATTTTTGTGAATAAACTGCCCGCTTTAAAGATTTTTTTTTTTCAAAGTGAAAGTCTCAGAGCAGTGACACTCGAAGAGAGTAATTGGAAATATTTAAGATTATATTTTTATTTCCTTACCAACTTCTCTGCTATCCCTCCCTGTGCTTCTAAACTCTGGTATAAACGCTGCTTTAGCACCCTGAGGTCAAAACTTTGTTCTTATCAGCAAACTCAGGACCCAGCAGTGCTGGGAGGGTCAGAAGTCACTCACCTTGCTGACTTGCTGTGACACTTTCTTTGCATGTTCTATATCCTTGGCCTTTTCATCCACGTGGCAAATGGTTCTGGCAACTTCCCCAGCCATGCGGTATTTCACCTGGAGCACAGCAAAAGTCCTTGATTCTACAGCAAAACTCACTGGGCTTTTTTTTTTTAAAAAAAACAGAATATTGACATTTTCACCCTTAACAGAAACAGCCAGCACCTGACTGAACCTAGAAACGAAGCCCATGGAAGCAAACGGATTTTGTGAATTAACCGAGGGAGAAATGCAGCTTTGAGACAGCTCCACGAGACGGGAATCCAAGCCAGAGGTGGTGCCTTCTGTAACCACAGAGCTCTTTCTAAGAGCTGAACCGGCAGCTTGGTTGGGATTATCTCTCCTCACCTGACATTTTAAATCAAGATTGATTTGCTTCTTCACTACTCATTAAATATTGTTTTCTCACGCAGCTGTCGCCCACCTCGCTGAGCTGGTCCTGCACTTTCTTGATCCTCCGGATTTCTGGGGTGTCGATTGTGGAAGCGTACGGCTTTCCTTTTTCTTTCCTGAATTTTTCTTTGTACTTGTTCTGGAAGAAAATAATGATCAAATAATTAAGCTATATCCCAAAACTCTGGTAGAACAGTATTAGCAATTACTGCTATATTTATCTGGTTAGGACAGGAATTTGGGGCAGATTATTCAGTAATATAAACTAGAATTACTCAATTACATTTGCACTTACGCTCATTTTAGCCAGCTGAGTTTATTCCATCTAAAAAACCAGGAAAAAATCCGGCCTGATTTGAAACACCTCTACTTTATTATATTCTCTGCATGAGCTTGGTGTTGATAAATCCATTTCTTTGCCACATAACTACCGAACAATCCCTGTAAAATATTTTTAAAGCTGGTGTTTCTCAAGAAATGGGAGACCCACCTCGCTGAACAGGTCCTTCATTTTATTGCTGTGTTCCAGGTAAGGAGTCAAAAACTTGGATGGGTCCACTTTAGTCCGGATGGTTTTCTTCCTGATGGGCGGGGCTGCATCCTGCCCCGGGGGCTCGGTGTGCTCGGTTGTGTAGGTGGTGGTGGTGGTGATGCTCTCAGGGCCTGAGTACTCTGTGCTGACGGTCTCAGTGATCTCCGTGACCACCTGGGGATTGAAAAAATTAAATAATCATTCATTTTACCGCTGTAAAAGTTCATTATTGTAAGTGTTTTTCACCTCTCTGGGCTGGTGAAGGATGCTCTGCTCTCATGCAGATCCACGTGGAGACAGAAAATCAGGGACACTTTTCCTCCTGGGATTACCCATTATGCACCCTATACATCACCCACCCTAAAAAACCCCACGAGGAAGGAAGAGTCTGGCTGGATCCCGCATCAAACTCTTGGAATTATTCTCCAGAGGGTCTGGGAGAGTGGGGCTCCAGCTGCCTCTGCTCTGGATGCATTAACTTCCAATCAATTAAAAAACTTTGTATACTTATTTATCAACATAGCCGTGCTGCAAGCAGGGATTTTAGTACCAAGATTCTAATGAAAAGCACCTAAAAATATTATTACAACTTTAAAAAGTGTTGTAAAATCATCCAAATAAATGCCATGTTTTATTTCGTATCAATCAGCTTTATAAAAAATTGCCATTAAGAAAGAACACACACAGGTCAGAGTTCTGAGAGTCACTTACATCAACATGAGACAGAGCTGAAAATGCACCAAGAATTAAACATTTAATGTTTTCTGTTTCTGCATAAGCCCGTGCCATAAAGAATATTTCATGGTGACACAGCAGGGAGTGGAGTTATATGTGTTTTATAAGTAGAATTTCAAATTATGGCAATCACTCCTTGGTGACCCAAATATTTGTTACCAGTGACACGAGGAAAAAATCTGCAAAACCGTAATTTTTCAGTGAAATTACACAAGCTCAAGGGAACAGAAGTGATACATGTAAGCTGATCTTAGATCATCACACAGCAGGGACTTGAAGCTATAAAAATAAAGTATTAAGCAGCAATTGTTCACTGATATTTGTGTGTTTAATGGGGAAAATTAAACCTCAGAATACGAAAGGCCACTAATTTAGTGTTCCGTGTTAATTATGTGCATTTAGCACTACATGCAGCATGCCAGGGACCTTTACCTCATGTGGCTCACCCTCCTCAATCACTGTCTCCTCAATGTAGTACTTTAAAAGAAAAAAAGGAAAAAACCCCCATTGTTAGGCCAGATGAACAAATTGCAGCTTCTGTGAGGCTGTTTTAAAACACTTCTGAAGAAACAGGACTGCAGTTCACAGGTGCTCATGGAGGCATTTGGTAACTCTGAATATCTGCTCGCGTTTTGCGTTAATGAGTGGATTTTTATTCCATGCATTCCTCAACTAATCATCATCCAAATAATTAATTAAAGGGTTGTTACCTAATTTTGCCCGCAAGAGGGAAGACACTGATGACCACGTGAAAAGAATCAGCACTTAAAGCCCAGGATTTTCCTGGTTTTTATTTGGTGACACTCACGACTGTTGTCCTCAGGGCTGTTCCCACCTACAGACCCTGGAAGGACACCAATCATTTCTGGCTGCCAGTTAACCTTTGTTGCTGCTCACAACTCTGAGCCTGCTGATTTTCCACCCACTTTACTGCCCACTATCCCCCTACATCTCATAAATTTGGGGATACAACCACAACGGGAAATGTCCCTAAAGCTGTCCAGGTGCACAGCCTTCACCGGGCTCCCCTTGTCCACAGCAGCTGCGAACTCATTATAAAAATTAACGAGGTTCATCAGCCATGGATTGCTCCTCATAACTCAGTGTTCACTTCTCCACACGACCTTCATGTCTTTCATGTGTTTAAAAATAGCTTCTCAAAGGATTTGCTCCACAGCTTTCCCAAAGAACAAAGTCAGGCTGACCAGCCTGTAGCTCCCTGGATCTTCTTTCTTTTCTTTCCTGAAGACCAAATCCAGCTGAACATCACCCGTGGATGTAGGAATGAAGTTTGCAATGTTTTAAGTTTCTCCCGAGTTGTCTGCTCCTGCTTCCACCTTCAGTACATTTCTTTTTTTGTGTGGTTTTTCAGCAGCTCCGTGTTCCTCCACACCATCCTTCTGCTGTTTGATTTCTGCACTTCGGGCAGAGCTGTGTGCTCAGGGAAAATCACACTCGAGGATCACCCAACTCCCTGAGCCCCTTTTGCTGTTTCCCACAGGATTTTCCCCAAACAGCCCCAAATCTGCTCCTGTAAAATCCGGGATTGTAATCCCGTTTATCTTGCTCACCGCTCCCTGGATCTTCAACTCCATCATTTCATAGTCACTGCAGCGCTTGATCTTTGCATTTTCCACCAGTTTGGGCTTTTTTTGTGAGCACCACGTCCAGCTTTCCCAGCCGGGACAATGGAGTTGGGAAGGGGCTG
>VYZT01062856.1:0-25217 GCA_013400735.1 Pomatostomus ruficeps | reverse complement strand
AAGGCAAAGTACTTGCACAATTTATGTGCAAGTCATCAATATAGTACTTCATTAAAGGATTGTTTGCAAATGATGCTTATAATAAGACATATTAAATATGAGAGTGAATATATAAAACAGGTTAGAAGCAATTGGATCGTAGTAATTCAAATTTACTGCTGAACATTTTTTCCCTTAAATTAAAAGTGAACTAAAGATACAGTTTGATGATTTTTTGTGATTAGTGTATTTCAGTGCCTTAAGTAGACTTGTTTTAGCTCTCATACACAAGTAGGAGTGCTCATGTAGTCAGCTACTACACTTCAGCCGTGTAGTAACTAAAAAACAATGGACACTTTTTTGGTCTCTCCCTATAGTAAAAACACATTTTCAGAGGAAAAATTGATATGACAAAAACAGAGTAATAATCAACCACCTATTGTAAATGCCACATCAGAAGCAGATTGCCAGTGTACTTTGCTAGAATTCTGATTTATTTTTAAATTCGCACCAGTGAAAAGAGTGATTAAAAAAATCAGGTGAAAAAATAAGATTTCAAATAGTAAAATTATATAACTATGTTGTATATAGAGTGACTAATAAAGTCTAAAGCATGAAATCTAGGCATGGTCAAAAGCAAACTTTGATTTCAACACGTAATTCTAAATAAGACAGTACATAAGGACTCAAGTCCAGAGAGCACCTCATCCTCTTCCTTCTTCTCTGACCCTGATGCTTGCAGGGCATAATTATGTTGAAAGAAACTGTGTCTATATGTTATGATAAAACACAAAATCGAGTCAAAGAATTATTCCCTTTTCAGGATCTGCTTTATTAAGTATACAATGTGTGACAGCATATTATTGAAAAGGGTGCGCTTAATAGAACTTGAAATTTGAAATCTGAACAGGTCTAAAATCCTGATCCAGGCTACTGGGTGGATGCACCTCCCAGATGGTCTAGAGGATGGTAACATACATTTAGAAAAAGAACCTTCATGTGTGAAATGTTAATTTTATATAAAACAGCCCAATATGTATTTTTCTTGCTTCAGTTAATCTAATTAGTATGGAGAAAAAGTTGTATGATAGAAAACATTATCAATGCAATAGTAAATAAAAGTCAATAATCTAAAAATTACAGTCATATTAAAATTCTATTCTCTTTCTGTGAATTAACAAGTAAAGTTTTGTTAGATAATTTATCATCTTTTTGTGACAAACCATCATTTTTTTCTGATGATGAGAATATGATGTTAGAGGTATGAATAATATCAGGAATCATAAAATAAATTGAGGTGCTTTTTTACAGCGGACAGAAACACAGAAAGGCTTATTTTGTATACTTTCTGTAACTGCAATTAACCATGAGTCAAATGTTGCTACACACCATTTACATTCTTTAAATTCAGAGGTAGATGAAGACCTTAGTGAAGTGAGGAATATCAGAGGACCATACAGCTTAATCCACGTCACATAAGATGGTGTGTGTACGATACCAGCCAGTATTGAGACAGAGGGAACAGAAAGTGCTCTCGCTACTCTTAGTTTTTCTCTCCAGTAAATGTTCATCTGAAAATATTCAAAGTAAAGCCTTAGTGTCACACAGGCTTTGGGATAACCTCCAGCACAGAGATAGGTGAATGTCATGTTACATGAAGAAAGTCCACATAGAACTATTAATTATGAGAAAAACTTGCAAGGTTTAACCATTGACTATTAAGCCTAACCATCTTTGGGAATACTGGCCTATTATTCCTCATCCACTGCTACTTTGAGATCTCTTTCTAGGACTCCAAACAAATCTGAAATTTCCTACATTGCAGAGAAGACACACTGAGGTATAAAACTCAGAAAAATACAAAACCAGGACTGTTTATATTAAATGTAGAATGTAAAGGAAGTCTTGTCTTTTTTTGTCTTTTCCCCTTGTCTTCCATAACCTTGGGAAGAGGAAGAACTAGGTTAAACAATTTGATTAAAGTCAACTACATGGACTGAAAAAAGTCACCTCTTTTAAACTTCTCCCATCTGTGTGAATGAATGGGCATGCCAAGAGTGAAAGCCTCCCTGCATACTGAGAATGTTATCAGCACCAGTATCCTCATTTTGACAGCTGTAGCAGTGACAATTGAGTGTGTGGAAAGAACCTGAAGGAGAACACTGGCTTTACCAGAGGGTACAGACCCATGAAGCTGGCCTACAGCAACGTTCCTCATGCTACAAACCTGGTTGATAAATAAAGGTTTCTGTACTTAACACAACACTATAGCTGCAGAAAAGTATTCCACTCCAAAACAAAAGGTTAATATATGTATTCATGTGCACACACATGTGTGCACACACAAAATGTATATTCTGGGGATTTAAGACATTTCCTTTGAGATGACTGCACTACTCCAAATGTTTCTGTTCCACAAGAAAATGGGTCACGAGTTTCTGGTTTACTGCCTGAGAATATTCAAATGTTAATTTACTTCCAAATTTTGAGCTATAAGTATGNTAATTTACTTCCAAATTTTGAGCTATAAGTATGAGCAATCCATTAATCTTATAAATCTCATTATTTTTCTTGGAAATTTAATTTCATGTGTTCAAAAAAGGGCACCAACCATGCATAAAATCTTGATAGTTTTACTTTTAATTCAGATTTTTATATATTTTCCTATTTGACTTTAAGCATTGCTTTTGTTGATGATAAGCCCTATGAATATTATTAAAATAACAGAACAAATGTCTTTGAGAAAAGATTATGTAATTTGGCCTTCTGAATACTGTGGGATATTGTTGCAGTGCCTTTTTTTTTGGTGGGGCACAAATGAATCTAACTTCATTTACACTAGGTAGCAGGATGTGGATGGACCCCTAATGCCATGAAATCAGAGGACAGAAATCAATTTATTAAAAATCATGCCTCCTGTTAAGAAACATACCTTATCTGGCTGTCAGTTTATACAAGTGCAACAAAGTGCAATTTTCAGAAATGCTAAATTTTATTAAACAAAGTATTGTATTGCAATCTTGTATCCCATCTTGATTCATTGAAAATTTCTCCCATATGCTGATCCACACCTTATGTGAGAATGGAACAGAAAAGCAAGAGTTTAAAAGAAAAGGAGTACCTGCATGCAAGGCAACATGGCAGATTAGAAAAGCTCTGATGAGGGACTATCCTCAAGCAGAGTACTATTCTTACTATGTAATTAGTGTTATCAAATCTGACCTGGGCACTGCATGGAGCAGTATAAAATTTAAATTCCACATCTACATTACAGAGCAGATGTGGCCTATAGGCTTGGCTTGAAACTGAATTTACCGTCGACTTTGCTTATTAAGTAGTGCATCCTAAAAGCTGGCTCTGGGTAATCTACACTGATTGCCCCAATAAGAAGAAGGAAAAGGGGATTGCATGGCTCATATTTCAGCAAACCCTCAGGTGTACGTATATATCTAGAATACACAGGGACCCCAGAATTCCATCTGACCCTGCTGCCTCAAGAGCCATATACCTTGTACTATTTGTTTGTAACAAGGTTGCATGACTGTCAATAAATAACACTGGTGTATTTCCTAAAAGGTGAAAGACAACAAGGACATTAAGATATTTAGGCATCATCATGTTAAGTATTTTAATTTTTCCAAAATATTTAAAAGTGTGTTTTGATTTCCTACAGAAATTTTTATTTCTTTCGTTTGTTTTTCCTATTATTTTGTTCCAAAACAGAACCACTTCTTCACAGAAATGATGAGATTTGGTTAGCTGCAATAATGGCCCCTAAAACATATCATCATGCTTCAGAAGGAACCTCTTCCTCCTACTCACCTTTATCATTCATGCTTAGGTGTATCTAGACAAGCTGACACTTTGGAGAAGTTCAGCAGTCACAGACTGCCCACAGCTCAGACAGGCTCTTCAGTTACTTTGTTTATGTGGCATTTCTGGGATCCACAAGATCTTCTCAGTATCCCAGCCATTGTGAAGTAAAGAGCATTCACCTTCTGCACCCAGCTCACCCTCCCAGCTCCATGTTGTATCCAGCTACAGAAATGTGCCCCTTATTTTGGAGATTTTTGTTTTGTTTTGTTTATTTTTTTCTGCAGGTGGGATTCCTTTTGTTGCCATTGCCACTGCTGTCTTCTCAGGCCTTATTTGTTTTAGGAGAAATGCTGTGGATGCCAAGACAACACTATGGCTATTTGTATGGGCCATACTTCTCTTGTAAATAGCAAAATTCTAGCTAATTCCAGACACAGAATTTCAAATATTGGAAACAGATATGAGCATATCTTGCATGCAAAAGGATAATGAGCCTTACTATATCAAGTCCTCAACTTCTGCTTGGTCTGTAGCACATCTTTCATGAAACCATACAGTCCCGATATGAAGCTCTTATATATTATGAAATTCACCAGCTCTCTGACAAAATTGCTCCAATTTATTTATCTTTGTAACTAAAACCTGTTTAATTTTGTCCCCATATTTTAGATTTAATTTTCAATATTTGAATCTAGTCTTTCTTGAATTATGTTTTTGTGAACAGTTAAGGTATTATCTTCAGTCACAAATCTGTTTTTCATGCAAGTATTTAATGGGTCAAATGGTTTGATGTTTGAATAAACTCACTAGTTCAAAATTTCTTATATCTGATATAAGATATACAGTCAGAATGTAGGAGTGTTTGCACATGCTGACCATGCAAACAGCTTACACTAGGGTTTGGGTTGTTGGCATTTTTGGGGGATTTTTAGGGATGTGGGAGTGGGGGAGACTTCTTGTAATCTAATGGCAACCTTTTGAAACTACGGTTTCCCCAAATGAAAAAGATTTGAATGGTCAATAATTTTCATAATTGCAATGCATTTTAGTTATTTCTGTGACTATTCTTTTGTTCATTCAGTCAAGGACCAGACTAGGACCCCTGCTACTCCTGCTGGGACCTGATATCTGACTGAATGTCTGGGGTTCCCAAATCATTCTCGCAGTTTCTATTTACCAGAGTACGCTTTTCATTTCATGTTCAATGCTCTTCACAGCAGACACATTGTCTTCCACCTGGGGCTTATAAAACATATAAACTTACTTCAGTGCACAATCTAGAATGGTTTATATTATTGGTTTATGACCTGCATTGTTGTATTCCTTCAATATATGTTATCTCAAAGTTGCAGCAAGAATATATATATATTATTTTTTGCTTTTTGATAGATCATAAGTACCTGGATAAACTCACCTGAAAAATTTCACATAGTTTTACTTGCTCTGTAACAAGAAAAGCAACACACACAAAAACATATTGTAAGTTTTCTAAAAGAAAAAAAAATTTAGAAGAAACTTATAATGCATTACAAAAATACATTTCATTTATACACTTCAGCTAAATCATTAATTCACTATCAACCCTTTTTCAGCTACACTTTCAACTGCCAGGAAGCTACAGGATATCTATGGGGATCCATTCAGATAGTCTTTGGGTTGGGAGAAAAACTTTATCATGATTATACCCGTGGTTGGTACTGTAATATAGTTATAACAATAGTAAAGAAAGATATCAACCAGCTCCTGTGAAATTATGATGTGTTTAAGTATAAGCCTTTTCTAAGTGAAGCAAACTGATGTTCCTATTTAAAAAAAAAAAAACATATTGTTTTTCAACAGTACTGAACATTTGTCTCTTGGAGACAGGAACATTTTATCAAGAATACACAAATCTTGAATTCTAAAGCTTTCCAAATTCTTTCCCTGCTTCCCACAACAACTGTTAATGTCCACAGTGACAAAGACTGATAAACCTATTGTAATCCACAAACAAGCCTTTAAACTGGCATAAACTTGTTTTATTCCTTTGATATTAATTTAAACCTGTGACAGAAAAATACCTAGTCCAATATTTTAAAGACGTTTTAGGCTCTTTTTTAATGAACACTGTTTATAAATATTTGCTTAGCAATATCATTCTGGTTATTCCATCATATTTTTTATGTCATTGGAAAAAGAGTCATTGCATAATTCCACTGGAAAAACTTGCAATTCATTATTTGTTTACTTATTTATTTTACTGTTCAAACAAGGCTATCACTGCTACTACTAATGTGTATTAGATCACTACTTACAAAACTCATTGAACAGACATATAAAAAGCTGGGAATACACTATGGCATTCCAGTCTCTCTAATTCAAACTCTAAAGCTGTAAAAATAGACAAAGCTCTAATGAAGCCATGCTAACCTACACTAGCTGTATCCTAAATTTCAAAATATAATATTTTTTTCCCATAGATGGAAGAAATAAAAACTAACGAAATTAGTTGACACAGATGAAAATGGATTTCTGGTCTAGTTTTGCTATACAGTGAGGTAAAGCAGCTGTCAACCCAGTTCAAATAACCACCTAACCCAGGTTTAGTATGCTTCCTCTACAGCCAAAACGGCTTTGTCTCTTTGGCCACAACAAAATAAGAAAATAAGAATAAATAAGAAACTGTTATCTAAGTCCTCAGGCTTTGGAAGATAAGAGATATTTTGGATGGCACCTCTTTTAAAATGTCTTGGAAGAGTAGGAAAAAGACAAAATTGTAATTGCTTTTTGCAGATTGAAAGCCTTTAGCTTACCACTATTTCTGTTCCTCTGAAGTTAGGGAGAGTTTATCATTGTCTCTAATGGGGGAAGAGATGAGACAAGGCTTAGCAAGTCTGAAAACCCAACCTGTAATCTTGTTTGATGATCTAAATTACATTTTAGCAACAGGAACATGGAGAAAAAATTCAGGCTGAACTAAATGTAATGATGCCAATAAAGAGGAATAATTTTGAGAACCAATAGAAAAAACCCTCCCAAGAACCAGGGAAACCATCAAGGTTGGGATATAAATGGCTGGCAAAGATATAAAACTTCTGAAAAGAAACAGTCAAGAAAATATAAACTGTCAGAAAAAAAACCTAAAAAACCCGTATAAAAGAAGAAAGTATAACATTTGTGAAAATGATCCAAAACATGAATTAAAGCAAAAGTTGATAGAATGGAGACCTAAAGAGAGCACTTTAAGCTTTCATTTCATAAGTCCTGAATGGATAAGCTAACAAACACACTGAGGTAAAGTAGAAAAAAATGTCTGATATTACAGTCAGAATTCATTTTAGAGAAAGACAGTTATATTTTTTTCTCTTGCTGAGGAAATGTCTCAAGCCCAAATAGAATTTTCTAAACAACTATAATTCCTCTCACTTAATGTAAGATTATAAAAGTGTTCATTGTTCCATGTTCATTGTTTCAGCTTCTCTTATAGTCAGTATCTAGAAGTGAGCACTGTGAGAAAGTGATTCGTTCATCCCATCCATAACTATCTCAGAGGGTTTTCTTGGACTAAGGGGGTTCTTGACTCTGCCCCCAAAGTCTGATGCCTCTGAGAAATAAAGATGGCCTAGACAACTATGGTATTATTCAAAATGTACTTTGACTAAGTGAAGGGTAGGTGAGATGAGCCTAATTCCTTTCCAAACTTTTACTTTCAAGAAATTTAGATCAGCTCTCCAGAACTGATATTTTAGAAATCAAACAATTAAACAATTGAAAAGAGGGAGTGGAAATCATGGTCAGAGCTAAAATTCAAAAACACATTTTAAATTACTCTGGTTGTGAAGCAGAAACTAGCTCTATTATTTTTCATCTGCAAAGAGATTTTATATAAGAATTTCCAGTTTAACTTTTCTTAGATTTTGTCCAATTAAGAACAGAGCTGAGTTTAATCTCAAATGAAGATTTCAAAAACAAAAAGTAACTAGTTATACCAGATAGAAAGTCTTGAAAAAAATATAGAAAAAGAAAAAACATTTTATTTTTCTTATTGGCTTCCAGGAGTTTTGTCAGTATCTCCATGTAAATCTATTTCATCTAAAAATGATCATTTCTCTTTATTGTGTTTACAGGTGGTTTATCTTCTAGGTGATCAAAAATAAAAGTATTATAATTTGTAACTCTTTATGGTTAATTATACATGCCTCTATGCCTCTATTTGCCTGGATGTTTATTCAGTTATAACCAAGGAGTTTTCATTGACTTTTAAAGGATATCTCAAAAAAATAACAGACTACATGTATTTAGCATTAAACACGTGAAATTTATAGCTATCCTCAACTCATAAAAAAATGAGTTAAGCCACACAAAAAATGGTGCAAAAGATCTTCAACGTTCCTATAACATAGATTTTCCCATAGTACAGATTTTATTTTCATTCACAATAGTGTGTAGCTCTAAAGTTGTGGAAGGAATGAGCAGCATGAAGAACTATGACCAACAGATTTGCTATTCTAAGTGCATGAAAAAATTACCACAAGGAAGGTGATATGAGAAATGAGGTATATATAAATATTACTATGTATTTCTTACATATCCTGTATATTTTGACACAGTCCTAAAATACCTCTAAAAATAATTTACTTCAAAATATATGACATAAAAAATATAAGATATGGTCATAAGACAAATCATGGAATCATTGAATATGTGGAGTTGGAAGGGACCCATTAGGATCATCTAGCACAAATCCTGGTCCTGTGCAGGACAGGCCAACACAAGGGGACATTTTAAGCATTTGGACAACACAACCAAGTGTTGTCCAAATGCTTAAAAAATGTTATTACCAGAGTGTTTCTTAGGACACCTCATATAATTTGCCTTTCTTTCAAGCTTATGTGGATATAAAGCTGTATAACTCAACTTTGTGAGTTATATATATGTATTTATGTACATGCACACATACGAACAGCCACAAATATTGTAAAAATCTTTATTAGTTCCCAAACCTTTACATAAACGTTCAGCCAATACATAAACCAGTTTTATTCTGCCCATGTGCCTATGACTAAGCTTGACTCATGACAATGACAAATATTTCCAAAACAACTAACACAGTCTGAAATGGGAAAATGATAAAATGATGAAAAAAGTTTATCCAATCCAACAACTTGACAAAATAAACAACAACATGACAGAATGTTTATTTGCTTCATATAATTCACTGAGTCCTGATTTGGCAGCTGTTGTCAGCCTAGGAGAAATGGCATACAACCATCCCCAAGCTTCTTTATCAGTGAGATTTAAGTAGTCAGAGTGGGATTTTTTTCACTATTGTGTGGACATCAGTTGATGTTTCTCACATTGCAGCATATTCTGGGATAAAATAGGCTGGATGTTGAAATTCAAAAAATGGGGCACTGACTAGTCTTTTTCAAATCTTTTAGACCTACCAGAGGGTTCACAGAACATAGCAAAACAAAACCAGTAAACATAACCTGAATTAGGATGTTGTTTGGAGGATGAAACAAGCATCATGACAACACATCTAAACACAGAGAGTTTTCTATGCCTACAGCAGAGACTTTTCAAGGTCTCAAAGTCAAACAGATTTCCCAGATCTTGCTCTTGATGCCTCACTTCAAGATCCCAGTGCCATGTTCCTTCAGGTGAGACTCAAGTCTAGAGAGCAGTGCATTTTCTCTTACCAGTGTCTTTGCTTCCTTCTCTCTCGGGAAGCAAGAAGAGGATAAGCACATCTAGATAAAATCAGGTCCAGTACAGACCACAGATCCATCCTACATCACTGGTTCAGGTACAGCCATAAGGACCCTGCTGTCTCCTGCCAGTTTGCCAAGCAAAGCAAGACCTCATTCACCTGGGACTACAGTGACCTCTGAAAAGCTGAGTGCATTGGGAAAGAAAGTAGATTACTGGTGATCCACTCAGAACTTGTTATTTGTACTTATGAATGTATTGAGATACTTCTGAAGAGTCTGTGTTGTCCTTCCATCTGGAGGAAAGGCTGGCTGTACTACCAAGTTCTCATTTCAGAAGAGGAGACACCATGGCCATTACATTGATTTTATACTCATATATTTTCAGTGAAAATATTTCTCACAAAGTAAAGGTTGCCTGACATTTTCTCCTGTAATCCTTTCTAAGTCTGTCCAAATATCAAGATCTGGTATCTGTCCAGGGAAAATTTTGTGGACATGAGAAGGGAGAGTTGAAACTTTGTAGACTGAAAGAAATTACAATTATTGAACAAAACACTTCAGTATCATATATTTCACTGCCACTTTTTGTAAACATCTAGCACAGAATTAGCTGTATCTAGGAAGCTGAAATCTGACAGAGATGAGCTGCTTATAGGGGTGCTTTTCATCATGCTAGTAAAGAAGCTGTGATTTAGTCATAAAGAACTATCTAAATAGAAACTGGCATATGCAAAATAGATTTAAAAACAGAATTCTTTATAATAACTACTTTTCTTGGATATCAGAGTGAAGATTTGACCCAATAAATGTCAAATACAGCAGGAGCTTATACGTGAGAAGTGTCAGACTGACTGTTGAATAAAACCATGTACAGAAAGTCTTTGTTAAATCTCTCACATTCTATTTAATATTTTTGACTTTAGTCTCATATATAAATAACAGAAGATAACATTGATTAATATTTTAAGATCTTAACATATGCTATGGTAAAATAGCAGTTCTTTCAAATAGTATAGTTATTCTTATCTCTAGTGGCAGAAAACATTTTCCGAAGTGCAAGTACTGACTCTGACGTGGATGTTGCCAGCAGCTGGAATGTACCCAGATCCTTTCTTCTCACCATCTATAGCTGTGCATTTGTTGCCATTGCCCAGTGAGCAATACATATATTGCCTGACAATTTTGAGAGGACATAGGAAGCTGATTCCAACAACAAATGCAATTTATCATTTAATCACAGAATGATTGAGATTGGAAGGGGCCTTTGGAGGTCATCTTGTCCACCCCACCTACTGAAACAGGATCATTTAGAGCAAAGTACCCAGGGCATTGTCTAGACAGCTCTTAAAAATCTCTAAGGATGAAAACTCTACAGCCTAGGCAATGTGTCAGTGCTTAGTCACCCTCACAGGAAAAAAAAAAGACATTAAATACATTTAATATACTTTTGTTTTGAAAGGGAGGGAGGCTTACTTCTTTATGTTGAAGTGTTCTATCTCTGCTAGGGTTGAAGGACTGCTTGTGTTTGGAAAGAGATCAAGGAAAATCTCTAGTTTCAAAGACTGACTCGATGACACTTTCAAATAGCAGTTTAACCATTGTTTCTGGAAATTCATCAGGATTTATTTTAGTGGTAAAATGTATTAATTTAATTTTCATACACATATAATTAAGATAGGATTTCACTTATAGTTCAGCCAAAATTTAATGCCTCCACTGATAATTGTATGATACTAAATTGAATTATCATACACAGCCTATCATTGGTATTAGATCCCAGGGAAAACACCTCTGAGGAAGCTATAAAGAGACCCAAGTTTCCCACCCTGATCTATCTGTATTCTGCTCTTCTTACAGGTGTTCCCAGACAATGGCTCATCCTCGCTGAAACACAGTTCTTTTGCCATATAATAAAACTCAGCCAAAATCTGTACACATTTTAAATCTGCATCATAATGTGTACAATGCCATCTTCATAAAAGGATGGCATGACATAAATTTTCTAATGAAATGTATATAACCCAGAAACATCTCATTATTCACTGCATCACATCAACTGAAAGCCTATTATGAAATTCCAATGCATTTCAGCTGAATTATGTCCACACTCTTAGTGAATTACTGGATGTTGAACTCTTAACAGGTTTAGTTTGTGCCTAACCTACTTAGTTACCTGCTCATGTTCTGTGACACAGAATACATGTCCTGAATAATGCCTAGCAGATAAATAATAAATTAACGTTTACCATTGAAAGGTCTTGAGAATGTAATTTGTTATCTAGTTGGTACTGAAATCATGCTTTCAAATATAGGTATCATTTATGCATGCAGATATACACAAACAGGTCTTAGAGTGGAATAAAAAATTCTTTCTCTGTGCAATATCTGTAAGACCATAAATGTTAGTTTTGGGATAAGTAATTTCTACTAACTAACTTAGCAGATTTCTATTACCTATGTGACAGTCTCATCTTCAAGGCTAATTTAATCCCTATGAACATATAAAGCAAGCATATATCAAACACAGACTGGAGTGTATTTTATTCAAGCTGGCAACAAGTGTTGTCGTAGATAATTAATGAATCCTGCTTTTTAGCATTGTAACCAAGGATCAGCATAGCCCTGAGCCCCAGTATGTTAGGTCTTTTTCTTGGGGAAATACACTGGATTTTTTTCTAAAAAGGCTCTGAGCTAAAATAATTGAAACACAGGAAGGCAGAAGAAAAAAGCAGACACAATAAATTATATGATGACTGGCAACAGTGTTTTAATTCACATGTCCAATAGGGTGGAAGGGTACTTTGAGTTAGTTGAAGATAGACTGAAAGAAAAGGTAAAAGGAAATGAGGGGAAGTTAAAGTAATGAAAAAGGGTAAAAGTGAAAATGTGGAAAATAAATTCTGAATAATATTGAAGATTAGAGCAAACAGCCAAAGCAGGGTAAATGAAAGTCTAGTCAAAACTATGCAAGGCTTTGAATGAATAAAAGTCCAAGCTTTGAGCCTGCAGCTAATATTAATAATGTTCCTCAGTGATCTTCCCAGCTGCCATCAAGATCAGTGATAATACACTATTTTGTTATATTAAGGCCTGGACAATTTTCAAGATTCATCTTTATTTAGCAGTTTTTCTCCAAACAACGATTAGATGTCTGTGCTTTCATTTAGTTTAAAGGTGTCATGAATTTCAATATAGTAGGGTACTGAAAAATTAAATGAAGATGCCCATAGCTGGATTGCACTACATGGCACATTTTTATTAACAGTAATGGCCTTTCACACATGAACAATCAGAAATTTACCAGGTAAACATTACATGAGAGGTTGTCTTAATTATCTTTTTTTTTTTTCTCTCCATAATACATAACAGACTACATTTGTTCTTTTGGATAATCAAATACATGATTAATGTTGCAACAGACCAAGTTATCAATTGCGAAAAATTTATCGCTGTCGTTTGTCACATCCTTCAATTCTACGTATTGTGTTAGGAATATCCTTTACTTGAATAAGCAGAATGTCTTTTTATTTTTATTGTTGTTTCTATGATTATTATTATTATTATTAATAGTTTTATTCTTAAAATGCAAGAAACTAGGTATTATCTGGACAAACAGCAACATTTGAAATATTAAAGAATGAAGCACAAACATGTATTTGTCAGAAGGATAAAATAAAGGTGTTCTCAGAAGAATACCTATAACTTCTGAGAACAGCTGGTGAACAGAGGTTGGCAGTTCTTTGTTTTTTCCAGACAGAAGGTTTAGAACATGATTCAGTTTGCACTTAGACAAACAGGATCCTTTAGATCCCATTGTAGAAGTGGATACTGGAGTGCAGAATGCCCTGGACTCTAATATTGATATTTTCAAGGATTACCCTGCATTTATTGCAGCACAAACCACTATTCCTCTTAAATAAGCCTTGTAGCCGAGAAAGATCAGGATCATGCACCCTCAGCCCCAAAATTTGTCTTGTTGCTACTGCAGAATGTTTTAAAAAACTATTTACTTTAAATTGCCTCACTATTTATTTACACATTCACTGGTAGCACTAAAAGTTCATCCCTTTCTTATTGAATTGCGTAATTGTTTCAAGCCTCCCCAAGATCTTTGGATTCAATCGCTGGTTTCAAAGTGTCTGTAAATATTTACTTCAGCTTCTTTAAAAAATAATCTTATGCTGTGCCAAAAGTTTTGAGTAGTGCTATTAAAGAACATATAGAGAGGCAGGAGAGAACAGTTGCTTTCTCAGATTGAAATTGGTTCTGAAAGTTGTCAATCAAAGTATTTATATAAGCTGTGTTATGCTGGGAATTTTTTCAAATTCTTGTAAATTGCTAAATACCAAATGCTAGGGAGTTTCTAAAATACTGCTTCAGCTGCACTTTCTGTGTAGCTGCCAGATAAAAACTCAAATCTCTGTGGCTTTGTGTTTCCCAAAGATGTGGATGAATGAAAGCTTTTCTGCAAGGAGACTGATGGGGTCCTGCTGGGACTACAAGAAAGAGTCTGGGAGGGAAAAATGTTACCTGTCTATTATTGCTTTTTATAGGCCATTGAAATAAATTGGAACACTAATAGATGTGTACAATAAACAGCCACCAAACAGGTAAGTATGTTGAAGAAAAATATTATTTTTTTAAAATATGATTTTGTTTGGCTGCTGTTTTCTTAGGAGAGTGCTGGAGTCTTGCAGAAGGTATTTTATTTTGATTCATGAGAAACTGAATCAGGCAATGGACCTATTTCATTAAATTGGTCTATTTGTACTACATTTTTTTATATACTGAAAAAGATATTACTAGTTTGATTCCTCAAAATGTATTCCAGACTTATGTGTATCATTTAGTGACTTACCTTAGTCAACTTCAGTATGCAATATACAGAATAAGCTTAATCTTTCTAGTGATTTTGAGTTCCTTATTTTTAAACACTAATAAAAAATGTGTATTATTTTCAATTTATTCAACCTTTGTTCTCATTAGTGTTCCTTTAAGTCTTAACTAAGGATTAGAGAGAGTATTTTATGTGGCACTAACAAAAAATTACAAGGAAAATTCAAACTAATATACAAGCCATGAATAGGTAAATACTTTAAAAACTCAATTGAACAGCCACAGAGAGGAGCCCACTGAAAATTAGGTCATTGTCCTGAGAAATTTTGAGATTCAGTAAGGTTTCTTTCTGTTAAGGATCAAAATGGAAAGAAAAAGAAACAGGTGAAGTAATTGCCAATATTTCATTTCTCTAGCTGCGAATGTTTCATGATGTTATTTTAAAATTTTATCTACAATTAGACAGTGTTGCTTTGACTTTGCAGTGTTTCAGTGGTTTTCTTTCTGTAACATTTTTCTCTGACTTTCTGTAAACATGGCCATGGTTTCTCTTAGTAACTATCTATGTTTTCCTAAACTGTATCTATGTTTATAATTCCAGTATAATAAGTAGAGAAATATGATTGACAAATACTTTGACCAACTAGACTTGAGAATTAGTGATTTCTACCTCCAATCCACAGTGATGTGTGAAAACATATAAATAAAGTCGGAGGGCTCTGCCCTCTCTCTTCCTGCTCTCTCTCCTGCTGCCTCTGTGTGTTCTTTGTGTAGCTCTCCTTTAGGCCCTCGGCCTAGTAGGCCTGCCTAAGGAGTGCTATAAGACAGTACTTAAAAGTTTTATTGTGACAGGAGAATCTTTTCATTGAAATAAGTCTGAAAAATATAACCTAACTGGGACATTTTGAAAGACGACCTGCCGCTCACCAAGGCCAAGCCCATCAGCAATGGTGGTAGTGCCTCTGGCATAAGAGATTTAAGAAAGGAAAGAAGTTTCTGTATTTCAATTTCCACAGCATTTGCCACTGGAGAAAGGAATGAAAATGCATGAGAGCAACAACTTTGCAGACACCAAGGTCAGTTAGGGAGGGGGAGGAGGTTCTCCAGGTGCCAGAGCTGACATTCCCCTGCAGCCCCTGGTGCAGTCCATGGTGAGGCAGCTCTGCCCCTGCAGCCCATGGAGGGCCACACTGGACCTGAGATCCACCTGCAGCCCCTGGAGGATACCACACAGAGCAGGTGGATGCCCAAAGGAGGCTGTGACCCTGTGGAAAACCTGCATTGGAGCAGGTTCCTGACAGGAATTTTGCCCCAATGGAAAGATGAGCCCATGCTGGAGCAGGTTTGCTGACAGGACTTGTGGTCCCATGCGGGACTCACACTGGGACAGCCTGTTCCTGAAGGATGCACCTTGTGAAAGGGACCCCATGATGGAACAGTTTGTGAAGAACCGCAGTCTGTGGGAAGGACTCACCTTGGAGAAGTTCATGGAAACTGTCTCCTATGGTGGGGACCCCGCAGCGAAACAGGGACAGAGTGGGAGGAGTTCTCTCCCTGAGGAGAAAGGAGAAGGAGAGACAACTTGTGATGGAGGAAGTGACTGCATCCTCCATTCCCCATACCCCTGTGCCACTGACAGGGAGGCGGTAATGAAGTTAAACCCCAGAAGAAGGAGGGTAGAGTTGAGAGAGGGAGAATGTACTTTTAAGATTTGGTTTTGTTTTTCATTATCCTGCTCTGATTTGATGGGTGATAAATGAAAATAATTTCCCCAAGCACAATCTGTTTTGCTCATGATGGTAACTAGTGAGTGAACTCTCCTTGCCCTTAGCTCAACCCACAAGCCTTTTATTATATTTTGTCTCCCCTGTCCAGCTGAGTAAGGCAGTGATAGCAATTTTAGTGGGCCTTTAGCCCCTGGGCTTCCAGCCAGGGTCAACCTACCACAATATGTTATCAAAAACATATAAGTAAACTTATCAAATATTACAACTCTGGTGATAAGAACCAGAATTCCCAATGAGAGACCCAAGATGATTATGCTGAGCACAACTAAAACGAAAGTCCTTTCCTTGTGGTTTAAGGTCAGAAACATGGCATCAATATCTTTTTGATATAAAAACAAAAGCGCAAATCTTACTTTTTATCTAGCTCCTTTATTTCTGAGAGTTTGGCAACAATCCAGCACTCACTGGTGTCATTTTTCTTACTGCAGACCCATTCATTTTGTTCAATGTTCACTTCATCTAATCTGACAATCAAACTTCTCTCCAAGGGACAGCAGAGAATTAACTTTCTCACTCAGTAAGGGCACACATTCTGAGCGGTAATGAAAATAGTAAGTGTAGTTAGGGATGTGTCATAAAAACCTCCCCCCCAAAAAAAATAGGCAATATACACATGGCCTGCTATCAGAGGAAGACTAAGAGCAGTATTTTGTCAAATAGAGCAGCAAGTGTAATAAAATATCACAAAATCACAGAACAAGCTGAATTAGAAGCGACTCACAATGATCATTGAGTCCAACTCCTGGCCCTGCACGGCATCATTCCCAAGAGTCACACCATGTGCCTGAGAGCATTGTCCGAATGCCCCTTCAGCTCTGTCAGGCTTGATGCTGTGACTGGAATAGGCTCCCCACCTCCCTGGGGAGCCTATTCCAGTGCCCAACCACCCTCTGGGTGAAGAACCTTCTTCTAACATCCAAACAAAACCTCCCTTGACACAACTTCAGGCTGTTCCCTCTGGTCCTGTTCCTGGTGACCAGAGAGAAGAAATCAGTGTTCCCCGCCCCACCCCCTTCCCCTCATGAGGAAGTTGCAGACTGCAATGAGGTCTTCCCTCAGTCTTCTCCAGGCTGAACAGACCAAATGGCCTCAGTTACTCCTCATTTGGCTTCCCCTCAAGTCCTTTCATCATATTCATTTGCTTTCCTTTGGATAGTCTCTAAATGCTTAACATCTTTCTTATATTGTGGTGCCCAGAACTGCCTCCAGCACTCAAAGGGAGGCCATGCCACTGCAGAGTGGAGTGGGACAATCCCCTCCCTTGCCCAGCTGGTGATGCTGTGCCTGATGCCCCCCAGGACATGGTTGATCCTCCTGGCTGCCAGGGCACTGTTGACTCACGTTCAACTTTCCATCAACAAGGGCCCTTTCCCTGGGACTGCCTTCCATTGTCTCATTCCCCAGTCTGTCTGTACATCCAGGGTTGCCCCATCCCAGGTGCAGAATCTGGCACTTTCCCTTGCTGAACTTCATATGGTTGGTGATTGCCCAGCCCTCTGATCTGTCAAGGTCTCCTGCAGGGCCTCCCTAGGTTCAAGGGAGCTGACAGCTCCTCCCAGTTTTGTATCATCTGTGAACTTCCTTACTATCCCTTCCAATCCTGTATCCAGCTCATTTATGAAGATACTGAAGAGCACAGGGCCTAAAATGCAGCCCCGTGGAACCCCACTAATGACAGTCCCCAGTCTGATGTCACCCCATTCCCTGTCACCCTTTGTGCCTGACCCATGAGCCAGTAGTTCACCCATCACATGATGTGTTTATCCAACTGTGTGCTGGATATTTTATCCAGAAGGATTCTGTGAGAGATAGCATAAAAGGCTTTACTGAAATGCATCAAAATTGCATCAACTGGCTTCCCTTGATCAGCCAGATGGGTTACCTTGTCATAAAAGGAAATCACATTCGCGAATCAAGTCTTTTCTCTCATGAAGCTGTGCTCGCTGTGACCAGTGACTGCATTGTCTTTCAGGTGTTTTTCCATAACTCCCAGAATAATCTTCTCCGTAACTTTACCAGACACTGAAGTGAGACTGACAAGCCTGTAGTTTCAAGGGTCCTCTTTCTTGCTCTTCTTGAAAATCGGGACAACATTTGCCAGTTTCCAATCATCTGGGACCTTTCTGGATTTCTAGGACTGCTCAAAAATAATCAAGAGAGGTTTTGTGATTATATCAGCCAGCTCTTTGAGGATTCTTGGATGAATCCCATCAGGCCCCATATATTTGTAGCAATCCAGATGGAAGAGCAGATCCTGCACACTTTCAGGGTCAGCTGTGAGTTGATCATATACCACAAGATGTCCACAAAAAGATGTAGTCAATGCTCCTGCCATCTCCTTTCAAACACAACTAGAATTTCATCTGTATGTCTGTGATGATAAAATTAATTATTTTCTAGAATAAACATTCCATTTCTAAACCCCTGTCCTATGATCAAGTTTTCTTTTGGTATTATAATACACATGGCACACACCTCTCAATGCTTCAAAGGGGATTATCATATAACAATGATTTTCACCTTTCCCTTCTCTCCAGAGAAAATCAGCTGAACCTAACCATGAAGAGACAGGCAACTTTATGTATAATCTGTGGGCTTTTAAGAAATTTTTTATTTCTCAGCTGTAAGAATCCATCAGAAACAGGCTGTGATAGTGGTACTGCTCTAAGCAGCTCCAGCATAAAAACCAAGAGAACCTCTGGGAAGACTCTTTGCATCATCTGCCATCAGCTTCAGTCCAAAGAAAATCACCAGTCTTATTCTGTGATCCCTCTGTGGACATCAGTGTGTATGTGAGCCTTCTCTGATTTTATCCGTTCCTGGTTTGTGCCACAAAGGTGAGGAGGGGAATGCAGAGCACTACACAAACCCTACCATCCAGTGCTGGACAATTGTAAAAAGCAGCAGCTGCTGGTGCCCACAGAATCACAGTGGGAATGGGTATCTGATCACAGGGGTACTCGTCCTCTGCAGCAGCTTGAGCTTGAACAAGAAAGGGGTGATTTATGCTGTTACAGAATGAAGGAAATGTTCTCACACAATTAGAAACTGTCTCAATTACCCAGTACTGGCTAGCAGCTGAGAGGCAGTAAGATCCCTCTTAGCCCTAAGTGACTGTTTCAAAGCTAAGTAAAGCATGTTGTCTCAAACTACCTACAGTGACAGTTTGAACTAATGTTTAATTTTGCCATGAAATGGACTGTGAGTGCTCAAAGAGCCAGGAAACAGCTGAGAAGCAGTTTAAAAAGCTGTTCAAGCCATTCATCCTCTGTGCCTCTCAGCAGTCAGTTACTGTCTGCTGATTCAGAAGTGGTGTGTGAGTGCTACCCATATAAATGAATTTAATATAGGTAAACATGTCAAGTCTATGACAAGTTTGTGATTAAGCTAATTATATAAGCACTGAAGATCAAGCCAAATTTTCACTGAAAAAATCCAGTTCACTCAACCATCAGTATTCTGTCTGAAATAATTTACATTCAGGAAACTTTCACAAAAAATGGGTGAATGAGATCTGTTGCAGATCACAGGTTAGTAAGGCCTAAAACCTCATATTTTATAAAAGTTTTAAACAGCATAGAAAAAGTCAGCATATCTATCTCCATAGATATTTTTTAATGAAGTTATGTCTGTCCCATTCAGGCAAAGAGAAATTCCAAAAAACAAATAAACAAATACATTACAAAAGGAAAACAAAAATGTATTGACCCTAAAGTTTCTAAAAAGCAAACTACTTTATATAAGTGCTCTGTAGAGCAGTAAATGAAAACTTTTCACAGAAATGACATAATGTTCTGTGATGTGTTTATCTGGGCTGGCTGCCAGAAGTTCACCAACCTGCTCTCTCTCTCTCTCCTCACCTTCTCTAAAGGAAAGGAGAAGAAATTAAGATGGAAAAGGTCATAGGTTGTGATAAAGACAAGAAGATAATTTACCACTGACTACCATTATCAGCATAGCAGCTTTTTCTTGGGGAACAATTAGTTTGATTTATTGCCACTTAAAAATATATTTCAGTGGTGAGAACTAAACCCTAAACCATCATTTCTTTAATCCCTATCTCCATCCTTTCCAGGCTCAATGTCACTTCTTCATTTCTGACTCAGTCAACTCTGCTTGGAGGGAGATGGGAAATGGGGTCAGTCCAAAACAGTTCTCTGTTGCTCCTTCCCCTGCTCTAAAATGGGTTGCAATCCTTTAGGATAAACCAAGACCAGCATGGACTCTCCATGGGCCTCAGTCCTGGCAAGAAATATCCACCAGCTTCAGCACAGGGTCCACTACAGGCTGCAGTGTAAATATCTGCTCCACTCTGCCATCTCCATGGGCTGCTGGACAATCTCTGTTCTGCTGCCTGGGGAACCTCCTTCCCTTTTTAAATCTATACAGGATAATCTGTGTTATTCTGCTGAAAGTTCAGGTGTTCTAAGGCTTAAATAGGGGGATTTTCTAAAACAGAAATCAGACATCCATTGCTTAGTCAATGACCAAAACAAGTAGTCCAAATAAATATAAGACAAAAACAAAGTTTTCAGTTATTCTTGACTTAATTAATCACTATATTTGATTACTTAAATTAATTAGTAATTGCATCTAGGCTTTGGTGAAAGTGAAGTGCACAAACATGGTTGTAGTGTGTATGAAAGATGATGGTCACCTTCATGGCCTCATCTCAACACCTCTGGTTTTTCATGTTTTCTCAAGAAAAACAGAACCCAACTTCAGAAGACTTTCATTAATGATAAGATCTCTGGTCTCATTCCTTCTATAAATATAGTATTAGGTAGTGAGACAATTTGTTTACTTGTATGTCATGAACTAAATGTAATCTCAGGCCTATATTTCTTTGGTCTATGAACTTTTATTTTTTAAACTTCTATTCAATGACTGAAAATGTATGGTTTGGGTTGGGTTTTTTGTTTTGTTTTGCTTTGCTTTCCTTGGGTTTGTTTGTTTGTTTGTTTGTTTGTGTTTTTGTTAATTTGTTTAGGTTTATGGTGGGTTTTGGAGCTTTTTTTTTTTTAATGAACACTTGAGAGTTGTTGTTGAGTTGCTAATACAATCAGCCTATAGAGATTCAGAAAAGTTTTAAGGCTGGACTGCACCATGTTGGTGTAAGTGAGACATTTGTACTTTCCTCATATATACACAATTTGAAGACTGTGATAGCCTGCCACGCAAATTAATTTGTTTCTGAAAACAGCAGGACAAAGGCTCTGATGTTTCCAGGTAATTTACAGGAGTCTAGCAAGAAGATATAACAAGACAAAAACAACAACAACAAAAATAATAGTGCAAGTGGTGGCTCTTTAACAGGAAAGAAATGATAGGAGCTTTATTTGAAAAAACATCTAGTTGTCAATAAATATAAATATAATCAATCCAAAACCAAGGAAGTAGATATTCTGTATATGCAATACATGTTTTATTTATGAGTAAAGAAATCATCAGTGGTTGGGTATAGTTGTTTTCTTTCTAAAATTCATCCTGTTACATGTATAACATCAAACACACGTTTTTGCTTGGATTAACACCAAATGTCAGTATCAAAAAATAAAAGAGGAAGAATGAGTTTTTAATGTTTGCCTGCTATTTCATGGAAAGATTGCTAATCAGATTAATAATGTCCTCAATAAAAAGCAACAATGCACTACATCATTACTGACAGAAGTTTTTTAAATATTAGAACACGGAAAATGCAAAATTCTAATACTGGTCATTTTTCAGTTTTGTGACAACCAGCTGAAATCTATGTTGCCATTCATTTAATTTCTCTGGCAACCATAATCTGAAATATTATTACAACTAAACTCCTACCCTCTATTACTTCCAGTTGCATTATACTAATATTCTCTTTCAAAGTAATGGAAATTCTTTGAATATGGATCTAACAGGCAATGGTTTACCTGAAAGTAGAGGAAGCTGAAATTAAATATGTGAATTTTAAAATTTAAGTAAAATAGAGAGACCAATCTGACACTAAAACAAACTTATTAGAGGGTAAGAAAAGTGACTTAACACTTAAGAGGAAGACTGAAATCTCTTTAATAGAAAATATGTTTAGTTCAACTACTTGTTCTTGGCCTTGATGCTGGAATAGTAATAAAAAATACTGAGACTCTTTTACATAGGAAGCTAGCCAAACATACTTAAGCTTAAGTAGCTCTCAAACAGAAATTACCCATCGTTGCAGTTTCCATGGGGTTAATATTTGCCCACAAATATTCTATCAGAACAGTAGATCACCTCATTAAATTTAGGATTTCTGTCATTATTCATAGAACAAACTGCTGTGGCTTTTGCTCCCATAAGTGGATTTGCATATGAAAGCAACTGTGCTATATGCTCTCATGGAAACCAGGATACTCCAGGTAAATTTACAAGCTACAATTTGCATAGTGAATGTGCAGGATCAGGTCTTTGATGAGGGTTTTTTTTTTGCTCTTTTTCTTTACCATTTAATTACACTGATGTGAATTGAGCAGGTGAGATTAATTCTAAGTGAAATCAATGGGGTTGTATGAGGCATAGGCTGTTGACAAATTCTCTAAGCTATCCTCTATGGTCCAGTGTGTCCATTCTCTTCACAATATTGACTAAAGAAAAAATGGATTCCCCAAACATAAAAATATATACTTAATCCTGTTACAGGTTAAGGAAGGCAAAAGGGTCCAAAAGTCCAACAAAAATTTGCAACCATTTCTATCTGATTACTAAGTTCAGCAGAATAGTTGTATTTAGGCAGTTTTCTAATGCATCAAGATTGTCCTGTTTTTTACACAAAGCCCATTATGTTCCAATGTCTTGTACATACACTTCCTATATAGTAAATTAATAGTCAACAAAATCAACAGAAAAGGAAGTGTTATTGCAATGTGAACATTTATATGACAAAAATTGTGCTAGAGGAAATTATTCTAGTTTTTTTTATATATTTGGATGGCAGAGATTCCATGTCCATTGCTACATATTTCAGTAGTTCCTTTTTTAAAAAACAGGAATGAGGACCCCTCCCACAGTCCTCAATATAATAAGCTGATTTAACGGAGTATCAAAACTAGAAAAGCTATTGAAAGAAAAATCTGATCAGAAAAGAATAGAAATGAAGGATGAACATTGGAACTGATAACAAAATCTTTTTTTTTTTCTTCTCAGAGTGAGAGAATCACATTACATGCTAGTTTCCAACCATTACTGAAATGAAACGGGAAAAAAAAAAAGCACCTGGCATTTCAAATGGCTGCCCAGAGGAAAACTCAAAAAACTTCAACTGAATTAGAATGACACTAATAGTGCCCTGGCCAAGCCCCCCTTATCAAGAAATTACGGATACTAAGTCACATAAATAATGATCTAGAAAACAGAAAATTTAGGGGAACAGACTGTTTTTCCTGTGAATTTATAACCTGAGCAAAAAATAAGACAAATATTTCTTACTGAAGATTTAAGACAGATGAAAGCACCTCAGCTCAAAACACAGAGACTCAAAAACCTTTCGATACCTAAGAAGGAGGTTACCAACAATCAAGTCTTCAGTCCTTTAATTTATACTCCCAGGCATCTACAGTTTTTTTCAGCTTTAAAATCACAGTGCAAATAAATGCAAGTGTCAACTATAAACACCTTCACTATTTACAAATTATCATTACCTTTCATCTACACTGAGAAGCTTAAATCCAGTAGACAACCTCAAACCACAGTGACTTAACTCCATTCCACACAAAGTACCATTGCAGTTGCTTTCTTCAGCTATTCACCACTGTTATTGCCCAGCTGATTGCCTATAAAAAATGTCCTTTAATTCCATCCAGTTAATCCTGAACCTAATAAAGTACAACGAATTACAATATACCTCTAGAACAAAAGTCTCCGACCTGAATAGGAAAAAGAATAAGTGAGAAGATTTTTCCATTTATATGGTGTCTTTTCATTTACTCTTTGTGTTTAAAAAAAAAAAAAGAAAAAGTATTTTATTCATCATTACAATTCATCTGGCTTCCGCTTCTGGCTCTTTTGCTTTCTTCACTTGATTAATGCATCTTTTTGTTCAATTCTTGTATGGGGACATGATACACAAATTCATACACTTCTGATCCTGTCTAAAATGAAGAATAAAGAAAGTTACAGGGAAAAGGATTCTGCCAATAAGCAGAGTGACAATAATTATTTCCTCAATTCCTAGCCCTCAGTTTGAAATGATAAGAAAATCTGTTTTAATTCATTTCCCAAATGTTGGTACAAAAGCTTGAAAGAAGACGCAAAAATCACATTATTGATGTCTCCCTAGGGATCACCTCCACTTACATGGAGACTGGTAAAATTACCCAAAAGAAAAAAAAGTAAAAAAGGCAACAAAGAATGGAATGGAAAAAGAAATCAGGAAAAATGCAGAGACAGAAATGCAGAAATTTATTAATTTTACAAAGAGAATAATTTGAAGTACGGACAAAAAGGACAATCATGCCCTTTACATTCAACAAAATTATTATGACATCAAAATATAATTAATCTCCAGTAAAACAGACAAGTGAGGGAAAACAAAATCTCAATCTGGGTAGAATGGAAATGATATTCAAATGAAATCTATAAATTTGTCATTGATAGAGGTCCCACAAAAATCCACATATTTGGCAATATTTTAAGAGATATTTCACTAAATAGGTATCTTAAAAATTTGTATGCACAGATACCTAGACTACCTTAAAATCTTGAGAGGCATTAATAATTGCTTAAAAAAAGAAACTAATGAAAAGCACCAGATAGATAAGATTCGACTTGGACTGTGTTGCACATGAAAGTGGGGGTTATGATTTCTGTATAGAATTTGGAATCAAATACTTTCCTAACCAGGAAATGTTTGCTTCCTGATAAAAAATAATTGAAATTTAATTAATAACAAGAGTAGGCTATTGTGGCAGTGACCCAGCCCACCATCTCTATGAAAACTAAATAACTTGGATAGATTTTTCTTCCCAGAACAGCGAATCTGAGGGAGATGGAGAAAGCATGGGTGGGGAAATCCCCTAAATCTTGCCACTTTTTAGCCCTGTCAGTCAAAGACTCTGTTCCACCCATGTTATTTTAATATGCATGAGGTTGTTTTAAT
>VYZT01062855.1:0-10988 GCA_013400735.1 Pomatostomus ruficeps | reverse complement strand
AAAAAAACATTTCTATCTATTAGTGAACTGAACTAGGTTTATATATGTCTTATAGAAGAAAAAATATTGATGTACAAATCACCGTGATGGTTACTCAGCTCTTTCCAGTGTTACTAATATATTCTGCACACTTACAACTCATTTAAATGGCTCAGGAGAACTAGCAGAAAGAAATTCTCCTACTACTACCCATGAAGAGGCATAAGGCTGGAGTGATCAGTCAGGACCAGCCAATATTCCAATTCTGTAAAACAATTTAAATAGTTTTTAAAACTGTAAGAAAGAGGAGAAAGTGTGATAAATAGAATAACCTTTTTTTTTTTTTTTTTGCAAAAGACAGCAATAAAGGCTTCCTTATCTAATTTTAGAGAGCACGCATGGTGACTCAGGTTGGAAAGTAAACAACCTTTAGCACAAGATCCTATTTCAGTTCACTAATAGATAGANTAATTTTAGAGAGCACGCATGGTGACTCAGGTTGGAAAGTAAACAACCTTTAGCACAAGATCCTATTTCCATTACTTTCTAGCTCTGCTAAAATCCCTGATCTGAGGGGTTTTCTATGCTACCTATCTCCCCGTCCTGTGAGTTTGTTCAAATTGTTACATCAGGTTTTGCAATTTTAAATCCGGCACAAGGAGATCATTTGTATAATTTCATTGCTACTGGTTGAACTTTATACATTTCCTGTCATGAATCACTGAGCAACAAGTGTTTGTATGACCACTTCTCACACAACGTGCAGTTCAACCACTGAGGTCAATCAACATGCCAATCTTTCAGGTGTCTCAAGATGTTTTAAAAAAAGATATGGATTAGAGTCACAGCCACCCAAATACCCCAAATGAAATACTTCAGCCTGTAAAACAGAAAATTACATTTCTGACAGAGAAGTACCATAGAAGTTGATTGTGTCAAAACGTTCATCAGAACAGTATGTTCCATTAAAGTTCCAAGCTGTCAAGTCAAGTCACATTATAAGGTAAAATATGTGCTTCCAGGAAGTGCCTGCACAACATGTTTAACCAGCAGCCACACAGGCAACTTTAATTCTGACATTTCTTGAAGAGCTTCGATTTTAATTTTATGGTCTTGCACATTTTATAATGTGACACATCTTTGAGCAACTTGACAGTTCAACAGTTAAGACGCAGTACCTCTATTGCTCCTGGATTCCTAAATACCTATGTTTATTGTTTCATTATTTTTCCTTTAGTGGCACCAAAATATTTTAAAAAAACAAACAAACAAAATGAGAACTTAACCGTACTAAACTCAGCATAAACACTGCAGGGGTAAAGTCATTTTTACTCTCTGTTTTATAGAATTTCAGCACATATTGATTTTAAAAAACCCTCACAAAACAGAGAAAAACACCCAAGAAATTTCAGCACTGATTACTCTCTTTCATTTAACTGATTTTTTCTCTCTCAGAGCTTGACATTTATTTGTTATTTCAACAGCAGCTTTTAGCAGTGGAGCACAATTCTGGCACAGACTGTCAAGACACAAACTGGTGATCTCAGGGGTCCGTAACATGGACCCACATTATCCCTGAAGCAGTGTCCCCTGTGTGGAAATCTGGAGAGAAACCGAGTTGCTATACAAAGCCAAGAAGCATACATTCTCTCCTGCAACATGCAGGCGGGTAATTGTCAAACAACATAAAAGTGTGAGGGAACAGAGACCATGGAGCTGCTTTCAGCCCCACGGCTTGACCAGAGCCCTCTCTTGCAGTGCCTAAAGGAAAGAACAATTTCTATGGGTGTATTTCTCCACCACCTGTGTCTACATTTCTAAAGGAATAAACTAAGAAAATTTTGAGTAAGTATGTGCTGGAACTACTGCAAAGTGTAAAGAGATTCAGCAAAAAACACTATCAACAGCAACGGGTATCGTGTTCAAAGATAAAAATTTCTAAAGAACATACGAGTCAAAACCACATGCCATCAGAAATCTCTTATACAACCTCCAGCCTAAAAGGAAACAGCTTTTTCTCCCAGATGAGAACATGGCCACATCACACTGATCCCTGCATCAGTCACTTCCAGGCAAAATTATCACAATCAACTGTAATTAGGTCAGAAAATAGAAACAATTTCTTCAAAATCTCTACTCCAGATTGGCAAAACACAGCAGCCTTCCTGCCTGCAAAAGACTTGTCTATTGTCACTTCACAGCCCAGTTGCAAGGGAGTGTCTCACAGAGTTCCCCAAACCCACCTCTGCTGCTGCCTCCAGGTCCCAGCAGGACTGGCAGTGGGGCAAACACAGCTCCACCACTGTTTCATCATCTTTGAGCTTCTCATGGTCTACCAAAAAAGAAGTATAATTTCCTCCAGCCAACAGAAATTTCAAAAAAGACCATAGATAACAACAGTCACAAATAAAACACACATTCACAGGAATGGGCTGTGTACTTGCCATCGAAAGGAGACAGCACTGATTTTGCCTTTATTCCACACCACTAGGAACGACAACATTTAGAACACCTCACAAGATGACCAAAAAAGGGACTGTAAATGTACAATTACATATCCAAGAGCCAAAAAGTCCAAGGAAAAGCTCCTTCCCCAACCAAGGTAGGATAAAGGCACAAAATTCCAGAAAGGCTTTTGAGGACTTAATTACACAGATGTGTCTCCCTCAAGAATGTTTACATACGACAGTGACTGGCAGTACAAAAAGATTAAAGATTAAAAAAGACCAAAGATTAGTTAAAAATCTTGAGTGACACAAAAAAAATTTACAAAAGGAAGGTATTCAACAAAGCAAGCCAGATTTTTTGGCTTGCATACTATGGATGGTCAAGAGTTCAGAAACAGCTGGATTTAGTACAAAGATTAATAAGAAGAAAACAAAGAAAATTTAAATGTCTCTAAAAGGAAAAAGAATTCTTTTTTCTAATGAAATCAGCAAGAGCTTCAAAAGCAAATTTCTAGACAATAGTACACATGGAAGTAGACTGTTTCTGTGCTTTTTAACTGCTTTGCTTAGTCCAGCTGGCGCTTACATACACATGCATTACCACCCATTCCAAACTCATAAAACTTCAGTGTTTCTTTTACAAATCTATGTCAGCAGTGGTCAAGTATGTCTAAGAGTGCTGTTATCCATCACTTTCTTGACGTGTACTGATACCAGTCTTGACAGAGGGACCTTGGGTTTTAAACATCCTGAAATCATTATAAAGACGATCTGGTCATGATTTTAAAATAATACAATCTGAAGAGTAAGAAGGCAGTAACCACTTCACTTTGTCCTCCACTGTGCATAAAATACATGTGCAAACTGTTGCTTCTTTCCCAGCAGCAGTCCTGGCATTTTGAGTAAATTAGTAAGGACAGTTTATCCAAGAGGACAACACTTCAGTCATTCAAGCAGGATAACAAAATTTACAGCCTAAAATTTAACAGCACCACCTATCAACTTTATGAAACTTATATTAGCAGTAGTTGAAAAATGCACAACGAACCAAACATATCCCTTCTTCCGTGTTTTACAAGAATCCTTTAGAAGTTCCCACTCAGCAACATAAGGAATATTTACACACTCAGTGTCCAGGCCATCTGTCACTCCAACAGAACACCTTTCCTTTGAGCTATGCTGCTTATTAACTTGGTTCTAATACTCACTTAGAAGGGAACTACCACCAAGAATTATCTCCCACTTCTAATATCAACTTGAAACAGAAACAGAATCCATGAGATGAAGGCAGCACTTTAGTCATGAACCTTTACCAATACACTAGGGAGTAGACCTCTGACTTTGTGGCTAATTACTAATGGGTATGCTGGTTCTGCATATAAAAATCACTATTACTTTGGCATGGACAGCGACAGCTCCAATTAATATATAGAAAAACAATTCTTGGCAAGAGAAAACAAAACATGGCCAAACATGCTAATGTAGCAGTCTGTTCTTGAATTCCCAAGCCTGGACTAAGTAAATATTTTTTAAGCCTCTATGAGGTGAAAGAAGAACAACAAAAAGAAGGAAAAAATGCTGTATTTGCAGCCACTGAGGTTCTCAACTTCTTTTAAAACTGAAGCTTTTAAGGAGAAGCAACTAATCTACCCTGCTCCTTGTGTTTGCAAATTTAATAGAAAGATGCAAAGCAATCCTTGTTCTGTAAGTTAGTGAACCATCTCTCGTAACAGAGGTAATAAATGGAATGGCTCTAGCACACAACATAGGAGGACAAAATACATGTCAAAGAGTAGTTTTGGCTTGGTTCAGGAGTTACTCCATTTATGAAACAAACTTATTTCTTCATCAGCCCTCTGAAGTTTTAAACAAAACATATACCAGCTCAATATTTTCCATTCACGTGCAGATGAAACTAAATACAAATTCTTACAACATGGTGCATTTGTTTAGAGTAGAAGGAGATTAATTTTGAAGAAAAAAAGATAATTCTTCATTAGAAATCCATTGTCATTGCTAGGAAAAACATCTCACAAATACAACCAAAAGCCATGCGTGTGCTTGGAGGATAGACAGGAAAAAGACTTCCATAATAAACCACTGAATGAAAAGCTCAAGGAAGAACTTGCATGGTTTTTAATCCACTACGAAGTTTTTAACAGTGCTAGGAAGTAGTTAATATCATCATTGGATCTGAAGGGAATTCCACAGAAATGTGCCTTAGTGGCAGTTTTACCCACTAATAAACCTCCTGGGGTAACAGATCAGTAGTGCTGATCTTCTAAACTTGATACTGACCGTGATCTCTGCTTCCATAGTGAATTTTAGGAATGGCTGAAAGCTGACCACACACTCCCTAGATGTCAGTTGGGGGTAGCTCTAGCCAGATGTCCCCAAAAACAAAACACTTAAATCTGAACTGCTTTGGGATTTAGCCAGTCTTGTAGTCTTCCTTCTTTCTCCTCCTCCTCTCATTTCCCTCATGCTCCTATAAAGATTACTCAGGCAACCCATACACATGAAGTGACCAATTATCATAAACTATCTGAGAAAGCTCAGATGGAATCATAAAGGACTTTCTATTATAACCAGAAAAGGACCTGTGTTGCAACTTAATGCTGCCAATGCAGGAAAGTAACAGTAGACTAAGTAGCTATCAAGGGAGCAGAATGTCCAAGTTCAGTTATTGATTTTTACTTTGCTCAGAAAAATATCAGGCTAATGCTTGGGTTAGAGTAGAAAAGGTTAGCCTTACAGGAAAAAAGAATTTGCTTCTTTCCAGATACAGGACAGGTACATTTAAATCTCAATAAGGTGATTTTAAAACTCTTACTGAAACATTAACTGTGCTTTTCCTTCAATTTTAAGTCATCATGTGGGATGGTAATGTTCTTTTACTGGTAATACTAAGTCTTGGGCCAGCCAGAAAGCAAAAAGGAATTTCAGAAGGGTGGTGGGAAAGAGGGATTTCACATAGCGTACAGCATTTCATCTTGCTGGGTAAGTTAATTTGAAACTTTTAGCTGGCTCCCATTCTACCAATATCTGTTGGATATAGTCACCTTTTGTTTTGTTGAGAAATTGGAAGTCTTTTCTTATTCCAACTGACCTACTTTATTCAAAAGCTACTAATAAAATGTGCCACCATATTCTTAAGCTTCTTCGAAAAATTGTGATAATTTGTGCCATTCAGCGTTTGCTACTACTAACCTCAGTACAGGTATAGCTATCCCTCCAATCTTTTGAGTTTCTGTAGTATTTTATTTGATTCATGCTCTTTAAATATTTTCTCTAGGTCAGTTGGGCATTGTTTTCTGTGCTTTCAGCTAATACTGATCAATTGGCTTCCTGCAGAAATACCTGATGGGAAAAAACAGGAAACACAGCTGATAATAGAAGACAAAACCATCAGTGATCAAACTATAAAACGTGGGACCTTCTTTGAGTCAAAATCTTGAAAATAAAGATTAAAATCTCAGCATTCGATATAACTTAGCCTTTATTTATGAACTCGATTCCTAAGTCAGGAATAGCTGTTGGAATTCTACAGTCTGAATCATCAGGCCAGATAATCAGATTGATTTCTCCGGCATTAGCAAACATCTCATTATGCAAAAAAAAAAGAAAAAAAGAAAAAAATGAAAAATGAAAGGACTAAGAAATGTAAAGCAAAATTTTTACACCCTACACTCCTAAACAACAAAACAAACAAAAATACCAAGCATGTCCCCTATTACATCTCAACAGGATATCCATCTGTCAAGTCTTACCTTCCAGATGCTTTACCCTATTTCATTGTCCTGCTAGTTTCTGCAACTACCCCTAGGGGGAAAACAAAACACTAACACAATTTATTGTCACACTGTTGTTTTAAAAGATGGACAATAGAAAGGGAAATAGATCCTGGACAACAGTCAGTTTCAATATTACAGCTGTAGAAGCAGAAAATCAGAACTGGATCAAATTGAAATAATATTGAATACAAAACCTGTAGCAAAATAAACTAATAAAAGCAAAACGCATCCTACAGCAACATACGCAAAGAATAAAAATCCTAAATAAATGAGGAAGCCTAGCTGTCTTCTCCTCAAACAATCCAAGTCTAATCACATGTATGTGGTCAAACCTTCAGACAACTTTTTTTTTCCTAACATAGAAGTATGAAGTTCATTAAACCAAACTACTCCTACAGCATTTTAGAGAAGTTCACAAAATGTTCTCCCCAGGCTTTGATAGGATGACAAGGTTTCTTCTGACAGAAATCACCTGTATCCTAAAGAATCTCTTAAGCCTGTCAGTGAAGCAAGGCAGAGGCATTTCATTCAGTTACAGAGGGATTGGAGGGATTTGTAAATAAGTCCTTTAAATTTGAAAGTGCCATCTCCTGGCCAGCTACACGAATGCTTGGGCTTTGGGTAGCTCACTGTCTATTTGGACCACTTTTGGTTCCACTGGAGTTCCGTGGCCAGAAGCTCTACTGCCTGCTATGATTGGAACACATTGAATGGGTTGTTCTGGTGCAGAGAGAATCTCCACAGGAAGCTGACAAAGTACTCACGATAAACAAATCTCTCAGGTACCTGAAAAAAAGCATGAGTTTTATTGCTCTCGTTTTTTTTTTCATTTGGTTGTTTTTAAGTGTGATTGAATTTATATAATACCTCTTTCCAACTCAAGATGCAGCAGTAAAAGCAATCAAGGAGTTGATTCTAAATACAAATAGAGTAAAAACATACTTCTGGCATATCAGTGCAAAGCGACATACATTGAAGAACAATAACAATTATTTGGTTTTACACTGCTGCCATTCTCTTACTGTTTTACTCATCTATGCTATAAATTGTTGCACTACTTGCAAAAGATTTAGGGGTGTTTTCACAACATGTTATTTCATTCTTTCCAGGTGTGTTATCTAAAAAACCTCCTTACGTGGAGTAAGTAACAAATAAAATCACTGCAGCAAGTCCACATAAAATAGTTACAAGTAGGGGTTTAAACACCTTTATCCTCCCAAGCTGAAAGCACCACACAAACGTGCTCCAAATAATAAAGCAATACATGTATCCTACACATTTGGAAAACTACTCTTAAATTACTATGAATTTCTGCCCACTATCAATCTTTCTTCAGGATACAGAAAATATTTCAGTCATCATTTCTATCTGAAAATATAAAAAGTGTGACATTTTAAAAATAAAGCACAATACAGTCATAATCTTCAACTGGAAAATGTCCTCTTTTATATGGCATTCAGGTAATTCAAAAGACAGAACACACATTCATGAAATGACATAAAAACAAAAGCATCTTCTAACTTACATGAGGAATATCAGCCAAAATTCCCTGCATTGTTTTTTAAGTTGTAAGTAACAGTTATAAATGGAGAGATGCTATATTTCAGCAGGGCTAGAGAAAACAGGTTCATTCGCTGTAGTAACATTTACTACAGAAATATTTTTATTTGCCATAGCATCACCCTCTATTGCACAAGTAGCTATCTAGTAAGACAGAACTACTTGCCTTTCTCACCACTGTTAGTTTGTCTCAAAGGTTTTTCAAAGATCTCTCTTCATAAAATGTTTACCAAAATGCACTCACACATTAGCACAAGGCAAAGAGGAGATGAGAGACAGATGCTTCTGCATGTTGGTGGGCGGGATGGAAAAGAAGCTGGGGAAGCAGCTTTGCATCCAATCCATTACAGCTATTTTCCTTTTAACCATCTAACAGCAAGTCACAAATTCATCCTAAACACATCAAATCCTCTGAACTCAGGAAATGATGCATTATTGAAGTCACAGCAGGGAAGCCAATTCAGTTTAGAGGACATAAAAGACTAGCACTAGAAAAACCTTTATCATCACAAGGTTATGGATTAAAAACAAAGGCAACATTTTAATGCAATAAGAAGATGTGCACAGTCAGAGAAAAAGCAAGGTAAAAGCGCCACTCGTACTTCTTTCCAGAAAAAATTCCTTTCTAGAAAAATTCCTCTCATAGATGTTCCACCTCAAGAACAGCAACACAGATTAGCAATGGCTCAATATCCTGGTTCCCTGCTCCAGCATGTAACCTTTCTTCCACATACATTCTCCTCAGCTACACAAGTGCACGTCTCTTGGAATAAGCTGGGTGTCTAGGATCTGAAACTCACTTCCATCCTTTATGGATTCTACTACTGCAACATTTACTACTGTAAAACTGAAGCTGAAGTAAAGTTGGAAAGTAAAGCAATTTTTTAAAATTTTTCTTCTGCTTTAGATTGCTTATCTTAATACAGGCCTTTTCTGGTTCAGTATTTGTTAAAAGCACACAAAGTTCCAAGCTTTACCAACCTATATTCACATATGCCAACTATACATACACATGCTGCAGGTACAGTACATGTACATCTTACTAAAGTTCCAATATATCAAAGCACAAAATTGAAGGTACATCTGTATAGTACCATCATGGAGCAGAGCTAAGTGAGCAGAAAGTCCTTACCTAGTTTGATCTAAGCTATTGAAAGTGAAATCAGAGGTGAAACGCATACGGCAAGGATGACTAAACCCATAAATGGACCAAAATTATTTGGTTTATTACATGAATACAAAAGACTACAATCATACTGAAAGCAGTATTATCAAATCTCTTCAGTGACAATGCTTTCTGTCCAAGGCAACAAATAAAGCAGGTGCATAAATCACAGGGATGTGTGGCTTAAGGCCATTATCCCAGAGGATTAGAGAATGCTTTTTGCATCGTCCCTCTTTGCTTTTAGTACCTCCACCTTTGTTTTAATATTACAGCTGTTACTGCCACTGCTATCTGAAGGCTAGAGTCCCCTCTAAGTAAGAATGGCCAACAGAAAAACCTTCCCACAGGTTAAGAGAGTCTAGGGTAAGCTCTAAAGGTACTCAGTAAACTTAACAGAAGTGTGTTTTTAATGAGCTCTGCCGGTCTTGTCCAACTGTGTATGCTTTAATTACAGAGCACTATGCTCAGCACCACAGACCGTGGTTGCCAGGCACCACCAAAGACCCACAGTTTTTCTTGTGCTCACTACAGTGCAAATATCTAATGAAGAAACTATGCTTGTTCAAAAGGTGCTCCCAAAATCCAGAGGTACCATTAAGGAAAACAAGTGGCTAAATCACAGTAAACAGGCAAGTATGGCAATCAGCAGCCATGCTAGATTTGGAGATGCAACAAGGGAGTAATCAACTGTCAAATAAGATCACCACTTTCATTGACAATACATAGAACATTCATTACAAACTGCAGTGTGTAAACTTCTCACAGTCCAAGTCAAAATGAAGACTTGAGTTAAGAAAACACGCTCACGTTATACAGTATACAAATTCAGATTTTAACCTGGACTCTGGATACAATGAGAAATCAATGCTCTGTGCAACCCTAAGCAGACAATTAAAAAGATTTCACCAAGTAGCCCACAAATGTTAGATCATGATGCCACCACACCCCTGGTAAAATTACAGACCTCACTACAGACACATAAGCTTCTCAATATCTAAGAATACTTTTCAGAATACATAAATAAAAAACATCCCAAACACCTATCTTACTATCAAACTTAGTTTTCCCCCCCAGTAAGAAACTGCAAACTTTTGGTCTCAAGGCAAGCCCTCTTTTCTACAGACACATACACACATTCAATCCAAAATGTAGATCAAAACTTGTTCAGTAAAAACAGGAACCAGTATAGTGAAAGGTGGGGTCCAAAAACGAGAAGTAAAACCAGAAGTGAGAGCATCATTGAGGAGGTGTAGAAGAAATACGAGCATGCTGTTCTAATCTACTAATATAAGAAAACTTGAATACTATTTACAAAACCATAATGCTCTTCTTCCTGACTGCTAAGCCACTATTCTCTTAATGATGAGGAAGAAAGAAATTGGTTGGAAATCCTGATTCCTAAATTTCTGCTTCAAAATTATGGTACTTTTCAGCAAGGCAGTTGCTGACTTAAGTAAAAAGCTTATCAAAGCTGAGCAGTAATTAAGAGATTTCATTTACCACACAATTTCACATTTGTACAGGAGAAAATATGCTTCTTACGACATGAAATTTCCCATAAAAGACATGGAGATACAACACTATCTAAGCCTTTCATTTGTCCTGTGACGTAATCCATCACCTCCTTTGGTAAATATTCACTCTGTCCTGGTTTCAGCCAGGACAGGGTTAATCTTTGCAGTAGCCATCAGGGGCATGGCTGGGACCTGGAGGTTATACTGTACCACCTCAGGTCATTTTCTGTGGATGGAGTGTCGTGGTTTAACCCTGGCTAAGTGCCAGGCACCCACGGCAGCCGTTCACTCATTCCCTCCCCTGCCACAGCTGGGGAGAGGGGGGAAAGAAGAAAAAAAAAAGGAATTAACACAGAGGTCCATGAGTTGAGATAAGGAACCGGGAGAAAACGCTCCAAAGACAAAGCAGGCTCAACTTAAGTTGCAAAGTGAAATTTATTACTACTAGAGTTAGAAAGAGGACATGAGAAGTAAAACTAAACCGTTAAAAGACACCGTTCCTTTCTCTCCCCATCCCTCCCTCCCACCA
>VYZT01062838.1:24989-59851 GCA_013400735.1 Pomatostomus ruficeps | reverse complement strand
ACGGTAGCAGAAGACCTAGCTGTGCTACTGATATTGGTGATAGTAATATCCTAAGTGCTCAGCAGAGCACGAACAGCACTGCAGTCTGTATAAATCTATGGTGCACCTGTATCTTGCACAATATGTACTGTTCTGCTACACCTATCTGAAATAAGATACAATGGAATTGAAGTGAAAGAAAGATGATCAGAAATATGTAATAGCTTTCATAAAAGTAGACAGTTAATAGACTAGAACTCCATTTGCTAGCAATATGAGGAAGACATTAATCACAATGACATGCTGAATAGCAATAAGAACAATTATTCACTGTTTGACACAATACAAGAACTAAGGACGACCCAATGTATTATTAGGCAGAGAGTTTAAAGCAAACAAAAGTAAGTGCTTTTCACACAGTGCATCATTCAACTGTAGAATCCATTGCCATAGATTGCTTTAGGAACAAAAGCATAAATGAGTTTTAAAAGGTCAGACAGTTTCATTGGGAATAGATCTGGTGGTGGTGGTAAAACATGGTTCAGATGCAATCTCTGTCACAAATGTCTGCACAGCAGAAGCTAGTAGGCACTATGTGAAAAGAAGGATTTATCTTACATATGTGTGGTTCTTTTTTACTGTTCAATCAGCCTCTGTATCGACCCATTCACAAAGATAGAAAACTCTGCTAGATGGATATTTGTTCTAACTCAGAAAGGTTTATTTTATATTCTCTGTTATTTTGCCACTCAAATAGTTATTATCCTTCTGAACTATCTTATTTCATTAGGGAAATACACAACTTGTTGAATGACAGCTACCTACACTGAAGTTTGGTAAATTGGAGATGACACTGTTGATAACACGAAATGTTTGGATGAAGCACTCCAATTGAGGGGCACCTTCCATCAGTTGAAATCTCCCCTACTGCCAAACGTTTAGACCAGCAGAGAATATAAAGTAAGAAGCAGAAGAGAAAAGGAGATTACTGATAAATAGGTGAGATTAGTTTAGATAAGGATTGGTTGGAAGTTAGTGTTAGCCCTCAGATATTAGAGATGAGAGAGGCAGGGACTGAATTAAAGACAGAAGAGGAAGATGGATGGGGACTGGGTGGGAATCTGATCTGAGTTCAGTTAAGCTGAGGAGTTCATGTACAATGTACAAGATTAAACCACTGTATGGAAAAGCCAGAGGCTGTTCAGATAAAAAGCCACAATATTTGTTCTCAAACTATGGTAATTTGGTCATTGAAGGAACGATGAGAAAGAGTCACGTTTGAAGAGATTTGTTTGAGGATTTTTTTAATAACATCTCAATGTCAGGGTAATACAATAATTATCTGAACATTTTTGAGCAGGTTCTCTCCTGGATATGTTACTGTTGTGACTCATGACAACACATTAGCTGCCAGTTGCCTTCAGAGGTAAAACTGTATTGAATATAATTGCTTCACAGACTCCAGGATGCTGAGGAATTTTTTCAGGAAGTGTGTCTGCTCATAACAGAATCCTTCTTATTTCACTGCATTTTTCTGATCTTGACGTCATCTATCTAATCTGACCTCTCTTAGACCCTGAAACAGAGGTCCCTGGCCCATCATGAACTCTGGACTATTCTTTGAAATGTCTGTAAAAGTGCTAAGTACCCCAAGCTAAAATGTGTGTGCTGTGTTGACCTTGGCTGAGGTCTGGAGAAGGTGGGGGACAAGGAGAAAATAAAAAGGAAAAACATCTTGTAGGTCAAGATAGAAGCATTTAAATATAGCAAAAGCAAAGACCTATGAGGTAGCAAAGGAAAACAAAAGACTATTCTCTACTTCCATCACCAGGCAATGTCCAGCCACTTCCTGGGCAACTGAGCATCAATATGAAGGGTGCTTGTTCTGTAAGACTATCCACTGAGGTGGGGGAAGAAAATATATTTTCTGCTAATAATGAATAAAATAAAATATTTTAAATAATGTTTACTTCATCTTTATCTCACCCATTTCCAATTCCTATTTTTGTGTGTTTTCTAATTTATATAATATATTAATAAAGTAGTACATATATTAATAATAAATAAATCATAGAATCACAGAAAGCTTTGGTTGTAAGACACTTAAGAGAAGGTCCAATATATACATAAATTCAGGGTGCATGCTCAAATTTTTAATGATAGGGATGCACAATAAAAATTATATATGACTGCTCTATAATACCTGAGTTCACTGGAAATGGATGACAGATGTGATGGAGACTTACAGGAGAACCATATCCAATGGCACAGGTAGCAGGGAGCCTCAAATGGGGCTTAGGGAATTGTGCAGGCTTCTGGTGATACTTGAAACAACCTAGGGGGCTTAAAGCATCTGTATCACAATAGCAAATTATGATATCTAATGTTTAACTTCAAAAGTGCAATTCACTTGAATTTAGAGGGATTCATCATCTGACAACTGATCTATAACCATGAATCATTTGACTTGTTTGAGGAACCATTTAGATGCACTTTGATCAAGTAACATAGGAAAGATCAAGGCACTATATGTTTGATGGATGAGTATGCAAAAAAAAAATCTGTGGTGATGCATTATGTGGTTAAAGAGATAACGACATGTGTACCACAGGAGGAAGACATCCCAATAACAGCACCTGGTAGTACTTGCGGGTTAGGTTGATGTCTGAGAGGAAATTAGGAAATAGGCTTCAATTTCTAATAATTATTTATATGTTTTGTGAAAGACTGGATGACAACAACCTTTCCCTTCCCAATCAATGAGTATTTCATCTCATTCAAGGCAGGGGTGGGGGTGGAAGATAACTTAGTTTGTATGAATGCTCTTTGTATATACCTGCCGATTTTCAGCTGTTACCTGAACTATGTACATTCTACCTTATTTCAATCCACCTACTGAAATAGGAAGCTAGTTCAGCACACTGAAAGGAGGATTGTGACACAAAAATCAAATGAAATTAAACTCTGAGTCACGAAAGAAGAGTTACCAGATGTCACCCTACACCTAGACACTACAGGGTGCCCCTTAACTACTTTTTAAATGTACAGTGTTGTGTCAGTGTGTTGCACGCCATATGGTAAGCATTACTTTTAACAAAACTCCTTTGCATCTTTTGTTTTGCATCACAACTTTAATGTTATTTTAATGTATTTCTCTGGTGGATGAATAAACCTATTTTTTTTTTCTAAAGGGTTCATTATGTTTAGACGCTACAGTTTATTCTATTTTTATAAAGTGAATTTAGGGCTTGATTAAAATAGGAGTGAAATCAATGTGTTCCCACAATATTTTATAGAATGTAGCAGATAAAGTCCTAGAAAATTAACTTTATATGTTTTTCACTGGAACTGGTTTACCGTAGGCTATGCTGTACAAAAAGTTCCCAAGCTGTATCTCTACTGTAAGACTAAGGGGTTGAATCATATTTTAATTTCATATCTACTCAGACTTCCTGGAAAATAGAATTATTATCAGATTAAAGTTCCTTTAAAGTCTGAGCTGAGTTAGTTTTTGCATCCAGAGTGACCATTTACTTCCAAAGAGTATCTTTAGAAAATTGGTAATGAAAAATGGCATTTGCTTACTCAATAGATCATGGTATTAAACTCATTACATTATTTATTTACTGAAATAATGAGACCATCTGGTCCAGATCTCTACCCAAGTGAGATTATTTCCATCCAACTATTTTTCCCAGTATAGGCTTAAAATGTCCCAAGAGACAAATCTTCCTTTAGAAAATGTTCTATAGCACCACACATTGATAGGAAGAAACATTTTCGGGTGTTCAATCATAACTTTGCTATTTTTATTTTCATCGTACTAGTTAAATCTCTATGTTCACTAAAAGTACTTTCATCAGGTTTTTACAATTGACCCATTTCTAGTATTTTTTATAATTTCTTCGTTCTCAATTGTTGTTGTCCAGCAGCCAACCATTCTTAGCTTTTCCCTTTTTACCTGTTTTTGTCATTTTACTAATTTGTTCAGAGCCAAATCTATATTTTGCAATGTAGCGTCCTTCTGAGCAAAATGTAAAAGTTTGCTTATCTTTTGCACTAATGAATTGCACTGTGTTTTTATATATACATGCCCAAAATGGAATTTAAAAAAAGGGATATTTGCAGTAGTGGACTGTGATTCCCGAAAGGAGTTCAAGGCTACAGTAGACAGATTTAGTTTTCCTAAGTTGAAATGCTATGGCAATAAGATTTATTTGGTCTAATTATCAGGAGAACAATGAATAAGGAAATTATTATATTTTTTCCCATATCTCGTATTGCTGAAACAGAAACTTTAATATGCCATATAAGTCTAGTGATAGTATTCTTTTAAAATACAGTTGGCAAAGGGAAGAGGAAGAAAAAGTCGCAAAAGTGATTTAGACTGAGGAAAATCCATTAAAATTTAACTGTTAAACTTTCAATCTGGTAATTTATCAAAAGAAGATCACTGTGATTTGATATCCCCCCCAAAGAAGAAACACTGTCTTCCCAAATCAGGCAGAGCAAGGCATGCTGAACACCAGCAGATGAACATCAAATTGAAATTTTCAACTTTGTGTTGAATTCCTATTTTTAACTCAGTGTGAATCAAATTAGAAGTATAGTGGGATAACTGGATTTTATATCTTTCAAAGTCTTCATATATGAGGGATTCCACTTTTTGGGCCCTGACAAACTCTGTGCAGGTGTATCTGGATTAAAAGCTGCTGTAGAGGTGGTGAGCCTGGGTGTCATGATCACTGACTGCCTTTGGTTGTTGGCCCATAGCATAGGTGCAGCATCAGGGTTTTTAAAGACTGCTACTGCCTCCACAAAGACATAGCTGCTGTTAGCAGTGGGTCTGAATTTCAGAACAGAAGAAGGAAAACATTTAGCTCTTCACTCTTTTTTGAGTACAAATGATAACAAACTGACACAGCAAGGTCATGAAAGTGCTTTTCCGTTTGGTGCAACTACACAGAGATCCCTTTTATGCATCTTCTCTGTTGCTGAAACCCAAATTAGCTAGAGAGAGCTCAGGTATGACTTTCCATCACCTCTCTGTCTGCAGTCTAGACATATCTTCTGCTTCAGTAATGAAAGTCGTGGTAGAGGACTGGATGCAGAATTCCCACATGCTGCTAATTATGGCTGTGAAAGTGGTAGCAGTTTTTTTAATTGTAAGCTTGGCTGAAAATGAAGGGACTGTCAATTGCTTGTTTATCTTGAGAGTAAGAAAGCAAGATTACATGAATACTAACTACAGGATAATAGCGAAAAGAAGGCTGTTTGGCTTACATAATATCAAAAGCAGTGGAGTCTGAAAGTTATTTCTCTGTGCATGGTGCTCAGAATCTGGAACTGGACCACGGGCTGCAGGATCGCTGTAAGAAAGCTAAATCTTACCTTAACTGTTATTTGAAATATCTCAATTTATATGACAATTCTTAATCAATTTTCTGTGTTAGACAACAGTCTAGTTAACTTTTAGCTTTGGGTTAGTTTACGAGATAGGAAAGAGTTGAATTGTCTTCAGCTGAGATGGGAAGAAACCAAGGGACTTTGTTCTAGTCCTCTGTCTATCTCTTTGATCCACAGTTGTCCCTCTATGAATCACAGTCAAATATTCAGGCTTTGTCTAACAGGCCAATTTCTTTTCTCTAAATTAGGCTGCACTATAAGGAAGCACCATATATCTCTGCCACTCCCGCTGTAAACCTGTCTAATCTTCTGCCTCCAGATGCACACCATTCCTGCTCTTTAGCTTGAAAAATACTTTGTACTAAATATGTCTTTCAAAATGACAAACTATTTTTAATTTGTCCTACTATTATAGTGGATTGCCCCCGGGAACATATGGCATGACGGCTGCTGCCATCTGTAGGATGCCCTGAGGAGTTCAACGGTGCATTTCAAAGGGTCTGATTGTGAACTGCAGAAAATTACACAGAATCACTGAATCGTTGGGGCTGCTCCTTAATTCTGACCCATAAGCTCGCAACTCATTCTTCATCCACCCCCAGGCAGAGATAGCTACATTCCCCTTAACAGAGTCACCCACTATGAGCACTTGCTTCTTTTCATGTTATCCTCCATGATGTAGAAGCTGGATACTGAGGCAATCGCCTGCTTTTGTGGGTCATGGGTCCAGGGTCCAGGGTGCCTGGAGTTCTTCAGCCTGGAGAAGAGGAAGCTCATGGTGGACATGATCACTTTCTACCTATCTTTTTTTCTACCTTACTACCTGAAATATGGTTGTAGCAAAGAGGAGGTTGGTCCCTTTTCCCAGGTAACAAGTGACGGAATCAGAGGAAATGTCCTCAAAGTACAGTAAGGGAGGTTTAAGTTGGATATTAGGAAAAATGTCTTCATAGAAAGGGTTGTCAAGCTTTGGAACGGCTTACTCAGAGACTTACCCTTTCTGCAAGAAAAGGTTCTGGGCACTTGCTGAACCTACTGCCTGAACTGAAATCTCCTTCCTTAACAGTTTCATCTGGGTGAATGCAGAGCTGCATCAGACATAGAATAACAGAATCATTTAGGTCTGAAAATACCTAAAAATCACCAAGCCCAAACTTTGACCTATCTCAGTGTTTTCGCTGTAGAAACACTGGCTTTAATTGAAATTGACATTTTTCATCACCGAGTGAACTAAATTCCCTAGATAAAATAATTCATGAACCATGGGAAAGTGAAAACCATTTCTGATATATCCAAAGCAAGGGAAAATTAACATCCTTCTAGGAAGTAGGAATCCAGAAGGTGCTACAATGAAAGAAATCAACACAGATAGTTATTGCTGTCTATTCCTTTAACTCCAATGCCTTCCTTTCTTTCCTTCCTTCCTTCCTTCCTTTCCTTCCTTTCCTTCCTTCCTTCATTCCTTCCTTCCTTCCTTCCTTCCTTCCTTCCTTCCTTTCCTTCCTTCCTCAAGAAATAGCAGCTGAATATGAGATGCTGATTTGGTAGCTCCTGCATCTATAAACCTGAAATAATTCATTGAGTCTAGGGGATTTACATCTGAGTATAGTTAAAAACAAGATATTTAAAGGTGGAATAAACTGTGAAAACAAACTCATATGTGTGTTGCACATAATTTAGTCAAAATAGGCAACCACACAGTGCATGTTAAAAAATGTACATAGGTAATTTCTTTTCAGACAGTAAAGAAGATAAATGGCTTTCAGCAAGAGCATTAACTTTGCAAATTAGTTTCCATTACGAAATTTGCCTATACACAAACATAATTTTCATTTTAAAAATTCTTTTTGTTGGTGAAATTTTCTACTGTCTAAGTTTCCAAATGATCCATTTAATTCTTCCTGTTCTTCAGTCTCTCTGGAAGTTCAGTAGCATACTAAAAGATAGGGCAAAACAATAGTCCTAAAATTCTAAATAATTCATTTTATTTTCTCTCTCTTTGCTATACTTTTGTGACATTAACTACTGATGTTAACTATTTTCTTTCTTTTGAAAATGTGGTTTAAAATCATATAGTCATAGAATGATTTGTGAAGGGACCTTAAAGATCATCTTGTTCCAACTTCCCTAACATGGGCAGGGACACCTTTGCCTGGACCAGGCTGCTCAGAGCCCCATCCAACCTGGCCTTTTGCGCACTTCCAGGGATGGGGCATCCACAGGTTCCTTGGGCCGTTCCAGTGCCTCACCACCTTCACAGTAAATAATTCTTTCCTAATATCTAATCTAACCCTGCTCTCTTTCAGTTCGAAGCCGTTCCCCCATTGAGGAGGACACCTGGTGCAGGTAGCTCCTTTTGCAGTTAGAGATGCAGACTGAGCTCCAGGTGGGAGCCAAGACAAGAGACCATGAACTGCCAACCCTTCTCATAACAAAGGGTACAAAGAGTGGTGAACAGGTATCTTGGTTTTGAGATAAATTAGGAGGAAACGTCCTGGAAAGGGTGTCTCCCCTAAGAAAGGTAGGTCCTAGCAGCCCCTCCCCCACATGTTCAAAAGGAATTTCTTGGAGGAAAGTGAAAAAAAGCTGTTTATTTAAAAAGCAAGGTGCATGCAGGCATGGAAAAGAAAAGGAATGATGTTAGATAATAAACCTTCTCTGTTGTGGAGAAAGATGGTGGATTTTGAGAGTCTCTCCTTGTTCTGGCTTAGCTTCTCCCGAAGTCCGGACAGGGCCATAGTCCGGTGGCTCCTGGCAGGTTCTGCCAAATGTCTCCCCCAGAGATGGTCTGATCTTTTAGAAGAAAATGCAAGCCAAAACAGTCCAAGAAGAAGCAGAAGCAGAAGCTGCTGAGGATTGTTATTGCAGTCCTGGACAAAAAAAAAAGCTTCTTTTCCTAGCTAACAGAAGTCACCAGCTAGAGAGGAATAAAAACTAACTCTCGCTGCATAGCCCAGCACCTGGTGGAGTGAAAATTTAAAACACAAACCGTGCCAGCTTCCCTGGCTTTCCCCCTTCCCAGCTTAAAGTTACAGGACTCATTCCTGGGCATAAGCAGACGATAGGGAAATACATAGCATAAAATCATGCCAAGACAACAGGTGAATGGACAGAAAAAACACAGCAGGAGCTGAAGACTCATGGGGATGAAGAGGGAGAATTGGGATGAAAAGCAAGACTTGTGTAGGGCTGGCCAGTGAGGATAGGAAAGCCCAGGGGTTCCTTTGGTCGGGGTTTTCCTCGGAGGCACCAGCTCCAGCTGTTTCTGTGTTACTACACCATGAATAAATGGCTTTAGGGAGCTAGACATGTGACTGCGGTGGGAAACATGGAGGCAAACCAGTAAGGAAACATGGTCTGACTGTGTGTGAGTGGGGTGTGTAGGGAGTCAAGGGGCTCACTGGAACCACCTGCTGGGAAGAGGCTTTGATCCCAGCAGGTGAAGTCCCTGGTGACTGCCAGTGAGTCCCCTGAGTGATCAGACTGGGAAGTTTTCCTTAACGCCACTCTGTCCTATCATTACATGCGCTCGTAAAAAGTCTCTCTTTGGGTTTCTTGCAGCCCCGTTTAGATACTGGAAGGTGATATAAGGTCTTTCTGGAGGCTGCTCTTGTCCAGGCTGAACAACCCCAACTGTCTCAGCCTGGCTTCCTCTGGACTCACTCCAACTGCTCCACATCCTCCTTAAATTGGTGGTCCCAGAGCTGCATGCAAGACTCCAGATGGGGTCTCATGAGACTGGAGCAGAGGGAGACAGTCACCTCTCTCAGCCTGTTGGCTTTCCAAAGCTTATAACCCTCCGCCTTATTGATTAGGAAATTAGTGTTAAAATTCTAGTATCTGCTAGATTTTAGATAAGTATTTCAAGTATCAGGTTAGTCCCTACATTATATTGTGTCAGGATTCCCATTCTGGATTTCAGAAATCTTTGCCACTAGAAAATTTCACCAAAAAAAATTGCTGTTTCAGTTAAGAATGTGTCTGAGAAAATTTGTGACCTAATTGCTTCCAAGTGAGATGGGAGATGTAACTCCAGCTGTAAGTCCAATTGCTTCTTTTTAGCATGTTGTATCTACATTCCAATATATATCACACTACAACAGTTCCACTTGCTCCTAGTCATAAATATATTCTGCCTTTTTTTGTGTCACTAGAACTTTATTCTGTTTTATAAAACACCCTAAGCTTTTTTGGCTTTTAATTGAGGTTTTTTTGTTTAATTTGTTTTTGAATAGTTTGAAGTATTCAGGAAAATATCTTCATGAATTTTGGAGAACAAGCAAAAAAATCCATTAACCTTCAAAATAATTGATGTGTTTTCCAGGTTACTGATTTATTAAGACACTTTGTGCACCTGTTCCAATCATTAGTGATATATTGTTCCACAGTAAGCACTCATTCCATCTTAGTTAAATAATATTATTTGGTTGGATTGATTATTTTTTGAAAAAGCTTGCTAAATTAGGATCTGTTACTTTTTTTACTCTGCATTTTAAAAATATATATATATTTGAAGCAATAAATTGTGAATATAAATTTGCCTGTAGATATTGAACAAAACAGTTTTCATGTGCAAACATCTGCACTGAAGGTCTCCAGCGTAATAGTGAAGATCTTGAGTCACTGTGAAAAACATCAGCCCAGAAATTTCATCTAATCGTAAGTAGTTCTCTCAAAAAAATAATTTATCACACTTTGATGAGCTTGCATACTGAAGTCACACTCTTAAACAACCAGAAATCTGGGATTCTGGAAGGAAACCACAGGACAGCTGTTCAAATAAAGTTTCCTGGAAACTGGCAACCGTTATATCTCTACAGTTTCTTTAATACATGTACTGAAATCAGTGATGCTCCTAATTATCTAGAAGGATCAGACCACTGATAATCTCCTTTTAATGTGGTGGTAGCCAAAATGAACCAGTTCTAAACTGCCTTCTCAGTGAAATAAGCACTACCTACCGTGTCTCTAGTAGTAATTTTTTATTCTGAATAAATAAAGTTCAAGTTTGCCTGACTGTCTAAAGTCTGGAACTGTCTGACTCAACAGAAATGCCTGGATCTAATAGAGAAAAAGAAAATTTCCATTTTTGGTGCAATTTTGAAGGTGAGTTAGGATATAAGTGGTGAGACTGTGCTGCGTGGAGCCTGATCTAACATATATTGATCCTGTGAATCTACACAATACAGACTGAGAGAGATTAGTTTAGGACCTGAAAGCTGTGCTATAGTGTCAGGTACTTATTAGAGAAGGTCGAGTGTTACTCATGTTCCTGTCCCGCCCCAGAGTCAGCTCTGAATGGAGTCCCTGTAATGACAATAATGGTATTTTTTTCAGTACTGTGATTTTCTTCAACGATTACCCAAAGAATAGGTGTTGAAGTTATTGGAATGCAGGAAATTGGTTTGTTGTATTGTAGCTGTCAGTGTCAGGGAGTAGTGTTCAGATAATGTTTCCCAACTTTGGGACTCTCATGTACGTAAAGAGGCATTCCACTTCAATCTGTCATATTTGTCAATCTGACAAGGAAACAAGTTTGTCAGAATACCAAAAAATCACTTTGATACAAGCCAAGATTTAAAAGAAGCATCTTTAATCTACCAAATCAGGATGAAATTGTGGTTTGCAAAAGACGAGATGAAAACTCAATTATAGATTTTACTTACCGGTTGTCTTAATCCTTAATCCTTACCTTCTCAAGTGCTGAACAGTTTTTGGCAGTTTTCTTGAGTTCATGTTTCTTGTTTGTTCAAGATGTATTGCGAAATCTACTCCTCTCCCAACTCACACCTGAAGTATCTCACTTTGAATATTTCTCATCCTTCATAAGAGATGGAAACGGCTTTCTCTGCCTGGAAAACAAGAGTATCCCATGGCAGAATAGCTACCTACATCCATCCTCTCATCCTTTCTTCATTTATGAAACTGTTGCATGAGTTTGCAATCCTGTGTCCTCCCACGCCCTGCTTCCCACTGCATCCAGCACCCTTCAAGTCATAATGAACATTCAGATACTGTGATAAAAGCCTCCTGGGGTTCTAAGACTGGCCCATCTTTTCTCTAAAGTATGTATGTCAAAGAAAACCAGGGGTCTATATATGCAAGCCATGATCATGTAAACATTGCTGTGTTCAGATACAGAATACTTAATTTATTATGGTAATTTTATTTATTTTTTAAATTTTATTATTTATTTATTTATATAGACAGAAATCTCTTTGCAAGATTTAAGGAAATGGCTGAAAAACAAAGATATAGCACTTTCCCCCCTGTATTCTTCTTGTTCGTAGTTCAACAGCTCTCAGTACTTCTAAAGATGTACAAGTTCTGTACCAAAGTGTCTGATTTTGAGGGCTTTTTCATTAGTCTGCTCTTACCAAAACCAGTTCTCTGCTCCTGATATTCCTTACATGTGCTCCCTACTTTTTGGGTCTCTGCCTGCCTAGCCCATCCTCAACTCCCTGCACTTTTCTCAATCCATTCTGCAAAGTGCCACTCAAGCCACAGTTCTGTAAGCACTTAGAAATTTTACCTTGGCACTGTGGTTTTCTTAAAACTGATACATCCACTTAGTAAATTAAGAACAAGCAGAAGATACATACATACATGCATATATATATATAAAAAACTCCATCTTATTTTACTGTGTTTGAAGAGCTCATTTATGACTTTTAGCATCAAGTCTTTCTTGTTAGAAAGGACATTTTTGTTCCCCATTATCCATGCTTTCTCTCAGTTTGGGCAGTTCTTCCTCACAATCTTCGTGGGAGTTAAAAATGCATATTCCGTGAATCCCAAGCAGCCTGAGGCAAGTGATGGCATCTCTAGGTGTGTCCAATATCTGCAGCTAACTGGGTTTTGTGATGAAAGCCTTTTGGATGTGATATGTACGCTTGATATACAGTACATCTCTCCCAGATTCTAAGATCATTGAATTCATCAGCATCCTACCAGACACACAGAGAGATCTGGATTTCTTCTTTTGACATATGTGCCTAATTTCTGTTTAAGTTGTATTTTAAGATCCTATGTGCTCTCTGGTATCTCATCTTAAGTACTGTACCAAAATTGACAGAAGGATTCTCTAATTAATTTGTTAAGTACATAGAAACCTTCTGAATCTCACTCCAGGCTCTTTTAAAAAAGCTTTTTTCCCCCTCAAGATCAAAAATTTCCAAAGAAAAGTTTGCAGAAACTTTTGAGTGGCCACACAATTCCATTTTTTGTATTTATTTTGTCTCTCCTATCTCCTCTCTGCTGTGGTTATTGTACAAACCTCTAATACTCCACTGGCAGGCATCGCTTCCAATTTCAAGAAGTCAAACTCTTCCATCTCTCATGCCTGAAGGCAAAAACAAAATCACTGAACAGCTTATCCAAGAACTGTTTTTTGCTGAGACAGCTCCCCTTGTTGTCTGTTCCAGACAGGAACTCAGGAAATGGTATTATAATCCATTTAATAAAACAATGAACTTTGGGTTTTGTGTCAGCAGGGAATAATAACAGGGCTTTTTTTTTGCTAATCACCATCTGGATTAATTTCATTTGCCAAAAATCTTCACCTGTGATCAAAAGCCAAGAGTAGTGTTATATCTTTGCTTCCAAAGCAAAGTTTTATATGTTAGGTAATATATGAGAGACTATTGTAGGTCTCCCCTGAATCAGAAAGCTACTCACAGAATTTGCTAGTTGTATGGATGTACATGTAAAGCCAAAAATAATGGGATTATTTGGGAAAATTCTGGCAAACATGCTCAGTGAAACCATTTCAGAGCCTTTTTAGGACAGATTCTCCACACAAACCCTCTTAAAACCAGTTTCTGACTAAAAGTTTTTGCTAGAAAGGATCTTTTTGCTTTTCTGGTAGTTAGAAGGGTCTGCATATATTGGTTTAAGCCCTTAATTTATCTAATAGTAGTCCATTTTCTACAAGAAGATTCTTGAGGTAGAAACCTTCTATTTTGTTGGTGTAATCCACATGCTTGATACTGTAGTATTTACCTCATAAGCTCTTCTAAAGGAGAAAAGCAGAAGAAAAGAAAAAAAAGTTTGAGTGCTCTCTGTCCACACATATGCTGAGAACACAGAAAAGCAATTCAGCCACAAGGGCCTGAAGACATCGAGAATTCAGCTGTGACAGTTCATGTTTCTGAACCTCCAAAGGAAATTCTCACTCTGGGTGCTTTGCCAGGCAGACTGAATGCACACATCCTCCAAGAACTGAGTCAATCCGAGCATAGATGAGTCAGGAAATTATAAATATAGGTATCAAGGATTGCCTGAAGGACTCTGGCTGTCTTGAAGTGAGACTGAACTATTTGTTTCCTGTACCGGTGTTGGTGTCATTTGGACACAAACTCACACGTTGCGGCTTTCACCTAAATCTGAAGATCAGCCAGCTATTAACTCAAAACCTGCTCTGCTGCTCGCTGTGAAGACTCCTCACTGTTCACTCACTGGCAGGGTTGTGAAGTGTTTATAATCGAGCTGAGAAGCTGCAATTCTCCTCCAGCTCTGCCAGCTCCAGGAGATACGCACTGCATATTGTGGTTATCCCTCCGAGACTGAGAAACCATCTCTGAAAGAAGATCTGAGGTGAGAAAGCTATCTAAGTTCAGGAAGGTAAAACAAGCTGAAAAATATCCAAATGCTGTACTCAAGTAGATCTAGCAGCCAGATGGGAAAGATTAGCTATCATAAACATATCTGTTTTGTTTGCAAGTTAGTACTAATATTCAATTTATCAACCCAAATTTTATTCATTTTTGTATTTTTGTGTTAAGTAAACAACATGTTTTTTCTAAGAGTGCAGTAGACAATTGACAGGGGAATTATTAATTATTCATACCTAAATTTCAGACATAGATTTATATGCAGGCATGGTTACGTGAATGCACATATGTTTCAGGTTTAGCTGCACATGATGCTTTATGAAAAGTCCTCAGCAGAGATGGTTCCGGCTTATACCTCAGGGGAAATGAGACAATAACATGCTAGTTGCCTGAGCCTCAGAAAATCTGCATATTCTGAGGTTTAGCAGTTACCTCAGTAGGGTCCCCAAATTCCTGTTAGTCTCTATAGCTGATGTAATAGAAATAATACTGCTGTGAAAAGTGTCACCTGGAGGTTCCAATATTTCATCTCAAATGTAACTCTCTGTTTTAGCTTGAAGAAGCTACTTCTGTCATTCACGCTTGTTTGAATGTTAGAAATTTCTCTTACAAAGAAACATGATTTGAAACATAGCGGAGAAAGATGATGCTTCTTTTTGGGAAGGCAAACCAGGAGTGTCTAAGGCTGAAAAATATTTCTTCAGTTCCATATCAAGACTGCTGGGTTCTTGGCTACCATCTTGGTTAACAGAACAAGAAACAAAATGGACGTGCCACAACTCCCAATGTGTGCATTGTTCTGGTTTTTCAACTTGAACCCTAGCAGCAATCTCATCACTGTTTATTTGGCAGAGCAAGGTGCGCGAAGCAGATGTAGTGTTCTTCCTCCTTCCTATATCACAGTTTGTTTTTCTGAGGTAATACTAATTAGAGAGTCTGTATCAAGGCCTTCAGGAAAAATAGCCAAGATGTTCTCTACGCAGCTGAAGAAAAGTAGGGAGCACAGGATGTAAGACCAGACAAATGTTTCTGAAACTGTAAGCAGAGCAGAGGTTACTCAGAGGGAATTCTAGGAACTACAGCAGAGTTATTAGGATCAGCTGAGAGAAAATTGAATTAAATGGTTGGCTTGAACTGAACAGGGCTGAGAGGATTATTATTATTATTTTAATTGAAGACACCTGATATATTTCTCCAGCCTGGAGAGATATGATATATCACAGTGCCAAAGTTCATTTGTATCCACATTTATTTCTTCATAGATGGTAGCATCTCTCATTTAAATAGCCATATGTATAAGTGACATTAGCATGATGTATTTTGTGCAGTGACCATAGGGAATGCAAAGAGCCTGAGAAGCAATTGGGTGCTCAGTTCATTCATTCCCTCAACACACAGATGAAGACCATGCCATAGCTGCATGTGGATTGAGGTTTCACAAGCATCTCTGGCTTAGGTGAGGAAGGGGGGTTTCACTGATCTCTCTGTTTCATACCACTGAATAAGACTTTTATTAACTCTAGTTGGAAAAGTGACAGACCATAAGGCTGCCAATCTTCATTCTGCACCAAGAAGTGGTTTACTTTCAAATGTGACATTTTTAGGTGCCAGCAGATGTCACTATCGGTAGTTTTAGGTTTTCCCTTGGATTAAAGATGGTTATTTTCCTTGGAGAAGTGTTCTTTGCTAGCAGTGATACAGTTCATATTAGAAACCCAAAGCAATCACCACAAGAGAGAGTTTGGCCTTTGCCTTTGAAATCCAGCTACAATCTTCCACACACAAGTGTTGCTTTTAGTCGCACTTATGCCAGAAAACAAACCGTGAGCGATTCTGAAATTTAGCAACAGATGCATTAGGGACCAGGGTTTTGCACAAGCACTGTGCTAATTACCAGCTATCAGCTGATCAATCTGCCTGAAGGCTTGAGCTTTGTATTCCCATGGTTAAGAATAGAGTTTACTTCCTTGTTTTTCATCAGACCTAGCACTCCAGCATGGATTTTGGCTCAGCCAGAGGGAGATTTATCACTTTGCACTATTTCTTGGCCAGTTTAGACCAGGAAGCTGTTTTTTAAAACCTTTGAGTGTTACAAGCTCCAGATGAAGGCAGTGGGAATTCCAGAGGGAACAGCAAATATTTATCAAAGCCTTGAATTCTGACCATGCAATTTCAGGGGAATTAAATTAAATTCAGTTTACAGCTTTCAGGGAAGCAGGACATATAGAAATGAGTTTAAAAAAAAATAAATAAAGCAAGAACAAAATATTTTCCTGTAAATTAAGAGTTATATCATATATATAAACTTCAATCTTTTCTATACCTGTGCCTCTGCATTTCTCCTTTGAGTTATTCATGTTTTGTTTTATTTATTTTTGGAACTTTGAAAACTCATAAAAATTCATACTGATAAGTAAGAAATAACCCTACACATATTTTATTAGATATACTGGGTGTTTTTTGTGAACTGTGAGTCCCTGTGTCTGGCTGGTTGATTGCTGGCATTCTGGCAGTGACTGATAGATAGATGCACATTATACCACACGTTTTTCTGACAGTGAAGTAAGCTCTTGATCAACTCTCTTTGTACAACCTTGTGTGAAACAACCTAAGAAAAATAGTCTCATATCCAGTCTTACTGAGAGATGCCAACACTTTCCATAGTACTTTAGCAAGCGCTAGGAGGAGTAAAAAGCAAGAGTTATTAACCCTGGAAAATGCACCCAGAAGTAGAAATGGCTTTCCTAATGTATGTCATTTTGGGGTTCCTTGGACACCCCTAACCAGTCAGATTTCAGCAGGCTTGGGCACAGCTGTTACCATTTCAGGTGGGCAGAACACACTCAGGATCTGGGCCACCTGTAGGGCTTTCATTAGTGGTAAAGTCAAGGGGTAAACTTGTACTCCAGTTTTTACTGATGCTGTTCATTTTCTGTGAATCCCTGATTTTTAATGTGGTTTTTTTTGGTTTTTTTTAATTAAAATGAGTGTATTCNTTTTTTGGTTTTTTTTTTTTTGTTTTTTTGTTTTTTTTTTTTTGTTTTTTGTTTTTTTGGGGTTTTTTTTGTTTGTGTTTTTTTTGTTTGTTTGTTTTTTGTTTTTTTAATTAAAATGAGTGTATTCCATAGCCAGAACAAAGAACTTTTGCACTTGAGGATATGATTTAATTGTGAATGGGGAAGTGCTGGGTGGACTTGATCTTAAAAGCCTTTTCCAATCTTACCAACTCAATAGTTTTGTGAACTAGGTTTCCTAGATCTGAACAAGAACACCTTCTTCAGACTCCAATGAACAGACTTATTCCAGGTGAAATTCTGGATTTTACTTCTTAGAAATGAACCTTTATCTCTTTTTATTCAGGTTTCTCTCAACTAATTGAATAATATTGAATACAGTTGAATAATATTCATCCACTCTTGGTACAGAACTAGTAGATTTTTTCTTCATTGCAATGTACTGATTAGTTAAAACATAATGCTTTGTAAGAGGAGTGTTTCAATTTTAACAAATTAAATGTGAACAATTAGAGATCCATTTCATTTTTGCTGAAACATTTCATTTCACTATTATGTTATTGTCATGGACTGAGCTGTAAACTTTAAATGTAATTCTTTTTGTGTTACAGAAAACTCTTCTGATCAGACCATTCTAATATTTACCAAGTTACTATTTATTTCCCTGTAGCAATCACAGGAATATCTTGGTGTCTTCTGTTTCAAATTAGGATGAAAGAAAGTTCAAAATGTAACAACTTTTTGTAGATTTGATCTTCTGGGACTTTGAGATGTTCTGCTTTGAAAAGTAAGTTGGTGGAATAAAAACATGGCATAAGATATTAAAAATAATCTTTATTCATGCTTCATTAAACAGCCGGTAAGGCTCCCTTCATAGTCTCTGAGCTCCATTCATGTCAGGACGCACTTATAAACTCATTAGAAAACATTCTGTGCATGGTGAAAGTCCTTTGAATTCTGTACTGGAGACTCAGGTCACTGTAAATGCGATTACATGAAAATGCATAAGCATACAGCATCACATCAACCTCACTTATTTGGTTTTGACTCAGTAACAGTGAATTAGTATTCATGATGGACTCTCTTGACAAATAGGGTTATTATCAACACATGCTGTAAACATAAATCAGGTGGATATCAATAAAATTGTATTTTTGTTCTAGTCTTGTTTACAGATCTTCCTTTGGAATGCCACATAAATACTCCAAACGCTCGCAGGAAGCTTGCCACTCATGTTATTAGTTTTCTCTGGCTTAGAGCACTGACACTGATCATTTTCTGACAATGTTTGCCAACAACAAAGTTGTCCTATTGATCAAACTTTCTCTCTTTTACACTCCTTTATGTCCATGAATGCCTTACATCACTTTGCCTTGAGCCAAATGGAATTATAAACACGAAGCACACAGCAAATGGTATAAGTAACCATTAAGGTTACGGTTTGATGTTGTGAATGACAGCAACAGATCACTGCAGGAATTTGAGACAATCAGTACTTTTATATTTCAGGAGAAAATATTAAAAGGAAAAAAAAAAGCAAACCAACCACCCAAAACATTTTTAGTTAAAGTTTGTCTGTTATGAGCCCCTGAAGTCTGGATTGCTCAGTTTTAGGAGGATGCATTCTGCCAGCCTCCGCTTGCTGACTCACACTGTAGTCGTAGGGCATAATTATCACAGTGAATTATATCTGCAGAGAAATGTGGTTTTTTTGTCTGCAGTGCAAATAGGACAAAGAGTGAAAAGCAGAATCTGTCCCAGAGTGATTTGCAAAGCCTCAGATTGATTTCTTTGAAAGAGCCGCATCAGTCAGTTTGTGAAAAGCATGTGTCTAAAACTGCACTCTCAGCTGGCTTGGGGTTTTTCCTTCCATTATACTGACAACATTAGAGACTTTTATACTCCATGATGATTCCACTTTCTTTGCAAACCATGCATTTATCACCCTGCCTTGGGATAGACTTCATCCTAGGCTATATTTAAAGAAATCTTACATTTAGAAAGAGTAAAATAAGAGGTTTGGCTCTCCAGAATGGATTTCTAATTTATGGAATATGTATTTCTTTGAATAGTTTCTGCTTTCTTTTATTTTTTCATCCCCTTTGAACAAAACTTTAAGTTTTTGGGAAGAAAATTTTTGTTTGTCAGACCAGCTACTGAAGGACACTTAACTCTGCCAGCGTCTTCACATTTTTTTCTTTTTGGCTTCAGTTCCGTGACTCATGAGACATATACTGACAAAAAAGTGACCTTGCAAAAATACCATAAATATTCTAACTTAAAAATTTTATTTTTCCCTGAGATTTTTTTTCTGATGCAAGCATCTGTTTTTGGAGACTATTGTTTATGACTGTGACCTCATTTGCAAACATCCCAGTGGAGGAAAGTCTGCAGTAACATTTATAGTTAATCACTTCAGAAAGTTTTTCATAGAACAGGTACAGTTTTCTGAATTTGGACTTCAACCTGAAGCAGTCTAATGGTAAATCAATCTGCTTTGTATCTAATTTAAATTACCACTTAATTGATTTTGAAAAATAACAGACTTACAGAATTTTTAGGATTGGAAGGGCCCTTTGAAGGTCATCCTGTCCAAGCCCCTGCCAAGGCAGGGTCACCTACAGAAGGGGACACAGAAACCATCCAGGTGGGTTTAGAATGTCAGCAGAGAGGGAGACTCCATGACCTCCCTGGGAGGCCTGTTCCAGTGCTCTGCCACCCTCAACAAAAGGAAGTCCTTCCTATTTGTGGTGGAACTTGTGTTTTACTTTATGGCCACTGTTCCCTGTCCTGTCACTGGGCACCACTGAAAAGGGTTTGGCAGCATCCTCCTCGCACTTGCCTTTGAAATATTTATATGTGTTAATGAGATCCCCTCTCTGTTTTGTCTTGACTGAACAGGCCCAGGTCCCACAATGTCTTCTCATATAGGAGATGCTCCCGACCCCACATCATCTTTGTGGCCTCCACTGGACCCTCTTCAGTAGCTCCTTGTCTTTCTTGCACTGTGCAGAACTGAATTGAACGCAATACTCCAAAGGTGACCTCACTAGGGTTGAGTAGAGATGATGTCCCTATATTAATTTATTTTTTGATTGATTGACTGATTGATAGATACATAGATAAGCATAGAGACAGAGATGCCTAATTTTTGTCTCTTCTTCATCTTACAACAAAAATTATAATTAAAAAAATTCTAATTCTATATATCCATTAAAAAAGACGCTGACTGTCTCTGGAACAGAAAGGAAAAAGTAGACTGGAGCATTAAATAAGAATTGAGTTAGGAACACAGCTCATTGGGATTTATTTTAAGAGGATACAAAAATGAGTCAATATTATACTGTATAAAATAAGGTGATATTTCAGCAAAAAAAGAGCAACCTCAGCAAAATAAGTCATTTTAAGCTTCAGAACTTTGTCTCAGAGCTGAGAGAGGTCCAAAACCAGAGCTTCTATTTGAAATATTGAGAAATACAAGTAAATAAACCCGTGGAGGTCAGCATTCATTTTGCAAAACTGTTAATGGACTGTTTACTGTAATGTCTGAGACAGCAATATGTTATGAAGCTTGAAATGTCTCAGAATGTATTTCTGACTGGACTGCACTTTCTGATAGGAAATCTGCTTTGCCTTCCCTTTACTATGCTTAGTCTGTGGCACTGATTTTTTATCAAGACGTTTGACTACAGATGGAAATGGTTCCGAAGTGCTGAACTGCTGCACTTTTAAGGAAAATAGGGTTAAATTGTCCCTTTGGGGCACAGTCATACTCTTTTCCTGCTACTCAATATGTGGGATAAGCTATTATCTAACTCTCACATTTCCGAGCACAAGATTTGGAGACATGGTTATATCAAAACTTCTTCCCCAATTCTGTATGATTTTCAGAGCATCACTGTTCTTCTGGATTTCTTTTAAAATTGTAATATATTTTATAATGTTTCAAAGAATCATATTCTCTGTAGTGCCAGTGCTAGGTTGGATGACTTGGGTGGGGAGAAAAGTCATGCAGAACCCACTAGAAAGAGAAGGTCAGGGATACTTAGCTGCCAGGAATGGCTGTCACAGAACCTTTCAGGTGATCCCGCTGGGAAGCTGAGAAGATTAGCAATCACAGAGCCTCTATGATGGCCTTATCCAGCCTGAGAGCATTGTAATTTTTTTTTCCTGCTTCTCCATCCAGACCCCATCTGCTACCAGATCCATCAGTGTGGTTTCTGAGTCCAATCTCACAACATGTCTGGACTCACTAAAACACCCAGAGGTTTCAGCACTGTGTTGTACAGTACTTCCATCCCTGGCAACACAGTGCGGGGACACCACAGGGACCTTGCTCAGAGCCAGAGGGGAATATTTTTTTGTATGACATTGGTTCTCAGACCACCACAGATGCAGGCATGTGTAATGGAGCCCCTGCTCTGAGCCAGGACACAGGTCTGTGCAAAGAAATTTTAGAGAGGGTCTTTGCAAATAGGAGAGGCATAGAACAAGGTGGGAGAGAGAGGTGAAGCCTCCTTACTCAGGGTGTTGTCACACTTGAGTCTCTGTTCCATACACTGCAGCTGCACATTGAGCATCATCCTTGAGCAGTCCAGTCTAGATTTAACTGCAGAATACACCAAAGGCACCTTATTTATAACATTATATTGGGTTTGCATGGCAAAGTTTTGGCAGCAGTGAACTACAGGGGTGGCTTCTCTGAGAAGCTGCCAGAAGCTTCACCCATATCTGATGGAGCCAAAGGCAGCCCTCCAAGATGGACCTGCCACTGGTCAGGGCTGAGCCCATCAGTGATGGTGGTAGCATCTCAGGGATAACGTACTAAAGAAGGAGGGAGGGGTGGGGGGAGAAACCCGCCCTGTGCAACACCAGCATCAGTCAGAAGAAAGGAATGAGAATATGTGAGAGCAACAAGCCTGCAGACTCCCAGGTCAATCAAGGAGGGGCAGGAGGTGCTCCGGGCCTCAGAGCAGGGATTCCCCTGCAAGCCTTGGTGAAAACCATGATGTGGCAGCTGTGCCTCTGCGGCCCATGGATGTCCACGGGGGAGGAGAGATCCACTTGCACCTACACTGGAGCAAACGGGTGCCTGAAGGAGGCTGTGAGCCTGTGGGAAGCCTGTGCTGAAAGAGGTTCCAGGCAGGATCTGTGACCCTGTGTGGGGCCCCAGCTGGAGCAGACTGTTCCTGAAGGACTGCACCCCATGAAAAGGACCACATTGGAACAGGGAAGGAGTGTGAGGAGTCCTCTCACTGAGGAGGAAAGAACAGCAGAGGCAGTATGTACTGAACTGATCACAACCGCTATTGCCCATCCTCTTTTAAGATTTAGTTTTTATTTCTCATTTTCCTGGTCTGATTTATCAAACTACCTCCCCCAAACTGAGTCTGTTTTACCCGTGATGGTCACTGGTGAGTGGTCTCTCCTGCCCCTATCTCAACCCACAAGTCTTTCACTATATTTTCTCTCCCCGTCCAACTGAGGCAGGCAGTGACAAAGAGGCTGTGGAGGGAACCTGGCATGCTGTCACGGCTGATCCACTACAATATAATCATAAATCATAGGGTTTATATTAGCAGGCAGTACAGTATTTTAAGACCAGCCTCCCAATTTTAATGGAGTTCCTACATGACCTAGAAAGGATCTGTCCTCATGGAGGAGTGGCAGAAGAGTGCAGGAACAGCCCCAGCCCAAGCAGTGCCTCGGTGAGGGCCGGCCCATGTCTGCTTGGCTCAGGGCACTGATGTCGATTGTCTCTGAGCGGGGATTCAGCCAAGCCCTGCTGGTGTGCGTTTGGGTCGTTAGATTCAATGTTCTCACAAATCCCTTGGTTTCTATGAGCTGGCACCCAACAGAAAAAGATCTCCGGTTACATTTTACCTCTTATGTCCTGTGTGGATTAAGCAGGGAAGATCTTGCCAGTTCGTACTTAAATGAAGGGAGTTGCACTGTGAGTTAGTGTATTTGGAGAGAAACATTAGAACAGGAGAATTCCTAAACTATGAGTTGTTGGGGTTTGTTTTCTAATTTTATTTTTTTCTCATTTTCAATTTTTTTTTCTAATATCATTACAAGTGCAGTTTCTAAAATTTTAATTATTTGTACTGGTTCACATTTTTTTTAGTCAGTGTACTGTATTTTATTAAATAATGAAATCAAGGTTTATGTTTCCTCAATACTGACATTCAGCTATTTAATCTTTGCTGAAAAGTGGAAAAGAGTCTACTATTTCTCATGTTAATTGTAATGTAGGAGGATTAACTATATGCATATTCGCTTCCTTTTTTACCTCCTTTTATTTTTTAAACCATTTTGTTAAGTATTTGAAACTCCTTGTAGGGCTTAGAGAATATTTTGGTGAACAATTTATCCACTAAAACTGCTGCTTTGTTGTAATTGACATTATTCACAGCAAATTCAGCAATTCATTTGAATCTGAATATGGGGACTATATTAATATTTACAATTACTCTTATATTACCAAAGAAACACAGAAATATGGCTCTGGAAGAGGCCTTGTGTGTTCCTATATCCCTCCAGACTTTGCAATTGTTATTAGATGCTAACATTATTTAGAGATATCTTACTCATCTACTAAAAACAGATTTCAGAATATTCCTTAGCATCTCCTAACAGACTTGTCCTGAATGGAAAATGGCAAAAGCCAGAAAGCAACATAGAGATATACATAGAAAACTGCCAGTGTCTCTTTTCCTTTCAAAAACAGCCATCTTGGTGTTTATTTCTGGATAGTCTTGGGAAAGCAAAATACTGCCCTGCTTGGAAGAAAATAAAGCCTTAGCAGTTGGCCAACAGAAATGAAATCTAATGGAATGGGGTCTAATGGAAAAACGTCTTCTAAATCCAGTTCTAACTAGCACGTTAACTTTATGTATCTGAGAAAGGCATATCAATGAGACGCTCAACAAATTAATCAAATTAAGAGTATCACCATAATCCAGCAAACGTGAATTTTTTAATCGCTTATCTGAATGGTTCAGTGTGGCGCAGGAGAAAAAAAACCTGGCTGACGGCCATTTTGGGGTTCAAACTGGGGATTTACAACTGGGAAGGAGGGAGCGGGAAAAGGGTATGAGGGTAGGTCTGAGATGGGTTCACGACTCCCATGTCGGGGAGGGTATTGGGGAGACTGAGGAGGGCCAGGAAGACGGTAGCATTCCTGTGCTATTGGGCAGTCTGTACCTCCTGGTCTTCCCAATGTAGGGGACAAGGGTTTAGGTGAAGCGGGTGAGGAAAGTTGGGAATGGGAACGAACTGGGGATGAAATTTGTGGCTTTTTTGAGCCTTTTCCCAGTTTCTGTTAATGCTTCACTAATTAAAATGACCAACAGTCTAAATTTGGCTGCAGAGGTGTCTCCTGCCACTTGGAGGGAGGCAATTGCAGCCCCCACTCCATTCCAAAACCTAGTATCTTGTACTTGGTCAGGAGACACCTGGGGAAAAGACACAAAAAGGCACCAAACCAGTCTCTTAACCTCTCCCTTTGAAAATTTCTTCCCACCCATCATGAGGGAACCCACAACTTGGACATAAACTTCTCTTTGGACTGCGGACAGCTTGGAACCCATTTCTTTTATGACTCAAAAGCCCGCTGCCCAACTCCACCCAACACCAAGGAAAATTACTAAAATAAAATAAGGGTCCCAGGGACCAGGGTATTCCCTGTCCTAACACACACATACAAAAATGAGGGAATACTTACCCAAACTCTTCTTCACCCACGAGCTGGTCCTGGGAACAGAAAGCCGAGGTGGAGATCCTACATGTTTGAGCCAGTCTTCAGGGCTCCTCGAAGATTGTCGGCTCAACCTCAGGAGGACCACCACGCAGAAGGCAGCGTGCTCACGCGAGGGTGCGGCGCAGCCAACAAGCACATTAACTTCTCTGGCTTCAAAAGCAAAGCGCTTCACAGGTGACCCTCTGTCCATGCTGGCCAGAGGGCCTCACATTGAGTGCCAGCTGTTGGTTGACCGCAAAGGCTGCCTGGTGGCCTGCGGGCGACAATAGCACTTGGCTTTGGTCACACTGGCTGCCAGCTTTGCAGCTCTTGGTCTGCCTCTCTGCCTGAGCCTGTCAGTCCGAGGGTCTGTGAGCCAGCAGCAGTCAATGGTTACTGTAGTGGTGCAGAGGTAAAATTTAGAGAAGGACGTTTTATAGCAGCCTCATCTTTATTCTCTGCCCCGGGGGACAGAAGAATTCAACAGCAAGGACACAGACCTAACAAAGAGTGGGGAATAAGGGGTGCAAGGGGTTTTAAAGGGCCAGAAAAGGGGGCAGTACAAAGGAATTAACCAATAAGGGAGTGACACGTAACAAGAGGTACCAAATAACATTAACTGAGGGGAGGAACAGATTCAAAACAATCAATGGGGGAACAGAGACAACAGAACTTTCCAGAATAGATATGAATATTCAACAACTGTGAGGGGATGGGGGAGGAGATGGAACTTGGAGTGACAGGTCTAAACAGCAGGAATTTCCCCAGCCTTGCCTTCACTCTCCCCCTCACTATATTGAGGGGGGAAATCAATCCAATTGATTTCTTTATTGATACACATGGTGAAGGCAGACTGGGCCACTGCCACAGTTCAGGACAGGTGCAAAATACCCCATCACATTTATTTTATGGAGGATGCTTAAAATTTATTTCCAGTTGTGCCAGGAGGGTTTTTCACTTCATCTAATATTTGTCCAAAAAATAAGCAAAAGAAATTCATCAGTTGCTTACATTGATCTCTAGGAATAAGCAAAGTTTCTACTCTGAACATTGTAAATTGGAGACTGGCACTTGTATTTCTGCTTTTAAAAGTCATCCGTTGATCCGAAACTCTAAGAATATTCTGAACCATTGTTAGCAAAATGCAGAGTCATGAGGTCTCTGTGAGGTACATACAGGCTGATAACTGGCTGTCCCTCACTCTGTCCTTCTGTTCTGCTTGGACAATGATCATGACAAAAGTCAGAAATCTGATAGGAGGGATATTTCTTGAGACAGCTGAAGTTTTTCATATTTTCAAGTAATAGGATCATTAGGGATGATATTCAAGGATATAGAGAGGTAAGGTTTCGGGAGAGGAAGCATCTTTTATTAACTCAACTTTATGGTTTCAAAACCAGACATGCTTCAGGCATACAAACCTTTTTCTTGTGTCCTGGAAACTGGTCTCTTTTTATAACTGTATCAGCTAGTTTAATAAAAGATATTGCTTCTCCCTACAAACCTTGTCTTTCAGATTTTAAGACACATTAAAGCAAGTGAGTTCTGCCCTGCTATGAGCATTTCACAAAATTTTTATTTCAAAGCAATAGTCAGCAAAATGCTCTAACTTCAGCAATTTATATAGACACACAAAAATGTTGACTTTACATTCCTTTATATCTTTAGCTTCCACATTCCTACTTTATCCTCTTCATGCCTGCTTTCATCCTTCTCCTCTGCTGCTTTTACAAAGTGGAAACACTAATTGCATGATCCCTCCATCTTATTGATACAGATTAAACCCAGCGGTGGTAAGTCTAGTGAACTCAGTGGGATCTTTCTTAACAATTTCTGCAAATTAAATAATACTTGTTCCTGTACATGATATCAATAGTTGCACTTCACACACTTTTACCTATTTCCATGCTTTTTATTTAGACATACTTCAAATATATATTTTCTAAAGTTACCATCAGAAATATTTTAAAGTGCCACATAAAAATAGGCCTGAAAAATACCAATGGAACAAATGTCAGGAGCCATCAAGCTTAATTTCTTTACGTCGTAATAATAATAATTCCATAATACTTTTCCTCTCTTCTTAACCTATGTTCTGCTATTTCTCTCCAACTCATTGTACTGTTCCTGTCCCATGATTCTGACTCGCCCTAATTATATTTATTACTTATAGCTGGAGAATAATTATGAGTCAAGTATATGGGAAAATTTTAATTAATGCTAATTTTACATTTAGATTTTTTTCTGTGTACACATATATAAATAATTATATGCAGTTCTGGAGTTACAGAATTTTTTAACCCAAAAGCAAAAATACCCAAAGTCCCAGTCTGGGATTAAAGCATCAGCCTGGACAGCTGGAAAGTGAACATTGCACCATTTAAAAATGAGATAATTCAACATGTCACTGGGAACAGCAGACAAGAGAGAAAATTCAGCAGTCTGGTCCCTGTCGCAGAAGCTATGCACTTGGATTTATAAAGTGTTTAAATAACAATTGCCAAAGATGCAACAAAAATGTTCTCTTTTTGGGAGGTCTGCTTCATAGATGATAAACTGGGGTGCTTTTCTTTCCACAAGGCTATCCCTTGTCTGTGCCCCTGCCCCATCAACGCACTATTACAGGGCCAATGACTCCCCAGCCACACTGGGAACAGAGATGGGGCTCGTCTGCCTCATGGCACAGAGGCTTTCACACCCCACAGGGTTACTCTTTGTGCCTCTGTGCCTCAGCCTATTTCTTCCACGATATCCAATGACCAAAGGTAGGATTCATCTGATGAGATGTAGGAACCTACTGTGGGATAGTTATTTAGACTCTTTATGATCATCAAAAAGAACAGGACATTTCAAGGATGAAATTTGTCTTAACCTAAAACTGGGTTTGTTAGGGAATCTGGTGAATTGCATCCTAAAAGTGCCTTTTTCTCACTACTGCCTATAGTGGGCACTTGGTTTGACTGCCTTGTAGACAGGTGTCTTCAACCTAACCACCTGCCTGGAGATGTAGATGGATGGCGCATCTCAAATGTACCAAGTCAAGGGATATTTCCATTAACTGTTCTGGAAGTCACACTTCAATTTTACCTAAGCAGTATTTTAATCTCATAAGTCCTCTGTTTGTTCTGGTTTTAGCTAACTAACCTCTTTACACGCTTCTGAAAATCTGTGTAGGTGTTTGTTCTTACCTTTGAAAATTTGGTTCTTAAGACCTTAAGTCCAATTCTAAATTGTTTTTAAATTCCTCAGTTTCTACTGAAGATATTAGTCCTGCAACTAACATTTATATAACATCATTTTGCCGATAAATTACTAAGTGCTCTAAGCCTGTCTCATAGAAATTACTTCATCTACCACCAATTAAAATGGAGAAATTTAAAATGTGAAAGTTGATTAACTCTCAGTTATGCTTAACAGCACTCTTTCTGCTTCTCTTTCTTAAAAAAGGTTTGTTTGCACAAAAAATCTTTCTTTGGAAAGACTTTTAAACCTTTATTACAACTGAAATTAAATTAATTCATATTTAAAACATGGGTAGTCAAAATGAATAAAAATGTACTACTGTAAAATTTTCCGCAGTATTATAAAAATAAAAATGTTGTTGACTTTCTAAGATTGGATAATATATTGCAAATAAAAGGTCACAAGAGTATTCTGGTTTTCACTTTTCTAATTTTAGAATAATGGTGTTCAAGTTTTGGAAAATTTTTAATAGACCTAACTTTTAAACTGGTTCTCTATAATTCTGAATGGCAAAGAGATTTAATCATAGAATCATAGAATGGTTTTTGTTGGAAGGGACCTTAAAGATCATCCAGTCCCATCTTCCCTCCTTCCATGTGCAGGGACACCTTCCACTAACCAGGTTAACTCAGAGCCCCATCCAACCCGGTCTTGCCCACTTCCAGGGATGGGGAGTCCACAACTTCTCCGGGCAACACTTGCTTGAAGTTGAATAAAAATATTCACTATTAAAAATAATTATGCTTATTATATTATAATGTAAACAAACAAATATATATAAACAAAACAAATAAAAGCTTTTAGAACACCTTTCAAAAAAAAAAAAATCATGTCTAACTGCATAACTGACAGTAATTTCTCTTTTTTTTGCCTGAAGATTGTAATTGCCATAGGAACAATTTCTGTAGTCTGATTCTGCCATCCTAAAAGTACTACAAAGAGGGAATTGCATCTCAGGAAATTTGTAAATTTCCTTCTATTTTTTCCCTCCTGCTTCTAGACTGCAGTAACTTACTCGCAGGATGTGCTACCAACCTTGTTTCTGCTGCAGCGACACAGAAGGGGATGAGGCAGCGCTGAGGGAGGTGGCACTCAGCTGCTGCGTGGCTCAGAGGTACCAGGATCTGTGGGTTTAGAGTGCTGCGAAAAGCATTAGAGAGATGCTGAGGGAGAACAGTATCAGCCACAGATTAGAAACACATGAAACAACATGCACAAGGCTGGCTATGTTTCAGCATTACTGCTGGGACTGGGAAGAAAAAGCTGTGGCAGAAACTGGGTGTACTGGCAGACCTGCAGTGCTTACTACAGGAGCTGAATCACAAACTTGGAAATTTTCTAATTGTCCCTGACTGTAACTCCCATCAATCAGTAGCAGAAATATCATATGAACCTGTGTGTATTTTCTGCCTGCATTTGAAAATAATGTATTTATCCTATTCCATTAGCGTATTTTAATAAGCATTGCTTTGGGACAGTATGCCTGCCAATTTATGTTTATGAGACTGTCAACAGAATTTACATGCCTAAGAAAATATGATACAACATTGCCAAAGCAGGGACTGCCTGTCACATGAGGTTGTCATGGAGAAATGAGACATAGGGAAGCTCATACATTAAGTGGCACATGGAGAATGCCAGGGATTTTTTATTCCCCCTGTTGAGCTCAATAAATATTTATTTCAGTAAGGGAAGGGGTAAGAAAATAATGAAATTATGAGCCATATTGTGCAGTCATTTTTATTTAGGAGAACTTTTCATTGAAACTGGCCCAATACAAAACCACACCAACAAAGTTCTGCATTCTGTATTGTGCATTTAGAAACAAACTTTTGCAGTTTAAATTTTGCCTGGAAGCCCCCTGGCCTGCCTTGAAAACGAGCAAGTTGAGATTAAAGGTCATTTCTGGAGTGTGCCTTTGGGCTGGCTTGTTGCTGACCATTGGAGTGGCTCTCAGGAGTCTTTAGGAGATGATAGTAATTAGACAGCTCCAGACAGCACTCAGCACTCAGACTGGTGTTAAAGTGGTTCAAGAATTTGAACGTATTTAATGACCTTTTTGAATTTTGCTCATATCAGTACTGAACAATTTGGGATTTCAGAGAAAAATACAAAGACAAATTCTTATCCAGCCTGACAAAGTAGGCAATTCAGTCTCTATGAGATACTGGCAGTGACACCATTTTGACACATGTCAAGGAGATAGGAGGTAGCCAAGTGCTCTGGAGTTGTTTCCCTTATCATAATTTTAATTACTCTGGGGAGAAGATTAGATGATGCTTGTTATTTACAGTTGATTCATAAAATGGTGATTATATAATGAGGGAAAACATTGAGGGGAATATCTCTTCAATTTTCAAACTATCTAGGTAGAACTAATTCTTCCTGACTTTAACTCACTAAAAAATTATTATTGAAATCTAAACAACTCATCTAGGCTTCCTTAACAGAGATATAGTCTCCTTGAGACCATGATTTATCACCTAATAAATTAATTGAAATTGTTTGTTCCTCAAAACTCTTCTTTCCTACAGTGGCACTAAAGGTACCCTAGAGAGGCCTGGAATTTATGAGAATGAATCTCTGAGGATTACAGACCACACTGATACTTATGATGTAGTCATGGATTTACAGTCTGAGGTGATATTTGCCACTGATGGTTGTGTCATAACTTGCTTTGGCTCCAAAGAGATCCAAGACCAGTCTGCAGCTTTTTTCATGGTATTGAGGGCAACTTCAGATTGCTGAGGGCTTCTGTGGGGAACCTTGAACAACCAGCAAAAACACCTGAATCAATTACAGTGTGACATTCACCTGCAGCATCCATGAATAATTAGCATCCCTTCTTTGTGGACTTCCAAAGCTAATCCTATTTCCCAAGTGCACTCCAAACATCCTGGGGTATTTTGGTATCCAGCCCAACAACCTACTACCAAGCAACCAGTTTGTCAATTGGATACATGCACATTTCCCTCCACCTACATCCTGCACAGGTATTCCAGGTGAAATTTGGTGTCCTTCCAACCCAAACTATTACATGATTCTATGAAATTGATGTGTGCAGAGTGGTAAAAATTATCTAACATTTTCAGTACAGGTAAATTATTATTTGCCTTATTTTGAAGTTGAATACACCCTGAGTATGAATTTTTGCATTTTTCTTCAGAGTTAATTGCATTAAATATCTGACCAACAAGTTATTGTAAACTGTAAGAAATATAGAGCACATAATCCTGTGCTGTATAACTTTCACAAGATGTAATGGTATGCTAGCATATTATAAATACACTAGAATAATTTATTTATTATATTCCATTAGTGTATTTTAACAAGCATTGCTGTGGGACAGTATGCTTGCCAATTTATGTTTATGAGACTGTCAAGATAATTTACATGCCTATGAAAATAAACAACATTGCCAATGCAGGGTCTGCTTGTCAAATAATCTTGTCAGGAAAAAATGAAACACTACCAATCTGAAGAGTAAAGCATATTCATTATTGTTAGCTACACAGATTCTAGGTGACACAATGAAATACATTTATGCCATTTTTCATGTATCATATGAATAAAAAAATGAGGGAGAGGGGTACTTCAGGCTGCCATATATTGTACTGTACAAAACAGAGTTAACACTCTATCACTATTTTTTCTTCAAAATAATAAAAATAATATTAAAAAATATAGAAATACCTGAGCCCCAGTAACTTTAGTGGGCAAAATAAAATGCATTATTCATCTGGGAAACTAAAAATGCTACACAAAATCATGACTACTTCACAACGGTTAAGCTGAAATAAAAAAGCTGCAGAGCTGTCTAGGGCTGAAAAAAATTACTGGGAAGAGTTCATTCAGGAGTTCTGACTAGATAATTATTGAGCTGCACTGACAAATTCTACACTTCCCTGCCAATTACACCTTCCAGGCCATGGCTTTTGGAATAATTTAAAGCAGTGAGATTTAGAATCTTGTTCTCATAATTCCCCACAGACAGCTAACTCTGCATTCCCTTCTTCAGGAGAAAAACCCCAAACTGTAAATGTGCTTTCCTCCAAATTCTCCCTAAGCATGGAACTGCCCTTGGAAACAGCCTCAGAGATGAAATGTATCCAGGAGGGAAAAAATGACCCCAAATCATCCCAAAGCAGATAAATAAGTCTCTCACTAAAGTCTTCAGAATGATCACTGTTACTGGCAAGCAGTGAGAATGACTTCAGAGAAAAATGGATAAGAGGCATACAAAGGGGGGTCAGTGTTTATCAAGAAGACTGTAAAGGTATTCTCATTTACGTGGAGAGATTGCCTGTACACAGAGCAAGCAGCTCAGACGTGAATAATCTCTGCAGTGCACGGCGCAGAGTGTGGCAGCAGCCGATGCTATCGGCAGCAGCACCGAGACAGACAATGAGCATGGGGATGATGAATGAAGAACAGGGATGGGGCTGAGAATCACAGGAGGGATGATAATTCAGTACCAGTGAGATAAATTAGAGGGGTACAAGATGAAACTTAGCTGGCTCAGATACGTATATGCATAGAGGAGTAAGCTGGCTGCTGAAGGAGGGTGCTGCTCAGACAGGGCCACACTGGGCTGTCCATGGAACTCCTACTTCATACTTTCCCATGAACAAGCACTGTAAACTGAACCACTAGATGCCCTAAAAATCTGTGACCAAACAGATCTGAACCTGCTGCTTTGGGCTGGTCTGGCCCCTCTACTGCAATCTCCCTCTGAGTATCTCATATGCAGGTTCAGTCCTTGGCCAGCGAGTCAGTCCCACAGCAGAAACTGCACTAATATTCTTCCTGTACTTGTTGCTACAGATTACACAAAAGACAGCAAAAAGATGTTTTAGGAGTCATTCCAAGCTGAAATTTTGCTAGAGGTGATATCATGCTAGAGGTCATTTTATAATGATGGTCTGGTGGATCTGTCTCACACTGGCTTTTAAGATGGCAGCTGCACCCTTTTGCTGACAGCTGTATTATATAGTTAATATTCAACTAGAAACCTTGCCTCCAGAATCAAATGGCAAGACAGGCTTTAACAGGACTAGGTTGCCTTTCTTTATAACTTTCTTGATAAAAGTCTAAAGCTTATCAGGTAATAGGTTGGACTTTAGACTTAGATTTTTATAGGGTTGTGTGAGAAGAGTAAGTTACAGGTTAGAAAACAAACCAAAAAGTTTATTCCTCATTGATATTTAAAGTATGTTAGATCCCAAGTGCTGAAATTTGGATTGATTAATTTGATATTAAAAAGAAAAGAGTGAAAAGAGAAAAAAATTCAAAAAGGCAGTGTTGCTCCATCACCCATTTCAGATTCCCAATGACAAACTTCAAAATATATTTGAGTGTAACTCTATTTTGGAAACACAAGTAAATGTCTCAAAATAGCAACAAACCAAATGTCCAGTAAAACCAAGAGGAACCTGGAGTGGGGCTGAAATAATAGGAATGGAGTCAGGTACTCTGTGGAGGTGATACAACAGAAAATCATGGAAGNGCAGAAACAAGAAATAAAAGGAAAAGGAAAGCTTGAATTCTGTTCAACAGACACTCTTGTAGCATATTCTTCCCCATCCATCACTGTGTAACATGTATTTCCCATGCCCTAGAGAATCGGTGCAGCCTGACACNTCATCCAGCCTGATCTTGGACACTTACAGGGATGTAGAAGCCTCTCTGGACAACCCGCTCCAGTGTCTCACGAACCTCACAGGAAAATAACTCATGCTAATGTCCAATCTAAATCTCTTTCAATTTAAAACCCTTGCTCTTTCTCCTGTCACTACAGGCTCTTGTAAAAAGTCTCTCTCCATTTTTCTTATAAGCCCCTTGCATACTGAAAGTCCACGTGTTTTGTAGCAGGATAAGTAGAAGTGAGATAAATTGCATAGAGAGGTAATGCTGTGATTAATGGGGGAAATATTTTCACAGGAGAAATAGGGATAATTTAAGACAGACACAAAGCAAGATTTGTCCAGGATCCTTCTCGGTACACATCAGTCCTGCCCCATAATAAACTCTGCATTGCAGCGCTGGACCTCTGGAGTAGGTGCTTCCAATTGTGTGGCAATTTCTGATTTGAGCTGTTATCTATAAGAAATTGGATCTGGCTTTCTTCATAGCACTCTATCACCTCCCCACACATCTCTGTGGTTGATTTAATTAACACTTTTCTCCAGCTCTCTCCCCTCCATGTAAGTTTCCATCTATTTATTTATATTTTCTCCCAGATTGTTGACTCTCGAGTTGTGCGAAATATTTTTAAGGTACATTACATCTAATGTAAAAGTATCACAAATCAATCTGCCTTTAACTTCTCAGGCACATATATCCCCTACTTTAATGTGGCCATTTATGCTGCTCTGTAATACATCTTCATAGCGTTGGCTTAATCACGAATGACAAGTGTTGAAAATGTAATAAAGACAGGGACACATTAATCCATTTTGTATGAAAATGTGAAAAGGTAATCAGATTCTGAATGGCTGTATGCTTTAAAAATATACTATCTGAGAGTTCTTTTTCCATTCAGGATTCTCACCAGAGACTCTGATTAGAAAACTTTCAGTATAAAATTGCCTTAAAATATTACAATTGTGCCAAAAATGCACTGAGGAAGTTTTATAAAATTAGAGATGAATCTCAATCAGTAATGTGATGACCCCAAAGCTTCTGATATACTTTAAATACTCAGGGAGGTCTGTATTCCTTTTCTTTTTACAGAATCTTATACACCTTGCCCATGGGTAAAAATGCAGGGTGTATCATTACCATTTCTGTTTCTGAATATCCAAAGCTAATTAAATAATTATTGCTAATAATTATTCCAATCTCCACAGGCAGCTAAGGATACCTTCT
>VYZT01062838.1:12251-24901 GCA_013400735.1 Pomatostomus ruficeps | reverse complement strand
CCCCCGCCCCGCAGAAACAAGAAATAAAAGGAAAGCTTGAATTCTGTTCAACAGACACTCTTGTAGCATATTCTTCCCCATCTATCACTGTGTAACATGTATTTCCCATGCCCTAGAGAATCGGTGCAGCCTGACACAATGCAATTTTTTTTTTTTTTTTTAAAAAGAACCAATTCTTTGCATCTTACTTTTTCTCACCAGCCTACTTGGAGACTAAGGTCGTAGCATTGAGATGATTTAATTACTCCAACTTGCCTCTTCAAATAACTGTCTAGCCTAAGCTACAATCCAGTCATCTGTAATACTTTCAGATTCACTTCATCACATTTGGTGGCTCAAAGACAGGCACTTAAATCCATTCTGTGTCAGTATCCAAAAAGGATTTTCCCACTGGTAAATATTCCAGTTCCACATCTATTTCCCATTCTGTGTAAAGGAAACATCTCCCAGACCAAAGTTACATGAAAGGTTTTTAGTTGTGATCATTCCCTGTTAAGCCTCTAAATTAAATGATTAAAACTACAGAAGTCCTGATGAAACTGAAAATATTTCTTTAGCTATTTAACTTTCAGCAGTTGTATTTCAATGTCATCTTAACTCTTGAGCAAGAGATGATTATCTGATTGCACCACTGAAAATGTAGCTTCTTACAGCACAGTGTCACTGGTACAGTTTGGCAGTGTGGCATATTTACCTCTTTGTGCTTTTTATCAGTTTGAAGTATTTTAGCTGCAAAATATCAGGGTCAGGTTTTCAGATGTTTTGCAGGCAGAGTTTATTATAGGGCCTCAAAAGCTGATGGCTCTAGACATCCTGCCTGGGAATTGGGGTGATTTAATAATTTCAGCAATCTTACAGTTTCATCATTATTTCCAAAATAACTGAAGGAGTTCAGCACACATCATAGACACTTTTCTTCCTGCATGAAATATAGTAAAGTATAAAATCTTTTCAGCATGAAAAAAAACATTTGCAACATATAAGCAAGATGTATTCCTAAATGTGGACTGGAAAGGTAAATGATTAGAACATTTCCCACAAGCCTGTGCAAATTATATAAAACCAAAAATTGATCCTGTCAATCATTTTTCATTTAACACTTTCAATTAACTTGAAATGCTGTAGGATGCCACTTTAAATTATCTACTTAATAGAGTAGGAAGGGGAAGGATTGGCTTCCTGCTGTGGCTAAGGCAGTCCAAAACCAAAGTGGATTCAGCTCTACCTGCAGAGCTCCTGTGTAATCTAAAGCTGTTCATCTTGTAGCAAAACCACAAAGGAAGGATGATGGTGGATCACCTCCTACAGAGATGGGTCATGGCCTTGCTTCAGTGGGTTTCTCCAGGGAGTTCTTGTACTATTAGTAGCCTCCTATGACAAGCAGAATGGAATCCGTTTCAATCTTTGCTGGCAGCATACAAAGTAATACTTTATCTAAACTACAATTTTGTTTTAACCTCTATCTTGTTTCTTGTTAACCAGCGTTTTAATGAATAACACTGAGACCATGTCCATATTTGTGAACTACAGTAATGGCATTTCGGGAGTAACAGAGATGAGGAGAGAATTAATTTATTTTTCACAATGATTGTATATACAAGGTTTCTGTGAGTCACAAAAAAGGTTATAAATGAGGGAGCACTGGAACAGCACCTCCTGAGCTTTACTTTGTAAAGAAACTTTAAATAGAAATGAAAATGTCACATTCATACACAGTGCATTTCACTCTTTCCCCCTTTAATTTTGAAGAAAAACTCAGCTTTATTATAAGGGTTAGCACAGGTTATCATATGTTGGTAAAAACCTTAGATAAATGCCAAAGACAAATTTCTGCAATTATTTTTGACTCACCAAATCTTTTACAATCTATGTGATAATTTTGGTGCTCTTTAGGAAGACTGGAGTACAATACACGCAGTTCTGCCTCCTACAGTTCTAGACCATTTCCAAACAGACAGATGGTCCAGGTCGATACAGATCCCCCCACAGAAATTCATAGGGATGCTCAGGGCAATAGGAGCCACCAGCATGTCAGAGTGCATTTAACACATGGCATCACAAGGAGAATATCCAGGTACAGGATGAGAGGCATATTTTTGAACCTCTATTTAGACTAGGGCTGAGTAATACTCATGTGAGGTCTGTATTTTATATGTTTTCTGGATCAGGACATAGGTGGTTTCCAAATGGAAAGCTTCAGGCTTGCCATGCATGTAGCAGCTCTATACCTGAGTTTATATATGTGTCAGTAGGTACAGATATAAGTTGGCTTTGACCATGCTAGAAGTGAGTCAGCTAAACTTTAAAATACTTTTTTCCTTTTTCCTACAGAGAACAGTGAAGATGGGTGGCACACAGACCATTTAGTCATGTTTACAAGTAAAGTATAGGCTCATAATATAAGATTGAGAACTGCAGCAAGTTACTCTCCCATCATAAATGAGACATGATGCTTGATTATATAAATACCCTCCATCCAGTTCCATGGGAAATGGACTAAAGTTGACCTCTAGTCAGTTTTTCTTTTCATTTTAAAGGACTTTCTTCTTTGCAACAAATTGGTGAGAGGCATTTATGGTGGAAGATTCATTACTAAATGCAAGGGCCTGCTTCTGAGTTTGTTTTTTGGCTTTCTTTAATAAGGGAGATGAGCAGGGACTTCTGCAAATGATCTCTCATCTCAAGGCAGACACCTGAAATGGCACATGAAACTTGCTCAAGTGAGGCTGTATTCTCTCCATTATCACAGAGGGAAACCAAGGTGATTAATGCACATGTAAGCATCTATAGAGACATAAATTTAGGGAAGATGAAGCTCATTCTGTATATAGCTGAGGGAGTGATAATCAGTAAATAGTATCCCAATAACAGGAAGATGAAAGTAGATACTTAACATGAGTGACTGAATCTTTTCCAGTGTAACTAAGCCTATTGTAAACTGGCAGTGATGGAAGGCAGCTCATGAAATCTGCTTCACAAGCACACTGTTATCACTGTTTATAAGTACAGATGTATAGATAGGCACCTAGATGGGCTATGACCACATCTCCTGCTGTAATGTTATCAAATTGTCTGTAATACATATATAAAATCTGCAAGTACATTCTGATGAAGGAATAAGCAAGGCTTCAAGTATTCCTCCTCTAGATTCCTCTCTTCCTTCTAATATATTACGTTTCTTCTGTGGTTCCTTTAGAGAGAACAGATAGGGAAAAAAAAAAGAAACCCAAACTATTTTGACTAGTAATAAAAACAGGAAAGAAAAATAGAGTTGTGACCCTGGCTATTTCATCTGTGATTATCTGATAGGTGGGATTTAATAAAATAAAGTTGGGGTTACTGTGATATATTCCCAACCTGGAATTCTCCATATATCATCCAACAATTTCTATAGATAAATAGAACTTCTCTAACTTTAGTTGTTCTCTATGTAAAGCCCCATTCCAGTTTTCAGTCCATGTGAGTACAATCTTGTCACTAACCAATGCACAGGTCTGATACCATAGAAGGTTACAAAAAGCACTGCAGGTTTATATTTAAATAACTGAATAAATCTACTAGCACAGGTGTCTGCCTTCAGATTAAGTCATCAAATGACAGCTGGGTGTTTGAGACCGAGCTGCTATAGCCTTTGATTCACCTGCCTCTTAGTGCCATTTGAGATATCTTCTGCCATGTGGAGCTCAGAGCTACATGAAGCTTCTAGATATGGCACATGGATTATAGGGGGACTAAAATCACCTGCACTGGCGTGAAGACCAGTGGAGACAGCTCAGAGCATCTTCCATGGTACCAAATACCCACCTTCAGGTAACCAAATCAGGCCCTAAGTAGGTCGATGGTAAGTTGAATATGAGTCAGCAGTGCCCTGGCATCCAGGAGGGCCAGCCCTATCCTGGGGGCATCAGGCCCAGCATCGCCAGCCGGGCAAGGGAGGGGATTGTCCCGCTCTGCTCTGCGCTGGGGCGGCTTCACCTCCAGTGCTGGGGACACAATACAAGAAAGAGATTAAACTATTAGAGAACAACCAAAGAAGGCAACAAAGACAGTGAAGGGCCTTGAGGGGAAGCTGTATGAGGAGCAGCTGAGGTCACTTGTCTGTTCAGCCGGGAGAAGAGGAGACTGAGGGGAGACCTCACTGCAGTTACAACTTCCTCGTGAGGGGAAGCAGAGGGGCAGACACTGATCTCTGCTCTGTGGTGACAGTGACAGGACCCAAGGGAATGGAATCAGGCTGTGTCAGGGAAGGTTTAGGTCAGATATTAGGAAAAGGTTCTTCGCCCAGAGGGTGGTTGGGCACTATAACAGGCTCCCCAGGGCACTGGTCGCAGCACCAAGCCTGACAGAGTTCAAAAAGCTTTGGAACTGTTGGAGACATGGTGTGACTCTTGGGGCTGTGCAGGGCCAGGAGCTGGGCTCGATGTTCCTTGTGGGTCTCTTCCCACTCAGGATATTCTGTAATTCTGTGATTATGGGATATTTTGTGGAGTTGGCAGAATTATTCATACAGACCCAGAATCCACTCATGGATGGTCTGGTGGAGTACTTCCACCTTAACTTTAATGTCTGACTTTTAGATATATAAAGTTATAGGCAATTATGTTAGCAGTTTTGTTTCATGGAAGATGGCCATGCGTTAAACAGGCTCTTGGCCACATACCATGGCTAATTGTGTAGTATAAGCTTCCACGGGTGTGTGTAGGTTGACCACAACAAGGGACTGAATTAGATAATAAATAAATAAATCAACAACTGCCGTTTGGTTGCTCAAAGTCTTCCAGTCTCTGACATTGTTATATATCAGCTCTATACACTTCATAACTGCTTCATATTTTATAAGGCAACTGCCACCCTGGTGTCTGTATCAAGCTTTGGGTATCGCTACCAGCTCTTTAATTAAGTTACTGTAAAAACAAGTTAGAAAAAAATAGAAAGTGTAAAATTGAGAGTAGAAATGTCAACAGTATTAAACTCAGTCAAATAGACAAAGCTGACTAGACAGAGCAAATCACTTTAAAATGATCCACAAGTGATTAACATTACTTTTGTTTGAGTCAGGCCCTGTGTTGTCTTTAAATCCACATCCTTAATCTGTACAGTATTTAGCTACACATGACAAAACAAGATGTCTTCTGCACTGACTAAAGCTACTTGCCATCTTGAAAGCTTTTATAGAAAACACTGGAAAAGCATTAATGCTTATTTTCAAAATGTGTCACCTAGAAGTAGATATTTCAGTATCAATAATTACATCTTATAATTTAATAAATAGCAGCTCTTCTAGATGATTTCTAATTGTAGTATAAAATGTAAATTCTATTTCTGTTTACTCAAATCACTTAGGACTAAAGAGTTAAAGTGTTGCATTAGTACCTTATTCTACAAATCATTTCACTGATTACTTGTAGATACATATTCCATGGAGTATGCTCATCAACGTTGTTACTGAATCAGAGAAAATAGGATTAGAAGGGACTTAAAGGTCACTCAGTCCATTTTCTTGTTTCACGCCATGATCAACTATACTTAGAAAACTCTGATGGATGAGGGAGATTTTTACTCTCTGCAAAATTTCTTTCAGCAATGATTATTTTGACAGTTAGAAAATGTTTCTCTTATGTTTAAAGTAATTTTCTTCTACTTCAGTTTAAGTCCACTACTTCTAATTGAACAATGCTCATAGAGAAAGCTCATTTGTCTCTTTCCCTCTACTCATTTGTTGGGGACAAGTCACCATCCCTCCTTTAAGGATCCTTTTTTTCTAAAGACAGCAATCTGAAAGGCCCTTCAATAGGTCAAGCTGTCTGACCAGATCCGAAGAGCATTAGTAGGTCTGAATGACCCTCAGCAAGCTCATCAAGTCTCCAACCCCTGGCCCAGGAGCACTATGTAAGTGTCGAGGCCAGCGCTTGCCTGGCATGGTGAGGGTGGCTGTGTGTCCTGTCTTGTGCCCTGCCCATCCTGACACGTTCGCTTGACTTCCCAGCTGACCCCAGACGTTTGGTACTTGTCTGATGCTCCCCAAACTTTCATTGGGAAGTGTTACTGCACAGACCTGATCTTGCTTGAGTATTGCAGGACTGCACCCAGGTCTGCTAGGCCACCAAGCTATGTCTGATATGGTCACCCTTGCTGCCCAACTTGGTTTCCCTGGTTCTGCAGTCCTGTTCCTCCTACTCATTGGTAGAAACATTTTGTAGAAACATTTTGTTTCCCTCCTATTGGAACTGTCTTGAATTTTGGGGTTTCCTTCATCTTTTTTTCTGCTGATTTGTAAAGATCATTTTGTATTCTAGTCCTTCCCTCAAATCTTAGTGCAGCCCCTCCTGGCTTGGTGCTGATTAGTAATTAAATAAGTATACACTTCATGCTTTTGAAATAATTAAGGGAAATATCGAGTGGTGGCAGGCTGAAGACAGACCTTGTGAAATTCCACTTACAGCATCCTTCCAACTTGGCAGTGAACCTTAATAGCTACTTCCCCAGTATGATATCCTTCCCTTCCAGCCGTGCCATATTTCTTTAGCTTGTTGAAGTTTAGCCACATGATCTCTGTTCCGTCTTTTTTTTCAGGAAAGCTCTTAACTTCTCACAGAAGGAAGCAGCATAACTATGACATGATTCGGTCTCGTGTGTTCTTTATCTCCTTATAAACATGTACTAGTTGTATACATGTAGTTCAATTATTTATTCCAGTATTTTCACAGGAACGGAAGGTCAGCTGCTAGGTTACTCCTTACACCCATTAAAAATAGACAATACATTTTCCTTTTCCGGGCTTCTGAAGCCACACTAGTCCTTATGAGTTCACAAAGTTGCTGACCCTGAGACTGTTTGAGTCAGTACCATAAAGTGAATTTCATCAAGCTCAGACAGTTCAAACTTATCTACCTGCTCTCTAATTGGCTCATGTCACTGCTCTTCTGGCCTGAGATTTTACCCCTCGTCATTCACAGTGACGTAATGAGCTGTCTGCAGAACACTGTTATTGTCAGTGAAGGCTGAAGCAGAGAATGCAGTAAATGCTTTGACTCTTCTTTGTATCGCCTGTCAATAGCTATCTCTCCTTGTTAAGAACCAGATCAACTCTTTGCTTGATCTCCCTCTTCCCCGGTAACATATTGCACTTACAGAGGATTCTTGTTTTCTTGTTGCCCTTGCTAGAACATTTGCTACATTTTTCCTTGTTAAATGTAAGTTTCTAAATCCACTTTTAGGCACCTAATAAGAGTAGACCGCTTTTTCAAGGGTGCTAAGTGGGTTATTTGAGTATCTGAAGATTCCGTTCAGGTCCTTAAATGCAGATTTACGTTTCTGACTTTAAACTCTGAAATTGCTGGCTTATGTAAAGAAGTATCACACCCATTTATCTGCTTTCAGTAACAAATAGGAGGGGGGAGAAAAGACAAATACTATATCCAACTTAGCACACCTTCAATCTTTTCAAATGTTGTTTTCTTAATTTATTTAAAAAGCATAAGCTCTTTCTTTTAATGCCTTTGTTAATTCTTCCAATAAAACATCAATTTCTTTTCCTTTCACACATTTAACAGTCAGAAGTTTATTTCTCGATTTAAAATTACAGCAATTACAGCATTATTTCCTTAACAGAAAAAAGCCTTGAACTACCTCCCAATTTGAGTGCCTCGGTGATTCCTACAAAGAGGTTATCAATAGTGTCTAGCTTCATTTCCACTGCAAAATAGAAGAATCTTGTTAATATTAACTCATCCTACTCTTTCAGGCATTCTGAACAATTTTAAATTATTTTTTCCCCTTTAAAATAGTGAGAGAAAGAATTCTCTTATGCCTAGGGCTACAAACTAGGTTTCTAACAGAAGTAACTCTGCATGGCTCCTGTTCATGAGCACTTCATGACCAGAAAAAAATCTGCTTCTGTCTTGTCCACGCAAACATTTCTCTAAGCTGCCTAAATGCAAGGGTACTCTGTTATAAGAGTTAATTAAGAAAATTACAGAATCCACAGACTGCAAACTCTATTGTGCATACATTATCTTATCCATCTGTGAAGACATATCGGATTTGCTGTATGAATAGGGTTTTTATTATGTGTCAGAGTAGTAACAGACTTAATGATGCCTTATTTAAGCTATTTATATTACTTATACCAAGAAATTTCTTCAAGATTTCTATACTTGTGATGGTTATACATAACTTGTTTCCCTGGATCCAACTTTTCCCATTGATAGATAATGCCAGTTTGTTTTTTCATCCTGGAGACCAGACAGACTGTGCCGCTGGGTCACGTTGTGCCAGAGGCTCTCACGGGGATTGTGGAGGTATCTGTGACACAACATCTGGATGCAATCATCAAACGTCTTGCAATGTTATAAAAGATATATGGGTTTTTTTCTCCTCTTAACTCATGCTTCAGAGGTAAAGAGCAATTCTGGTTTGTGTTCCAGACATACTGGCAGGAACAGGCACCCAGGCTGTTTAACTTCAGCCTGAAATACAAAGTAAAGCAATGGATGAGAGGACCCTATAATGAAATACACTGGGATCTGTTCCACATCCTCTTCTGATTCCTGCACATGGTAATCACCATGTTCTTCTTCCTTCTTTCAATTATTCTGGAGGGGGGAATCAAAAAGAAAAAAAAAATAGAGAGGTATAAGTAAGAAAAATATCTACAAATAAAGTAAAATATATCATCATGGTTAGTCTAGGTATGCATAATAAAACTGATATATATTCAACATAGAAAAGGAATTGACGTGTCTCCTATACATTTTAACACACTAAAAATAAATGAGCATTTAATTGTAAGAACGAGACAGAAATTATTCCATAAAAAGATGTTTGAGGATTTGAAATTCTTTTTCCCAAATAGTAATCATTATACTAAAAGAATTATTGTTCTGTATATTGGTATCTCACTAGTCAAATTTTTCCATTTTCGATTTTAGTTTTGTTTGTTTCAGTGGACAGAAGGAGCTGAAAAACTGATAATTTTAATTTTTTTAGTTTAAAGATATTGCTTGAAGACTTGTTGAATATTGCTTGAAGAATTATTGATATTGGCCATTTCTGACACTGTCCAGTGGGACTTTTCTACACTTCCAGGCAAAGATGTGATATTGTTTCTATTTCAGTCATACTAATTTTTCACTATGGATAACATTCTCAGCTTAGTGTTCCTCAGCAACCTGAAATAGCCAAGCCCTGGGAGAGGAAGTGAGCACCTATTGGAAGCCCTCACTGATGTGGCCCATTTCCCCTGTTGTGGACGAGCCAACAGACTCAGGCTGAGATGCACCTGTTTCTTCTACAGCTTTTTATCAGTATTTACCTTCCACACACACCCCCAGTAGCACCACTCACCCACTGAGTCTACATGATGGTTCTGCTTTGTACCTGACATGTACCAGATGTATTTGGGGTTCAGGGGATAAACGATTTCACAGAGAAATGACTTTTGATAAGGCTGGAGGATGATCTTCAGTCACTGTAAATAAGAGAGTCTGTAATCACTTTAATATCACACTATTACTATGATTATAATTAAATCCATCAAGTGTTTTCAGAAGCTTCAGTCTCTATCTTTTCAATGGCAATGGTGACAAAATATGTAGGTGAAGAAATGTTCCTATGCAGGAGATGCATGACAATTTATCAGCTCTCAATGAGCTTCAGACAGAACTCTAGATGCAATGTTTTCGACTTACAACTATTCCAGAGTGCACCTGTAACAAATAGGTCCCAACTTGTACAGCTTTTTGAACATGAAATTATCTGGAAATCAATAAGTTTCTCTGTGATGAAAAAATGACCAGTATCAATAACAACTTCATTCCACCCCCAAGATTGCTGCCAGCTTACTCAGCATGAGAAGTAGCCAGTCTTCAGGAGTTCATAATTCAGACGTATGCACGTCCTCATCTTCCTGCAGAGAAGACATAAATCCCACATAACTGAGTGTGTGGAAGAAATAGGGCAAGGGAGAAGAGAGAAATCCAGGTGTGCTTCACAGCTGGAATATGGCAACCTCTCTCAGGAATCCTGAAAGTTTAGAGCATGGACCATGGACCCAGATGGACCTAAACTCCCCTTTGAGAAGGAGTTTGGAACACAAGGGGGTTTTTCTGATCCTCATGACTCAGTGGGAATGTCTCCCTGACAATTTTGTCTGACCTTATTCTCTAATCACGAAATAATCAAGTGTACCTTGTCGTTGAACTTTGTTAAACCCCTGTTGCATTTACTATCAAACTTTATAAAATTGCTTGTTTATATCAACAAACATATGAAGAGCATCACTTCATCGACAGAATTTATTCATCCATTATTCTACTGGCTGTTGTTAAGTGCACTTATTTCCCCAGAACCATTGGTCCTGAGCCTAGTTTGAAGGATTTTCCAGTTGAACTGCAGCTGATCTTGCATACCACCTTTTTGATTTCTCTCTGAGTATATCCCTTAATGCTAAATTTAAGTTTCTATGCCATTATGTCCCAGCATCAGCAGCTCTATGTGCTCTACCAGTTATAACATACTTTCTTATCCATGTGCAGGAGAACTGGAAGTAAGAAGGCAGGTGATGTTTTCTGGTAATTTGGAAGGTAAAAAAGTCCTTGCAAAAGTGAAGAGATAAGCATTCCCTATTTCCTCTCTGACTGAACTTCCAGGGGTCAGTGCCACTTTTCAGAGAAGGAAAATGTATATTCCTGAAACCCAGAACCCTTTCAAAAGACAAATGTTCTCAGCAGCTGATCTACAAATGAAGAAAGAACCTGTCAGGGATAAAACAATGGTGGAGATTTTCTCCATACATGCAGCTTCAAGGATTCAGTCCTCTGAGTATCTCAACATCTTTGCCTTGTGTATCCTAACATCATTCCCCTTGCCATATCCTATACCATCACTTTGCTTAATTTCGCTGATAACAGTGACATGTTAACTTTTTGCTACTTCATGTCCTGCATTCCCTTTAACAGAAGAAATTCTGAATTTAACCCTGTCCAGTGCAAGATCACCTGTCGATTTGGTAACAAGCAGTGTTCCTCAAAGATTGCTGTTGTGTTTCTGAAAGTTTGGATGCTGCTGCAGACAGCCATGAAGGTGGCTGGACAGACTTTCCTTGCTCCCTCAGGACTCGGTGTCCAGATCACATAACTCCTTAAAGGGAGAGTGGCTGCAGCATTCCAGATTTTCTGGATACAACTGTCTCTCTGCAGGGATTGTAGAGGGGGCTGCATAAAATAATGCAGTCAGATGGATGTGGTGTATAAAGTTTGATGACACAAATATTGCATTAACAACTTCTGAAGGGCTTTTCTGCAGAGCTGGAAAGGATTACTGATGACCTATAAATACTCTTCTTTTTTCCAAACTTTAAGTGGAAAGTGCAGGTCTTAAAATTTTATTCATCATTTGTCCTCTCTGAAAAGAAGGAAATAGATTTTAAAAGCAATGGCATTGATTCTTCATTAGAGTGCAAGATTATGAGATCCTAGCCATGAAAAGCTAAGGGTCATTACAGCACATATTGGATTTATAGTCAATAAAATAATTACTTGATTCAATCTTAGGTACTAGGTCAATTAATTATATTTAAAAAATTATTTCTGGCTTCAAGGATTGTTTTACTTATATTGCATAGCAAACTAATGATATAATTAGGAAGAAATTACCATTCTGGTAACGCACATTTCCATTCAAATAAAAAGTAGAATGAACGTGTTATTTCAGTCAGGATCATTTATATACATTTTTTCACACCAAGCTAAACTAATCAAGTCTAGCTTCCCTATGTCATAGGGAGAAATTCATATTGTCTACATCAGACCAGGATCGAAGCAGTTAATTGAATTACTAATGGCATGTAATTAACTGGCAATCAGTGAACTATATGTTCAGGATCAATATCAGCAAAGCAACACATAAACCATTGCACTGCACACCTACAAAATGTTAATGGATAGAGGCTATTTTCTAAGCATTCTTTTATAACTAATTCAAAAATGTACAATGACACAGGCACACATTTATTTACACAGTTATGCAGAGAGTTCACACACGCAGACTCCTCACAGGCCACGCTGTTCCCACCATCCCTCTCTTTGGGGGTGCAGTCACCACCTGCATCCCCCTGCCATGGGAGCTGGGGGTGATGCAGCTGGCTGTGTGTCTGTGCTGCTCCATGCCTGTGGAGAGAGGAGACCCCCCTAGAGACCACAGACACCCACTCGGGGCTCCCTCTTCCCACGCCTGCCTGTTCCTCACTGCAGGGGTGCCGTTTTCCCTGGAGTCACAGGGGAGGGAGGATGTTTAACACGATTTGGGCAGGGGCTGCTGTCACAGGGTGACTTCTGGCAGCACCAAACTAGGTTTAAACCACTTCTCTCTTTCAGTGACTCTTATTTTCATACTAATGACTGTATCATCAGCTCCAGGTAGATTCTATTTCCATTTACACATGACAAGTCTGGTATATAGACGTAAGTTTTTTATTTTGCGCATTTCTATGCTGTTGAAGGAATGATGGCTCCTTCTAGCCTTTTACTTATTTCTTTATTTATTAAAAGCCCAAACTTTCACATACTGCGTTCAAAAAGAGAATATCTTTTTCTGAAATAGTAAATAGTTAATAGCTGGTTTTCTCTGTTTCTTTTCTTTTTTTTTTTTTT
>VYZT01062838.1:0-12214 GCA_013400735.1 Pomatostomus ruficeps | reverse complement strand
TTTTTTTTTTTTTTAATTCTTTGTCTACCTTATAAGTGATTTTTACTAAACCAAAATAAAACTAGCTGCCTCAGTTTTGTTGAGGGCTGGCAAACTGCTTTCTAACCTCAGCACTGAACGACATGGTGTGGATTTATCTTTGCAGACTGGCTTCAGGCTGACATAACCAGTCCCTGTAGTACAGCCTGCTGATGGCACTGAACGATAGAAATAGGAGACTTGTGTAGCAAGAAGTGAGGAACTTGAAAGCATTTACCTTGCTTAACATCTTGAAAAACAGACTGACTTTCACCTGAATTCTTCAGTAAAAAATACAAACCTGAAAGTTTTGCACAGATGTTGTGGTTCTCCCTTTTTTAGATTGCACTGAAATAACAAAATACAGCAAAGGAAACTGGCAAAACCGGGAATGGGAAAATTAAGGAAAATTTACTAAAAAATATATTTTTACATTCAAGAACATATGGGCTTTGAATGAAGATTTTTCATTACTGCAGGCATTTCTGGTACCTGTATTTTAAGAGGATTGCCTCCTGTCTGAAAAGGAATAACTGCATCCTGAAGCATTTTTCTGAGTGGCAGCATGTTAGAGATTTCTCTGCTCTACCTAGCTGCTATATTTAATTAAATTTGGAGGAACTTCATAGGTCTGAAATGTTTGCTTTCCCCGCAGAGCTCAATCAACAGGATTAAACTTCATAAAGGAATTGGAAGGACAGACAGGAAGACACTTACATACACACAAAATCTGTGATGATTTTTAAGATGTTAACTTTAAAAAAAGAGATAAAGGGGACAATGATTTGAGGATTTTGCAAGTAGACATATTTTTTTCCTCATCATTATTTGAAGAAACAAAACAAAAATAAATCCAAATATAAAATTTGAATTAAAAAATGAGGGGGCTTCATCCTGCTTGGTATTTTTATCAGAAACTGACGCATCAGCTCTACCTTTTAATGATTTAGAGCACTAAATATTGGAGGATTTAAAGCATTCTAAATTTTATTTAAAAGCATTCTTCAGGTACCTTTCATATTGCCAGCATTTCATTGCAGGCAATCTCCCATCAGATTGAAAAAAGTCCTCTGTGATTTGAAAGACATAAAATTATGGTAGTTCTGTAATATGTAAATAGAGGTTTAGATTAATTAACCCAAGACTGCATAAAAATTAATGAAGAATATGAATAGGAAGTTAAAATCCATAAATATGATATAGTATTATGTCACTACTACAGGCAAAAATATCATTATTAAAACTCTGCAAGTGTTATGCATATGTATATGTTAAAAATCCTTGTTCTATGGAATTTCATAGCTAGGAAGAGGACATCCAGAAAACACAGAACTCTTTTTTATAAAACACCTGCTTTCTCACTGTCTTTTTTTTATTTCCGAGATTCCTCAAGGTTGTAACAACCTCCTCACCAAGTCAGTGGATGCTAAGTTGGAGTTTGTCAGGTCTGCCCATGATTCAAAAAAGAAACTCCAATCACTGACCCATCTGAAATAATCAAGCAAGCAGTTCAGTGTTCACCCTCACTTCATGCAGAGATACTCCTTAGTGATCATTGGAAAAGGACTCTTTTCTGTAGAGGCATAAACGTTGATTGCTTAGGATAGACAGTTTTTTTTACAGACAGGCTGCATTGAATGCTCTTTAGGAGGCAGAAGGTTTTCAGCTGTTTACTTCAAAAAATTAGGTTATTTTTTCCACTACTGAAACTGTTGTCATCAGCTAAAAGTGTATGTTAGTGTATTCTTTCCATTTGTTTCCAGATGATTTCAATGTATATTGCAGCATATTTGACTTGTACATTTTCTTCCCAGCAGCTTATTGACCCTTCCTTTTGCTGAGACATCAGAAAAAATTTTAAACTCTTCACTTTGTGCAAGTGCCACTGAACCCAAAATGAAATAACACCAGTGAAATGTCAGAAATGAGTAGTGTCAAACTATCAATCAGATGAAAATCATGACAACATTAACTCTAGCTAAGCTCAAAAGATCACCTAGGAAGAGTATTTTAGTGCTACAACCCTTCAAATTAAGAAAAAAAATTCACAGACATTTAGTGCTTCATGTTAATTTTGCATTTAATAACAATGTTATAATTTGTATAGAAATAAATGTCAAATTTGGACAACTTTATCCATCGTGCTCTATTCAACCTAAAGTCTGACAGTGAACATCAGATACCCGAGTTCCTAAATAATGTAACAAACAATCTCTTTCATGCCATGAAGAATAAGCTACATTAAAGATATCCAAACTGTGCTATCATCCTGTTAATTCTGAGTTCTGCTGGGCAGCCTGATGACTACACTTTTTCTGATTTCCCTGGAATTTCTCACTAGTAAGAAGAAAGTGACTCAACCCATCCAAAGCTGAAGGTAGAAGTGAAAACTGGTTTCTGTTATGTCAGAAAGAGCTACACAGACGACAATTATGTATGGACAGTGCAAAGGAATAAAGGACAGAGGATGAGTCTGGGCTGCTTGGGTCACTGCTGAGCATATCTTCACATTCAAAAGTCTTAAGGCCCTAGGGGTCTGATTTGCTAAACAAGCCATTCTCATCAGTTTTATTTTTTCTACTCTGATCATTCCTCAAACTCTTCTTCACATTTCTTTCACTGAGTTCTTATTTCTTAGTAATGAGTCATATACAATCATGCAAAGAAAAAGACTTCTCTGTGCTCTGCTTGAACACTCGCCTGTCTTAGATTACAACATAAGATATAACCAAAGGTACGTGTTCTAATTTCATTTTCCCAAGCTGTTAGAACAGGTGGGGCAGTGTTCTTTGTCTCCCTCATGACTCTTCCCTGATAACTCCCTCGGGGGCCATCTCTGTTAATGGGTCCTTAAGGCCTCACTGCAAGACTCATTAAATTCCATCATCCCATGTGAGATGCTCCGCCCAGGGGGAGGGAACAAACCTTCCTACCTGGATATAATCTGAGGTTTTGGAACCCCAAGGGAGCCTTAGCACTGGATTCCCAGAGGACAAGAGCTGGGCAGCCTCCACTGGAGAGGGACCAGATCTTTCTACAGGATCACTGCTTTGACAGCACTACATCCATCACTCCAATAAGGACTGTTGCCACCGTTTAATTGGACTGCTACCACCACCCTGACTGACAGGATGTCAGCTTGTGTGCTAACTCTGCCAGTTCAAGCCAGTGTTTTCTGCATTTATTTTGATTTTCCTATTAAATTGTAGTTCTTACTTGGAATCTCCCTCTAGTTTGTTTTTAAACTAGTATACTGTCATACTAAATATCCCTTGAGAGATACAATATAAATTTTCAGATTGATTATGCGCATCAAACAGGCCATCAACTAAAAGCATCGTCCTCACCTAACAAAGGTTTATGGTGCTAATTCTTGTTAGTAGCAACTAAATTTATCATAATTTTTTATATTATTAATGTTCTTATCACAGACTTTATTTCAGTCTTTGGGGTCTTTGCATAATCTCAGTGGTTCATTTTTCATCTCCTGCTCTGTTTGTACCAAAGCCATGAGCTCAGTTAAACCGCACATTCTTATGGCAATGTCATTAAAGCAGATACCAGCTAAGTTTAATATCAAGACTTATTTGAGAAAAACAAAAAAAGTCTCCTCTTTTATTTCTGAACAACTTCTATAATTTCCCCTTTAATCCGTTTCTATTCCAACATTCAATTTTTACTACTCTAATCCAGTTTAACAAGTAATCTATTATATGGCACTAGTTTCCTGTTTCACTGAAAATATCAGAGGTATTTTCCAATTTCTTTGTCTAGAAAATCAATTATTTTTTACAAGCAAAAGTTGTCATGTCAGACTGTTATGTTCCTCTGCATTGCATTTTTCTCCTTTTTACATATCTCAATTTTTCTAAATATTGTTTCCCACAAAACTTGCTAGTTTTGCACATGACTAAGGGTAGGTTAGCACTTTAGTCCCAGCCTGAATTACTGTCCTTTGTAAATATTTATCATGTATGTAGTTCTCAATTAAGTGTTTATATACTCAGCATAATGAATATTGGTACCAATTTTACACTTTATCCAGTGTATCACTTCTTCCAGAATTCTGCAATGGCATTTATCTATTTCATAATTCAAACATATCGAGATATCATTTACCTTGGGTTTAGTAGTTCAGATTATGATTATCTTTTTAACGTATTTGTCTCAATTGTGCAACCTCTGCTTACCTTCCTTTGTTTCACATCCTCCTTTTTAGTGAAAGACAAGGTACTTGTTTAAAGTTTAAACCACACATCATTTCTTTTTTTCATTTCTTCTTTCTTTTGCATGTTTCAAAAACCTTTGTCAATCATGTTCACATTCTGAACTCAGGGTGGACTGAGCTTGATTTTTGACAGCTTTCATTTTGCCCTTACTTTATCTGAATCACCTTCTCATTTGTAGAACTTTGGTGGTGTTAATTTGCCTTTTTGCATTGAGAGTAGATGCTCAGTGTTGAATCTGATATTTATCCAAATCAGTGCATATTCCTTCTCTGTTTTGCTCCCTGATCATGGCCTGAGATTTTCAGATGATTTTTTTCCTTTTTTTTTTTTTTGGTAAAGATATTTGAAGCTTCCAGTAAAGTCCAGTTTTTGACCTTGTTTTGCTAACTGATGTTCTTGATTTTTTTAAAGCTTACTGATTTGAAATAAGAAAGGGAGAAGAGAGGAAATATATTCACTGATTAAGAAAGAGAAATTTAAATCCAAGAAAGAGATTGTTTCACAAGTCCAAATGTCCATGCCAATGCAAATGCAATGATGCTGAACACAAGCTTAAGGCTCAATGAAATGCTATTTTCCACTTCATGTGTGCGAGGCTGTTTGTCCATCCCTCTTAGAACAGTTTGCAAAATTAATTGATTGAGAACCATAATTCCCTACAGGGTAGACAATTATTGTTCTCAATTAGAGATGGGTAAACAAACATTCAGGTTAAGTCACACATCCAAAGTTCATCTCTGGAATGCAACTTCATGGTCCTGAGTGACATTCCTGCAGGTTATACTGCATTCCCAGCCCATTTCAATTTCCTTGCTCTGGGGAAAGAAGTTTCCAGGGATACCTCAGTGGGACCTACCACTACTTATAAGGGGCTTATAAAAAAGAGGGAGAGCAACTTTTTATGTGGGCAGATAGTGATAGGACATGGGGAAAGGTTTCAGGATAGAAGAGGAAATATTTAGATTAGATATCACGAAAAATTTCACTGTGAGGGTGGTGAGTCACCAGCACAGGTTGCCCAAGAAGCTGTGGATGCCCTGTCTCTGGGATGTTCAAGGCCACGTTGCATGGGTCTTTGAGCAACCTGGGATAGTGGCTGTTATCCAGTTCCAACCCCCCTGTTCCATGGCAGGGGGGTTGGAACTGGATAATGCTTACAGTCCCTTCCTACCCAAGTCGTTCTGTGATTCTGTGATTTGCATGCATCATTACTACTACCAACCTCTACCTATCTTGCATTTAAATTTACCTGCTCCAAATGGACCCTGATCAACAATTATTATCACAATAGCATGAACTTTCAACAGAGACCTTTGCAAAGTCAACAAAGAAAGCTCCATGGTGACTGAAAATCAATAGGGCAGAGAGACGAATAAAAATTATTTTTGTAATGACTCTTTTGAAACGAGTATTCGAGTTGCATGAGAACTCATGACTCAAATAGTGTTGCATGGTCTTATGAATAGTAATGAAATCAAATCCTAAACAGAGGTATTAGATTTTAATTGAGCTATTCTTTAAAAGGTTTTTTTTCACAGTGTCAAGGTCATATTCTCCCAGATAAGAAGTTTATTATACAAGAACCGTGATAATAGGCACTGGAGACATATTAAGTATATGCAGCATGCTCCACAAAAAAGAGAGAAAATATACTAAAAGCAATAATTGAAGTATACACAGAAGACTTTCTCATTTATAAGTAGTTTAAATTATTTAGGCATATAAGAGGTTGCTAAGTAGCGGGTGTGTAATTTTTTTTTTTTTTGCACATAACTTTTGTTACTCTCCAAAACTTCTTCTTTTAAAATGAAGTTTTAGTGCAATTCAGTTTTTAAATATATTTTGAAATTTCCTTGAAGATGAATGTGGACAAATTCAATCCTAATGCATTATCTAAGGTTACCCACACGAGACCTTGATTGTCTTTAACTGGGAGTCTGAATAGAGCTGTTTTAAACAGAACAGACATCTTGGCTTGGAGGACTTCTCAAGGCTTCTCTAGACTCTGCAAATCCTTTAAGTATGACCTAAACTTTAAATATATTAGTAATATCACCTCCTTAAGAAGGTTTTAATCATTTACTACTGAAGCCAGTGAGATGTAAACAAGTGCATAAATGCTTTTGTATAACAGTCCTGTTGCTTTCCTATTTCTTTACATGATACTTGACCTCATGTTGGTTTATGTTACCCTGCAGAGTCCATTAGGCACATTTAGTGACTGCCTTCTTCAGAACTTTCCCTTCATATAGCTGATATCTTTAATATTACACCCGATGTCTTTTTAAGTTTCATAGCAGAACATTTTCTCAGTGTTGTTTGTTAGCCATTAGAGTTCACAACAGTCCATTTCACAGGGAAAAGGTCAAATCACGTGTCTGCGGCAAGGAGTTTCTAAGCTGTGAGCTGTGCAGAAAAGTGCACAAAAATGGGGTTTTCTTTGTTAAACTGGCTATATCAAATGAGCAGATACCTTTTCCTGAAATGGAACCCAGTTTTAAATCCTTCTCCAAATTTTCCACCTGAATGCGCACCAAAACACCTGAGTCCCAATTTACAATGCTTCACAGATAATGTATTTTAAAAAATGTGTATATCACAGTCCTTTCTGATTTATTGGCATAATTTACATTGCAGAGAGGGTGCCATTGTCTTTTTTTCTCATTTAACCTTCCAATAATCATATTTTGTTTATTTTATCCAGAAGCAGCACTAATAATTATAACACAATGTGCCCACACAAAAAGAATAGATAATATTCATAGAATGAAATTAGAAAATATTCATGTGCCCATATGGCTCACAGGAATTGCTATCCCATTAGCTGTTAGCTTTTAGTTAGTCAAAACTGGAGTCAATTTACTCCTGACATGTCCATGCAAACAACCTAAGTTCTATAAAAGCTTATCCATAATTTTCTATTCAGGAATAATTTCAAGCACAACAACAGACTATTACAAAATCTGTGTCAAGATTTCACTTCTTGCAGTCTCACATCTCCACTGTTGACATGCATTGGTAATCATAATTGATATCAGCATTTGTAGAAAATCTGGTCTTATCTCATTGAGTGTCTCATTCCACTACTTGAAGAATTCTGCATGTGTCTCCAGCATTTGTTGGAGCTCAGTAATAGATATGGACCTGTCTCTATGTCAGTTCTCCATTAAAAGTTAAGTATCAATACAGACACTTAAAATAACCCAGATCTGTTTCTAGCATTCAAACAGAAATCTCCTTCTCTGAATTCTGAGTTTTTCTGTAAGTATCAGAAGGCCATGTTAAACCTTCAGAATAGTTTTTCTTCTTATATCTCACATTTAATATATTAATTATTTTAAAATGCAGATATTGAATTAATTCATATATACATAGAGTTAAACAGAATCTAATTCCAAAGATATAAATCTGATGAATTTTGTTTTTCACACACTGGAATAGTTATCAATTTTGATTACATAAGGATTCCAAGCATTAATTCTTAATCTCTAAGTGGAGTACATTAGGATTAACTTTCCTTTCTACTTTTTTTTTCTGTTTTCACTAAATATATAATTTTCTTCTTCACACTCTGAAAAGTTCATTAAATTCTGAAGCAATATAAATATTGTCAAAACATGCTGAAGGCCCTGCTTACATTTGCAAGTAGTTCTTATCTAGAACTTCATGGCTACACAGGATTTCTCTGAGCTATGAGACAAGGATAATCTCCCAGGAGTTCCTTCAAGTTCCATGGAATTTTAGGTGGCAGTCAGAAGGATTCCCATGTACATAATCCCCATTGCATTAAAAATAGTTGTAATTTTTAGCTATATGCATTAAATTATATTTTTATTATTTTTTTACATTCCATAATCTATTGCAGCAGATTCAAGTATCATGGGAATGAGGAAACTTCACAAAAGTTTTGCAATTACATATTCAGTGTTTGCTTTGAACTTAACCAGAATTTCTAGTTGTTTCAAGGTACTGATAGCTGAAATGCCACTGTTTACAGCGAGCTTAAAAATGAATGTATGTCCACAATGCCTTATATACTCTTTGGTATTAAGCATTCATTTTAAGCAAATACAAATTATTAAATGTGATTTCTTTCTTCCTTCATTTTAACTTTGGATGCAGTGTTATATTCATACTGCTCAGATATTTTGTATATTCACGTGTTGCAAAAGAACATTTTTTTTCTCTGCAATGTTATTTATTCATGACCTATTGTCCATCTTCTTTTATGCTTTTTAATACAGTATTTTTAAAGCTACTGGTGTGTCCTGGGGTGATTTTATGCTCTGTATTTCCCTACCATCTGCTTATGCCCAGGAATGGGTCCTGTAACTTTAAGCCGGGAAGGGGCACAGCCAGGGAAACTCCAGCATGGTTTGTTTTTAAACTCCTCCAAGGTACTGTATTAAACAGAATTAGTTTACATTCCTCACTAGCCTGTTAGCTAGGAAAGGAGTTTTTTCCTCTCTCTGGGACTGCAGCTTTTTGCTTCTTCTTCTTTTTGGACTGTTCAGCTTGGTTTTTTTTTTCCATCAGAAAAATCAGACCATCTCTGGGGGAGACATTTTGACAAGACCTCCTGTCAGGAGCCGCCGGAGCCACCTCAGGCCTCCAAAATTTCGGGAGAAACTAAACCAGAGAAAGAAAGGACTCTGAAATCCACCATCTTTCTCCACAAGAGAGAAGATTTATTATCTAACATTATTCACTTCTTCTTTTTCTGTGCCTGCGTGCACCTTGCTTGTTAAATAAACAGGTTTTTTCACTTTCCTCCAAGAAAATTCCTTTCAAACCTTGGCTGGGGGGAGGGGCAGAAATCTGCCTTTTAGAGGAGACACCCTTTCAGGAAGTCTTCTCCCAAATTTGTCTCAAACTGGGACATGGTGTTTGGATGGATAGAATTCGTAGGAAACATGTCATTACCAATTTTCACAGTAGGAAGAGTTTAAAACCTGCAATGGTCTATGTGACAGAGGAAACATGACTGAAAGCATTTCTTCTTACCCTAAACCAGGGAAAAACCTTGCTATTAAGTACAAATCTCATTTGAGTAAGGTGTTCAGGATTGTATTTAGGCCATGTGATAGACAAATAATACACATTTCACAGAAAGGCCTAAGTACTGAAATAATCATCTAATGGAAATTAAATACCTACATATGTTTTCTACTAAGAATAAGTTGGTGAAAACCCCATAAAAGCTTTGATAAAGACTTATATCCTTTATCTTATGTTTTGCTAAATTCATTAAAGGTTTGGTAGATGTAGGAAAAACTTTGACTCATTTCATTTTCAGAAGACATAAAAATTTTCATTTGATCTTAAAACTCAAACAAATGAAACCATGGAATAATATTGGCTAGATAGTGATACTCATCTTTCAAAAACAAAAATTCTGGATTTTCTGCTGAACAGTGTTTCCTTCCTATATGCCAGAAATGCTAATATATTTTTCAAGGTTTATTAAGAGAATCACTAGGGCTTTTTGGGCATCTTTTTTTTTTCTTCCTACAGTTATTAAAAATAAAGACGCTGCTTTCTAAAGTTACTGTCAATCAGTGTCATGTGTGCTAAAGAGGAAACATTTCTAAGGAACAATTCTCTGACTTTTAATTTCATGCCCCCTGTTTTAAGAAATTGTTACATAGCAGATTATCTGCATCCTAATTGCTCCCTGTAGTACCTGGAGAGTGCAAGACTCTTCCAGAGAATGGTTCAGATTAGGAACATAAACTATTTGCCTGCGGAAGGTTACATAGCTCCACCATCTCAGAACCTGCCCTGAATGCCAGCAGCCAAACCCCAAGAGCAAGGGGAAGAGATTGCAGATCTGCTGGTGCACTCAGAGCCCCAAGGCCTCCTCCATGTGACAGCCAGAAAGTTTGGAAAGGCTGCACCTGGTGTTGAACCCTTGTGATTTCAGTGCTAAAGCACAGAGCTCACAGATTCACGGAATCATAGCATGATCTGGTTTGAAAGGTACCATAAAGATCATCTAGTTCCAGCCCCACTGCTTTTGTTGCAGCCTGGGACATGCTTGGCTTTCAGGGCTACAGGCACACATTTTGGGGTCATGCTGAACTTCTTGTCAGCCAACACCCTCAAGTCTTCTCCTCAAAGGCTGCTCTTCAACCATCTTCCATCCAGCCTACATTTTTGCTTGGGATTGCCTCAACCATGCACTTGGCCTTTTTGAATTTCATGAGGTTCACAGGGTCCCACCTCTCAAGTCTGTCCAGGTCCCTGTGGATGGCATCCCTTCTCTCCAGCATGTCACCTGCATCACACAGCTTGGAGATATGATATATTGCAAATGAAAGATGCTCTGCTTCCCACATCCCTTTGAGGTCAGGGGTAAGTTGTGTTCACATGCATATATAATGGAGTCTTGTGCATACGATGTGCTGAGGTTTTACCTACATACCTTTCATGTTTCCTGTCATCTGTTGAAGAATTGCAGGCAAATTAACCCTCAATCAACATGTTTAACAATATGTAGATCTTACTTGGTTCTCTGTGACACAAAAAATACCCTACAAATCAGTCATTGCCCTCAATGTTATCTTTTTCCTTTAAAGCTATTATCCATATATAGGTGGTGGTCTTCATTTACTTGTTTGTTGCAAACAAATGGCAAATGAACCTGTCAAATAAGGGTTTTGCAAGAGCTGTTCAAGGCAAGCAGTCAACACTTGGTTTGTGTGATTGATTAACTACTCCAGGATTTTCAGAAATGATGAGAACTTAATGCTTAACCAGAAATGGGAATGAATTTTTAAAGTAACTGAGAAAGAAAAATAAAACGTTTTCTACTTTATCGTCTTTCTGAAAGCAATTCCAGATTTTAATGTCTGGGCCTTATTATGGACCAGTTAATGACCATTTTTCCAGTTTTCAAGATGCACTTACTAGTGCTATGATCCATTCCTGAAATAAAGATTTCAGCCTGTGGTATGTTTATACCCCACTGAAAATTGGAGCTTCATTTAGAAAGTGTCCCTGAGTGTGTTGAAACTGTGACCTTAAAAGTGGTATTTAGGGGAAATTTACTGGAAGTTCAAGCCAGAGCTCATTTTATTCTGTCAGTCCTGTGATAGAATTTTTGTAAGATGGCAAAGATCTTAGCTATTTTTGTAAGGAGTAGTTGTCCAAGGAGCACAAGTGAGATCAAGGTTATAACTAGATGATAACCAGGAATATGAAACAAGAAAGCACTGTAAATCTTCCTCTTTTTCCTTTTCCGTTTTCCTGTCCCCATTTCTTTTCTTTTTCCTTTCCTCTTCCTCTCTTTTCTTAATCTCTCTTGTTCCTTTTATTTTTTCTTTCATCTCTCTTTTTAATGATATGTACAGGAGCATTACCAAAATGTCTGATTCCATCCCCAAATGAATGAGAAAGGAACTAGAAGGTTTTAAATTTCATATTTTTCTTCATACATTTACTCGAAGTAATTGCATTCGAGTGCACTCAATTCTTTTTTCTTCAGGTTGTCTTTCAACACTGTGTTTTTTTAGTGATTGAATGTATGTAAATATATGCAGCTTTATGAATAAATGTTGTAAATGAACATTTTCCTTCACTGAAGACTCTTTCTTGAGAAAATAAAGTAGCATTTCCAGGAAATACATGGGCATTTTTACAGTCATCCACTGTAGTCACCAAATTATGCAGTTGGAACAGATTTTTACCTCTTCACCTGTACTTTGCAGACCAGTCACAGCACTGCCAAGTCCACCACTAATCCATGGCTACAAGTGCCACATCAACATGTCTTTTAAATATCTACAGAGATGGTGACTCAACCGCTTGGGCAGCCTGTTAAAATACTTCACAAGCCTTTTGATGAGGAAATTTTTCCTAATGTGTGATCTAGAGTTGCCCTGATGCCATTTGAGACCTATTGTGTTTTCACTTGTTACTCTGAAGAAAAAAACATCCTCCACCTCACTACAGCCTTCTTTCAGGTA
>VYZT01062837.1:270521-298743 GCA_013400735.1 Pomatostomus ruficeps | reverse complement strand
ATGAACACGTGTAAACTGTGCTACCCAAATACCCAAACCTGTATTAGCCCTTGTCAGGGCATAACCCAGCTGGCAACTGAGCACCTCAGAGCTGCTCACTCGAGCTCCACACCACAGTGGGATGAGGGAGGAGTCAGGACGGTAAAAGTGAGAGAACTTGGGGGTTGAGATACCATAATTACTACAGAAACTACTATGAAGAAATTTAACTCTATCCCCACCCAAACCAGTACCCCTGTCCCTCCCTGTCTTGGAAACCAGAGTTAGTCTCCCCACACTTGAAAGAGTGGCCTGAGGACTTGTAAAATCAGAGTTTCACTACTCATTACTCCTGTTTCTATCCTAATTTTATTTTCTGTATACTCAGTAATTCTTACTGATTTTGTCTCTCCAGCTGCCCAGTCTGTGGGTTAAACTCATGCAGCCCACAGCTAGGAAGCCCAGCCTCCCCAGTCATGTAAGTAAAAAAGTCAATATTGCAAAATTTGTAATATTTCTGAAGTAATTATTGCAACACAAAGAAAAGAACTTGCAGTTAAACAACTTCTAGAACAGTCATTATTATAAGCCTTACTAATCACTCTCTGTCCAGGAAAAACTTACACAACTGTGGGGAACTCAGAGGCCAGCAATACGTATTTCCTCATGCATTTTAAAATGCTAAGTGATCACATATCGTGTCTTTGTTCAATGTCGAAGGTTCCTCAATACTAAAAAGGATCATCTCTGCACCGTGTCCTGCACTGTTCCCTAAGGCTTTACATACACGTGTGGCTGACCCCTTCCACTGAAGACATTTGAAATGACAATTTTAAGCTCCAGGACCCCAAAAAGGAGCACCATTTCACCCCAATTTTTTCTTTAGCTTTGTCTAACACAGAGCAGAAGCAGCTCTGGTTCTCTTCTCAACACATGACACACAAGGAGACGCCTCCCGTGCAGTAGCAGACAAGCAGCTGAATTATTTACCTGTGCAGCCCAAATGTTGTCAAGATCCTGCAAAGTGAGAGCTTTCTCTTTGATGACAAACCGGAGAATTTTCTCTAGCTTTTCTACATATTGAGGTTGATGAAGACTATCTCTTAATACAATTGATAAAATGTTGTTCTGCTGGATCCATTCCTGAATATAAAAAGAAAGTAGTGCCATCTCAAATTATTCAGGTGCCATCATTGATATTTAAACCACAAAACAAAAATCCAACCTGTTACAGATTAAAAAAGATGCAGCAGAAGAGGAAGGGTTTTATCTCTAATTTCCTCTCTAAAAACAAGAAAATCGTAATTTAAAATAATCCAATATTTCATTGGATTATTATTGGAATCCTCTTCACTGTGATATCTTAGGGGGAACTTTTTTTCAGGCATATTAAATGAACTCAGAGCATAAAAATGTTAAAACAATTTCAAACATAAGAAGCCAATGTGAAGAAGAGTCAACTCTTCTATTCAAGGAACAAAATTTTTATCTTCCAATTCACAGTCATTAAATATCAACACCAAATTGTTTAAGACACTTCTAACTTTACTGGTACACCTACGGTGTACCCCATAAAAAGGATCTAAGCAAGGACTGAAAGATAAAAAAGATAAGATTATTTAAGTACTGCCACTTATAGGGGTTTTGAAATTAATCAGAGGCAAATATTCAAGTCATATTTAAGTAGATGCAATTTTCTCTGTGGTGTCACTGACACAGTCAGACCGTTTTGTTCCAAGTGAAGCAAAGCAGGATGTGCTCTGAGCACTGAAAGAGAAAACAAACATCCACAGCATCGTAATTTCCAACAGTGTCCTTGATCAGACTTAAAATATTCAAGCTGGTCTCATGAAAAAATGAAATCTCGTGTTCAGTTAAAAACAGAGCTCTTGTATGAGATGCCAAACTGTAGGGAATGTGTAAAAAAGAGACCTATTTCCTCCTATTGCTTTAAAAAGTCAAAACTGCAGTTATTCTTTCTTGTCAGATGCCCTTTTGTAGATTACAAACCTCACAACAGGTGGTCACTCATAAAGATGAGACAGAACAGCGTAAAAATCACTTAACGCAACGAAATTTCACAAAGACAAATTTGTTCTTAATTTTATAATTGCTCATTTTCATAGTTCCCTATATATACATTCAAGCTACAGTATCCAAAATACAAAAATATTAATTAAAACAAAAATGTGGTATCTAGAATATTCTGTACCAAAGCATCCAGCTTCTGAGATGTGAGAAGCAGAGTAGTCACTTAGAACTCTAATGAGAAAAAGCTGAAGCACCAAACCCAGACTATATCCTTATTTAAATGACCATTAAATTTCTAGTTACTGTGGCACTGAAGTTTCAAATGAATCCCACTTGTTTTATCTAGGTTTCTTTGGGTTTTTTAAAACACCATATAAAACATGCAATTAATTCAAGGATCCATTTTTGAGTCATGTTTTTAGCAGCACTGAAAAATAATTCTCAACAGCAGCTTTGACAGGAATACAGCATTTTTTCACAGAAAGGCTACTATTAAAATGCTTTATTACCATCACATGAGACCTAATGTTTTTAACACTGTATATGAAAATAAACAGCGTGTGCTGGATCCACAATATAGAGCTACTTCTACAGTTGAAGTAGTAAGGAGATACAAAACCTCTTCAATGAACTTCACTGAAAAGGAGAACTTACTGCCATTCTCTCAGCTGTGAGCCACTCTTCCTCTTCAGGGTTACCATGCCGATGAGTGTAGTATGACACACTGGATATTACTTTGTTAACTTCATTTAGTGCATTCATTTTACCATTGAAAGAGGAAATTTGTAACAACCTGTGAGAAAAATTTAATGTAAGAAGTGTGGAAAAAAATGTCACCAGTGGCATATAATATTAGGAGGAGCATCTTACCTAAGTATCATTTTTAACCTAAATATTTCTAAATTTTTTACAGTTTCTTCTTGTCCTGGAACTCTTGAAGCTAAGTTCTTTAGAGATTTGATTATCATTGACAGAGCATCATTTTTGGCTTCATTCTTTGCTTCTTTTTTCAGTTCATCATCTGTTAAATTTTCTAAAAACTGTGGAACCATTTCTATAATTGGAAGGAAGTATTTCTTCACTGTATGTAATGTTAAAAATTCAAAACATTGTCCAAATGGCCTACAAAAGATAGAAAAGGGAGAAGTGTCATAATCAGTAGTCATGCAATGATAATAAGCTGCAATTCAAGAAACTCTACTTAGAACCACATGAAATGGTGAAGGTAGACAGAATCAGCTCAGAGATGGAGTGAAAGGAAGTGCTTCAATGAAAGCCTAACCCTTGTGTTAACATAGTATTTTATACTGAGTCACACTTTTCCAAATGCATGAATTATTATTTTAAAAAAACTCACTTGATGAGAGCTGCAATGATCTGAACATTCAATGCTGATCCACTCATGAATCGATCATGCAAGATCTGAAATCCATTTAATGTGCCAAACTTGTTGATAAGATCTACTAGCCAACCCTGCAATAAAACAAAGAGTTATTTTCTGACTTTCAAGTGTCTGTTAATAACAAAATTAGCTTTAAAAAAGTCTTTACACAATAGCTTATATATTCAGTTTTAAGGAAATGCTCAGAAACAGGCAACCATCTTTTCTGTTATCATGTCAAAGAGCAGATGTTGTATATGAGCTACTCGAAGAAATTTATCAACTATATGAGAATAAAATTGACTATGATTTAGGTCCAGCTTTGGCCCCTAAATTACTACAGAAAGTCCAACAGTTATTTTTTCTTTGCCCTGGATGTGATAATGCCACATATAAAAACACTAAGAATGCAAAGTTACATTCTTCTAAACACAACTAGCAATGCAAAGGAAGTCCAAGGACACCAGAGTTTCTTATCTTTGGTTTTTACAAGTCAATAGTCATCAGTTCTACTAAAGAAAAAAAATTAAAAACCTAATATAAAAACCTAAGTTAACTCCTGAAGCCTTATCAATGCCATTTGGAGATAAATTCTGAAAACTTCAGACTCAAGAACCAGAAGAGATTGCTAATCGCCACTACCAGTTTAAAAAATAAAACAACAACAAAAACAAAACCCCAAGAAACCACAACTACAAAAACAAACAAAAAACCCAAACAAACAAAAAACCAAAACCAAACCTTCAACATCCGCCCAAAACAAAACCAAACCAAACAAAAACCACCGAAAAAATCACACTGACAATAGTATCTCATGTCCAATTAAAAACATTTCTTCCACCATTGGGAACTGAAAGGGAGAGAAAATTCCTACTTTATCACATAATCCCCTCCTCAAAATGTGTCGCACAAAATCACGTTAAGTGAGAAAGTAAATCCATCAACTGGCAAATGCAAGCAAGCCAATTAACACAGTAGGAATGGCATTCCAGCAGAGCTGTGTCAGTTTACCACAGAAACACGTGACACAGTTTGACTGCGGACCACAGACAGGGAGAGTCAGAAGGGGAAATGTACATTGAATCAGGAGTCATGAGCAGCAGAACATCTTAGCGAGAGAGAGAATGAAGAGGGGTTTTGCCCCTGACTCTAAAAACGCTTCTCTACAGCTGCTGTGTCATTAGGTAACTCTGCATAAAATTAAAAACACAGGTCTGGAAAGGCTCTCATACCTTTGGTGATCGTGGGTCAGGAGGACGGGCATAAAGTTCATCTTCGGCGAGCTGGACTCCTGCAGGAACTGTTTCTGAGGGACGAGTACCATTGTATAGATGGAATTTGCAGTGAGGATTTAAGGCCATGGCAAGAAGTTCAAGAAGGGGAAACCAATCTTGGGACAGCTTGGCCACACAGAGTTCCACTAGTCGATGAGTGTTGTTAATAATACATCTCTGTTGAGGAAAAAAACAAACAAGTAAGATTGTGGCAGGTGACTGTACAATGAGTATGAACTATAAACTCTGACCACACATGGTTCCAGTCCTCCCCAAAACATCTCTCGTGTTTTATTTCCTTCCAAAAACACTCGAGGCAATAAAGTAAAACAATGACAGAAAGACGACTCCCCACTGCCTGTCCAGATTCCTGTATACAAGCGTTTTCTCACAACTCACTACTGAGTTTCAAAAATTAGATTCATTTTTTACAGTCTCCTCCTAACCACAAAGGCAGTCTCCTTCCTCATTTAAATTACCATGCTCTTCAGAAACACAACTTTAAAAACTCACATGAATCTCAAACTTCCAGCCGCTCACTGCCTCGTCTGTAAGGATTTTTGTGAAGGATATTGTTAACCCATCTCGAAAAAATCGCTGGCATGCTTCACTTTTGACATCAAGGCCTATTTAAAATAGGAAAGAACAACAAACTATGAGACATGGAATTTCATTAGCTGTTACATGAACATTTTAAATGCTGAATGCAGAGATTTGGTGTGCTGGTGTTGGTTTCCTCTCAGTAACTCAGAGGGCTGTGTTTTGATTTGGGCTGGAAACAGTGCTGGGAACACAGGAATGTTTTCTTTACTACTGGGCAGCACTTACAGATCCAAGGTTTTCCTACTTCTCCCACCACCCTGCCAGGAAGTAAGCTGTGGGTGCACAAGGATTTGGGATGGGACAGAGTCAGCTGAGCCCAAAGGACCACAGGAATGTATCACAGACCATATGGTGTCATGATCACCATGTAGAACTGAGGAAAGAATAAAGGGTGAATGTTTGGGGTGATGGCATTTATCCCCCTAAGCCACCATCACCCACGACGCAGCCCTGCAGGCCTGGGGATGGCTGAACACCTGTCTGCCCGTGGGAAGTGGTGCATGAACTCCTTGGCTTGCTTTGCTGGCACACGAGGCTTTTGCTTTGCCTGTTAAACTGTCTTTATCTCACCCCATGAGCTTTTTAACTTTTCCCCTTCTGATTCTCTCCCCCATCCCCCCGGAGGGGCAGTGAGCGAGGGGCTGTGTGGTGCTTAGTTGCCCGCTGGGGTTAAATCACAACATTTGGACTCCAAAGGTTTGGTGTTTAACATTACAGAATTGATTTTAAACAAGTCTTGGATGAAAACTTCAACTTATATGGACAAAAACTTGGCTCTAGTAAAACCACCTCAAAAAATTACACTCCTTTACAAAATTTTTTAATTGTTTTTAAAAACATGTGAACTGGGTTGGTTTTCCCCGCCATGTTTACAACATACTTTGATAGATATACTAGCAAAAATAACAACAAGTACAATCTTTATCTTCCATGCTTCTTTATGTTCTCTCTTATCTACTTGCTGACAGCAAAACCAGCGAGTGAAGAGGGGTAAAAACAACCATTTCAAGGAAATACAGAAGATACAGCTTTAGTAAGGAACTCAGTAGTGGTGCCACAGAAACGCAGAAGAATCATCTTCAGGGAGATGGGGATGGTCTTTAGAGGGTGCTGGAAACAACTCCCATTACTGAGCTGCCTAACTTTTGGATGCACATGTGCCCATGCACACACAAATATAAATTTTTTTGTCACTAGGGCCTACCTCTCTTTCCCACTCTGTGCAATTAATCAAAAACACAGATTTTGGATCATGTCTGAAGGTTTATACTGTGCAGTGAAATCTCATTTCAGTTTAAGTAAGTTATAAATTCCAAAAGTTGCCTTGCATCTTGCTTGTGTGTATCACATTGGAAAGTTCTGGCAGCATGTTAAAAACTAAGTGTAAACATTAGGAGCAATAAAATCCTTTTGAAAGAAAGAGAGGAGAATATTCTTGCCTATAAAAAACTAAAACCCTAAAATAAAGCATTTTTTAAAGTCTCTTAAATTTACAACATCCAATTCACTATGACATTTATTTCTGGAGCAAATCTCATTACTGAAAATACTCCATAAGTATTCCAGAATAATTGTGAACATAAACATCAGTCTAGCTATTAAATGCTATTTTTCAAATAGGTTTTCTTCTATTAGCAAGTAATTCCAGACTATCTGTTAATAGTTTCATGGCTCATTGTTTAACAAAGAATAACAGATCAATGCCTACACATAAAAAGAGAATTTTCCATAAATGAATGCATCTGCCAGGAATAACGCAAGTCACAGTCTAACAGGAATCACACTACTCTGTCAAATTTGCTCCTTTCACTTGAAGGTGGTACCGCTGACATTTCATTCTCATATGTACTTCAATTCGCTCAGTTATGTCCCTTTCAATTGTAGTTCCTGAAAAGATTTAAAGATGATGCAAATATCACTCGTATTTTATAGCCAGGGTCAAAAGAAGAAGTTACCCTGCAGTCACTCCAGAATGCTGCTGGCCACCGGCTGTGTTAGGAATAAAAGCTATTTAAGAGCCCTATCCATGAGAAAATGGTGCTTGACAAAAACATGTAGTGGGCTCTTTCTAGGTTTTGGTGCTTCACAATTTAAATAAGATACAGTCAGAAATACAGAGTTTATGTAATTCAAAAGCTGGTTATTTTTCAATCTGTCCTTTCATTTCCTCCTTTTGAAAACAGATCTTGTCAGAATATGAAAAATTCCCATAGGCATGTAGAAAGGAGTCCAATTTTAGATGTTACTGAGATAATGGAGCATTTTAATCTATTAAGAAATGTACACAACATTTATATTACTTCTCTATATATATCCCACTCTCAAACAGCGTCTGCCAAGCTCTGCGCTACCAAAACAGTGTCAGTTACACCAAGGTACACCCTATCACACTCCTTGGGAACTGGAAGTTATTTAAAAGGAACCATGTTAGCCATCGTGTAACTTCAAGCAGCAAAAAACTCCCCCAAAATCTAGGATGCAGCTGTAAAGATAACGCAGTAAACAACTACTTCTAAGAGCTTTCCTTGTTTTCTCCTTATCCAATAATCCTTGCAAAGACACATAGGAATTCATCTGGAGGGCAAGAGGAAACATAATTAAGTAGCAACACAGAAGGACTTTTTAGAATTGCTCACCAACAACTTATTAAAAATCAAAGTACAAAAGCATATGAATACATTTCCACTGCTTTTCACAATTTCAAGAGGAAAAATAAGTGGTTTTTTTTGGAACTTTCAACTAAGCCTGATGCTTTGGAGAAGCACGCTGATGTCAGGAGTAGCTAAAAATCTTATTCTGCTCTTATTACTTGACTGTATTGACAGCTTTTAGGTTTTAGGTTGTTTTCTGGTTTTAAGATGACTTAACAGCTGGCAGAACATATATCTCTCTCACAAATCACAAGCAGATAATTTCTTTTTACTGCACTGTTCCAACAACTCAGACACAAAGGTGGCTGCATTTTCTTTTGAAAAGCTGACATTTTTTTTGCTTCAGAACAGATGTGAGCCCTTGAACATCCTACACTTGCCTGAGGATTCCTGCCAGACCCAGCTACACACGAAGCCACCAATTCCACGCACAACTACAGTTGATAAATCACTGTTGGCAACAACACGTCATTACCCTATGCTGGATCACAAGGATGCACCCTAATTTTTGTTTCTCCATAGAGTGCTCCAAAGCAAAAAACATGTAATAATCAAGATAACCCAGAATATCACAACCACAATCAGCTTTTTAGTCTTAAAGCTGCTTAAGAATAACATTTATTAAAATGCAAATGAAGTTATCCTGGGCCAGCACCTATGCAGACAAAAGAGCAGGCACTTTGTACGACACTAGATTTGAAACACAACGAGCTGTTAAGTGTAGATATCCTAAAAAATTATTTTGATGAGACTTTTTCTATTACTCAAACACAAGCAACCTCCCAGGAGAACAGAACTTTCCAGAACAGATGACAAACTTGCCAATCTGACCAGTAAAATTTAACCAACACATACACAGTCCTGATATGGAACCCTCCTACTCCCGAGTCAGACACAACAAGTACTGGTTGGACTATTAGTCTAAGTCATGCTGTTTAAAATGCTAACTTTACTCTGATATTCTCAAAAGCATATGTGTGCCAAATTTGAACAAAAACTTACAGCAAGACATCTGAGAGCTAGACTAGAAACTTATTAAAAAATAAAAACAACTAGAATTCTTTGAGTTTTAGTATCTGCTATAAAGACCGAACCCACTAGTTCTGATATCAAAGTGAATACAGAAAACAGGTATGACAGGAATGACAGGATTTTTACGTCTGTGAGCTTATTCAACTTCCCTAATGCACCTATTTCTAACTACGGCAACGGCTTTTTTAAAGTTCTCCTCTGCGAAGCTTTTGCACAGCACTCTGACACAATCTTCAACACCAGGGTTGTAACAGAAATTATGAACCATTTTAAAGCCTTCACCAGGGATTTAAAAGAGGAAGAAAAAACTTTGCACACCAGTCCAATAATAAAATATGTTTCAGCTTACCTTTTTTACTTAGGTCAATAGCAGCTTCTAGAAGAACTTCTAATTCCCCCTTCGGCAATACAGGAACAACCCATCGAGGCCTATATTCAAAAACAAACCCAATTTCAATTCTGCTTCTGAAAATCAAGAATTCTTGTCCTGGTGTAACACTTTTAATATAGGCTCAGTACATAGATTTTTAAATGCCCTTTTGAGTATTACATTAACCAACCCAAACAAAAATGTATTCTGCTTTAAGCCTCTTTCTCTTTACAACTTTAACCCAACAAAAAAGTATTTCAAGAAATCCAGTGAAACAAAGATACAAAAATTCTGATTCCCCTATCAAGATGATTGCTCAAAGCATCTACACCTTATCAAGAAAGTGTGAAAATACCTGTTGATCATGTCATCCAACTTTGCCAGGTCTGTGTGTGGAAATGCAGGCTCCTCATCTTCAAGCTGGGGTGGAGCATCAGCTTGGCCCTGCTCGTCAGGCGGGGTAGCTGGAGAGTTCTCATTGGAAGAATCAGGTGAAGAAGTCTAAAATTGGGATGGAAAATACTTTAAATACTGCCTGCACTTGTGTGCCACTTGTTTTGGCATTTTTCCTTCATAATGTATTTCAATCATCTCAAGTACGTATCAATCTAAAACAATTTGATTTTAGATTTATTAACAAAAAACAGAGCATAAAATGTGCTATATTCTTTCTCTCAGGGCAGTTTAAAAATCAAGCTACTTTCCCAGAGAGGAAAGTGGGGGGTTTCTTGGTAACAGCTTCTACTTTCAGCAGACCATGTTTCCAGAAGGTGAAATAAATACTCTGAAGCTTCAGTTTTTACAAATCTTGTCCAGAAAAGTTCATTAGAGACAGTTTTCAACCAAAGCGCAGAAGAAAACAATCATGAAAAACAAACTCTTTGTTGGCTAAAAATGAGTGACCCACTACTATAACCATCTATTAACTAATGTCGAACATGACTGTTAAATCCATTTCGACGGGCCATGCAAAACACCACACATTTTGGAGATGTCACTTATTATTCATACACAGAAATAGTATGAACTGACAATAATAAAGGCTCAAATTGGAAGAGCAAGACTTAGGAAGACAAAACCTCAAGAACATTTTTCACCTGCTGTATCTCATCTGGTTGGCAGGAAGTGTTATTTCCTTCACAGCAGCCTGTAGGGTGCTGGGTTTTGGATTTGTGAGCAAAACAGCACTGGTAACACACCAGTGTTTTGTCTGTTGGTGAACAGAGCTAGCATAGATTCAAGGCCTGTTTTTCTCTTTGATAACTCCTGTCAAAACTCAGACACAGGCAGGAGATACCATGAAGTGGCAGCAAGGAAAAGCCACCTGGGATGTTGTCAGAGTATGAAGAAATGCAATGAGGAAAGCCAAGGTGCACTTGGAATTAAACCTGGCTAAGGATGTCACGGATTAACAACGGCTTCTTCAAATACATCACAACCAAAACAAATACATGGGAAAATGTGGTCCTGTTGCTGCCTCAGCCAGGAGATCAGGGAGGAGGTCTAGAGGAAGGAAGTTTCTCTTAGTTGAGAAGACTGGGGAGAGAGCTTGTAATTAAACTTCACATCCACAGGTCCATGGGCCCTGACGGGATGCACTCACAAGTGCTGAGAGAACTGCTGGAACCACAGTGAGGCAGGAGAGGTGCCTGAGGGCTGGAAGAAAGCAAATGTCACCCCAGTCTTCAATAAGGGCAAGGAGGACCCAGGGAACTACTGGCCAGTCAGCTTCACCTTGACCCCTGGAAAGGTGATACAACAGCTCACTCTGGAGGCCCCCTTCTACCCACACAGAAGACAAGAAGATGATCAGTAGTCAGCATGGATTCACCAAAGGTAAATCATGCTGGACCACCCTGCTTGCCTTCTACAATGAAACAACTGCCTGGATGGAGAGGGGAGAGCAGGAGATGTTGTCTGCCTCGAGTTCAGCAAGGCTCTGACACTGTCTCCCACAGCATCCTCATTCACAAACTCAAGCAGCGAGGACGGGATGAGTGGACAGTGAGGCAGATTGGGAACGGGTTGAATGGCAGATCCCAGAGGTTGGTAACCAGTGGCACAGGGTCCAGCTGGAGGCCTGTCACCAGTGGTGTTCCCCAGGTTTAACACTGGGCCCAGCACAGTTTAACTGATTCATCAACACCCCAGAGCACCGTGCAGCCCTTTGGAAGGACCTCAACAGGATGGAGACATGGGCAGGGAACATCCTGAAACTCAACAAAGGCAAATGCAGGATCCTCCTTTGGGGAAGAACAACCCCAGGCACCAGGACAGGCTGGGACCAACCTGCTGGGAAGCAGCTCTGGCAGAAGGACCTGGGGGTCCTGGTGGACAGTGAGCTGTCCCTGAGCCAGCACCGTGTCCCTGTGGCCACTGGGATCCTGGGGGGCATTAGGAAGAGCACTGCCAGCAGGTCAGGGACCTGATCCTGCCCCTCTACTCAGCCCTGGTGAGGATCACCTGGAGTGTTGTGTCCAGTTCTGGGCCCCTCAGGACAGGAGAGACATGGAGCACCTGGAGAGGGTCCAGTGGAGGGTGGCAAAGATGATGAAGGAACTGGAGCATCTCACTGGGGGACTGGGCCTGTTTAGCTTTGAGATGGTTTAGAGGGGACCTCATCAATACCTGCAGGAAGATGTCAGAGGATGGACCAGGCTCTGCTCAGTGATGCCCAGCAATGGGACAAGAGGCAATGGGCAAAAACTGAAACAGAGAAGTTCCACTTGAACATGAGGAAGAACTTAACAGTGAGGCTGAGTAAGCACCGGAACGGGTTGCCCTGAGAGATTGTGGAGTCTCCTTCTCTGGAGAAATATGGTCTGGTCACAATCCTCAGCAAGGTGGTCTAGGGAACCCTGCTTGAACAGGGAGCCTGGATTAGATGACCACCAGTTGTCCCTTCAAACCTTACCCATCCTGTGATTCTCCCTTTGCCCCTCAGCAGTTAACAGGGCAAGAGGCAGGGAGAGCTGACCTGAAATGACCCAAAAGATACTCTATGCCACAGAGCGTCATATTTGGCAATAAAACAAAGGGTTTTTTTTCCCAAGGCAGCTGTTGCTTGGGGACTAGTTGGGCATCTATCAGCTGGTAGTGAGTGATGGCACTTGCATCACTTGTTTCCCCCTACCCCTTTATTTATTAAACTGCATTTATCTCGGCCCAAACAGTTTCTCACATTTTCCTTCCAATTCTCTTCCCCATCCAACTGAGGCAGAGGGAGTCAGCAACAGTGGAGACTCCCCTGGCAGTTCAGGGTCAGTCCACCACACATTTCAAAGTACAATTCATTCTCAGGAAGGGGCAATCACTAAACCTTATGGTATTAAAAAAATACCATCCTCATACTGAATTCAATGACAAAGCATGGTTCTTCTTTCAAATGGTTTTGGCTTTACACGATATTGTTTAAAAGCATCTTCTCTGGTGTTTTTCCCCCAGCAAAAAAGAATCATTACACTGTGGTGTAACAGATGAAAGCTTTTGCCTGTGTTCTGAAAGCAAGAACCGTGAAGCTGTTCAGGAAGTCCTGTACAATGAATGGAGACCCGGATGCAGCTGCTCTGGAAGGGCTGATACCTGGGAAAGCTGCTTTAGCCAGAAAGTGCTTTTGCAGAACTGAGCAGAAACCAAACTCACAGATGTAGTGTAGTTTCACCAGTCTGGGGCAGGTAGGTCTACAATGTGGTTCTGAGGAAGCTTCTGGCATTATTCCAAGAAGGCTTCTTATCCAAAATACGTATGCTTGAAAGAATTATGCCACTGCCTGAAAAGGGAGCATTTTTTGCAATGCAGTGTTCCCTAACTGTATTTACTCTGCCGACAGCACTGCCTTCATCCCTCAAAGTATTGCTGTACTTTCAGACACACACAAAAAATGTCCAATTTAACTAGAGATCTCTACAAACATACAAATTCAAATAATTCAGATACAGTATTTCTAAAGATCAAATTACTTTATTTTTAGATGAATTGATTGTTAATACCATACCTGATTCTGCTGGAGGGGAGGCTGGGACTGTCCATCAGGAGCCTGGCCCTGGCTATCATTCCCTCCTACCGGAGAGCCACGAGTCGTGGCTGTCATACTCGACACAGGGCAGATCTTTGCAATTTTGTCTGCTTATGTAGTTGATGTGAGAGAAGAAATTATAGTCCACTTAGTAAAGTTGAAGTACCAGCATATGCTTGCCTTAAAAAGCTCCAACTCAAGAACATGCCATCTTGCAGAGACCATTGCATAACCTAGAGGGGGAAAAAAAAGACAATATGCTGTATTAACACATGCATGGAAACACAATCCACACCTGGAAAAGAATATTACAGAAACAAATACACTGCTATAGAGAATCTGCTATTTTAGACTTGGTATTTCTTTTTATTGAATACAACCGACAGTCACATTTGAAATAGTTAACATGATTTCAATGTTCTAGGTGAAAATGACACTTATTATCACCTTTATACCACTGAGAAACTGACACATATCCAAAATGTGTGGCTGTTTACTCTGTGTTCAGAGTAAATGTGCACAGCTGTTTACTCTGACTCTTCTGTGCCTGAATTGCTACCGTACATTCTCCATCTGAATTCATGATGCTGCTCAAGGTCTATGTAGAAATGACCTGATTAAGAGCCCTAAAAGGCAAATTTGTAATCTTTTCCAATACTCTCCTCCTCCTGACACCGTCTAACTGCAGATGTCAGAGGGAGTTAAGAGACTGATTCCACCTCAGCTAAGGCTAACAGCGACCCTGCAGCCAAACTCCTATTAGCACATCAGGATTCACGCAGGGAATTTGACCTGTACTCCCTTTACCCGGCATGTGCTTATGAAAGCCTGGGTCCACTGCTCTTTCAGCCCCACTACAAAGCCCATCCCATCCCCACCAAGTGGTTTAGCAGATTATATGACGAAAATTGTGACATCAGATCCGTTGAACTTGTAATGGCAAACCAACAGTTCAATATTCACTGTGTTTCAACTTCTCCATGCTATATACAGACAGAAAGAGTCACATTAACTTCTAATAGCAATTCCGCTCCATACCGCCAGGTATTGTATAACCAGAGAAGCTGAAATGTAATTGCCCAGAGCAACTCAGACTTCCAAGCACCACATAAAACAAAAACAGTTCTCGGAAAGTTAAAAAGCCAAGTAAGGTGATAGAAAGAGTTGTATGAGCTTCCAGCAAGATGCATTTGGCAGTGCTGAGTTCCGATCCAGTCACCAAAACCTCAACTTAACAACTGGAGTGAAATTTCTGTTGTAACATGATGCATATTCCTAAGTGTTTTATTATGATGTCTCATCTCAAGTTAAGTTTCAATGCTGTTTTCTTTCTCCAAGACACTTTAAAATCTTTTCTTATATTGTGTGAATTTGCAAGGCATTACATATACAATAAAAATTGACTGAATACATTCTAACTTCTCTGCCCAGTCTCCAATATTAACCGCACCAACAAACTTAGAGATCTCTAATAAGGTCACTAAAATAACGTTCTCTTTTGAATAAAACTACTGTTTTAGAACACTCAATTGTAATGCATCTCTACCTTTCATAATTCATATTCATAAGGCTTAGTAAGCCTACTAACTCCAGAACAAATGCATTACCAACTCAAAACTTTCCTTAGGAAGAAACTGATTTTTGAAATGCAATTTTTAAAATGAATGTATTTGGTATTTAATTGGTGCTTCTTTTTTAAAACACCCTCCTGAGTATTTTTCTACTGATGTTTATAAAGATCACTAAGTAGAGAGTACTAGCAAGAGTAAGTTCCCTGCCACACACAGATATACATACACACACACTGCAGTCTACTGCAGTTCAATGCAGTCAGTTCCCCTGCACTACCTGATGGAGATTTCGAGGTACTCACATAAACCAGGGAAATCAAACCGCTGCCAACTCACACTGCACTTTTCCGCAGCCCTAAGCCAACCACCACCACAATAAACCTTTAATCACCACCATTCTTCCTTAACAGGGCTGGTTCACCCAACAGCCACATAAAAAACTTGTGCTGGCACAAGGAGTGAGGCAGCAAAGAAGCAGGAAAGGGGTAAAAAAGCTCATTTCAGCAGCAATTCTGGTCCAGGCTGGCTTAAACTGCAGGGAGAAGCGGTTCCACAACAGCTGACATCAAGGACAAGGTGCTTGATCTCATCTCTTCCCAACTCTAATGCTTTGGGTTAAATTATCATGAAGTGAGCTGGTTCACAGTACTAAAGGAAACAACAACAAAACCCCACCAAATGTACAAAGACTGATTATTTTTCAGTTTCTTTAACTATCTGAAGTGGTGCACTGCAAGGCCAGAGAGCACTCATCCTAATGCCAGCCAGGGAGCCAGGACAAACTGCAGCTCTCCGGTCAGACTGACTGACATTAGTGTGAGTTTACCCTCAGATTTTGTCTCTGTGCTGAGCTGAAGGGTGTGGGCAAAGCATTCTTGTAAATTGCATTCTGCTCAAGGCAAATAACACAATTTAGCCAGGAGATAAAAGAAAGCTACTACTAAAATAGCCAACTTACTCAAAATCTTGCAAATCCATAGCATTAAACAAAATCTAAGAAAAATATTATGCATTTTGTAGATGCTAATAAATACAAAATGTCTACATGAAGGACTAACCCATTTTTTTTCTTCTTCTTATTTAGGGATTGCTTGCTAAGAGTCTCCATGCATATTACTTAAACTACATTCCCAGGAAAGTGTATTTCAGGGCTTCCACAGAATTTCACTTGTCTTAGCCACGTGCATTAGACAAGGCCAACTTCTTACGTGAGTTCATAATTTCTCCCTCCAAATTTGTGTGATGTCCTCACACAGACAATAGTACCTTCAAGTTATGCTGCAGCTAACTAAAAACACTCCATCTCCAATAAATCATCTGAATGCTTCTTGTAGTATCTGCATATTCTCAATTGCAGGGATATCCTTGTTCAGGTATTTTCCTTTTAATTACAGAATATACAAATATACTTCTGTAAATGCAATCATAATCCAATTCATGGAATTTAAACAGTATTAGAAGGCAGTGGTTTACCAGTCCTGTTTCCAGCCACTCATTTACCATTTATGTTTCAGAGAAAACATCCAATTGCATGTCCATGGAGAACACACCACTACTTTAAACTCTCTAGAACTAATTAACCATGAAACTTTGAATTCCCATCACTTCTTTAATTCAGGCTGTTCAATTTCAATTCTTTAGAGTTACAACGCATCAAGGCACAGTTTGGCTCAGCTCAAGAATAGCCTTTATACCTATTTATAATTAATTTGATAATTTATAAACAAATGTAAGCTGATGCAGTGACATATTGATTTTAAGGGTACAGACAGCCAACAGAAAAATTCAAACTGCCTGTGTCCAGCTGAATTCTAATGGATACTCTATGTTAGTTTTTACATACATCTCATTTCTACTACTTCTGATTTTGAATTCAGCACACTATCACAGAATCACACAATATGCTGAGTTGGAAGGGACCCACAAGGATCAAATCCCACTCCTGGCCCTGCACAGAACCATCCCCAGGAGACACCCCATGTGCCTGAGAGCATTGTCCAAACACCCCTTGAGCTCTGTCAGGCTGGTGCTCTGACCACTGCCCTGGGGAGCCTGTTCAGTGCCCAGCCACCCTCTGGGGGAGGAACCTTTCTCCAATATCCAACCTAAACCTCTCCTGACACAACCTCAGACCATTCCCTGGGGTCCTGTCCCTGTCACCACAGAGCAGAGATCAGTGCCTGCCCCTCCTCCTCCCCTCTTGAGGAAGCTGTAACTGCACTGAGGTTTTCCCTCAGTTTCCTCTTCTCCAGGCTGAACAGACCCAGTGCCCTCAGCTGCTCCTCACACAGCTTCCCCTCAAGGCCCTTCACCATCCTCATGGCCCTCCTTTGCACGCTAACAGCTTCACGTCTTTCTTACATTGTGGTACCCAAAACTGCCCCAGCACTCGAGGTGAGGCTGCCCCAGCCCAGAGCAGAGCAGGACAATCCCATCCCGTGCCCGGCTGGATGCTGGGCCTGACGTCCCCAGGACAGGAATGTCCCTCCTGGCTGCCAGGGCACTGCTGACTCACATTCAACTGGCCATCAACCAGGACTCCCAGGTCCCCTTCTGCAGCACTGCCTTCCAACACCTCCTTCCCTAGTTCTGTCCATACATCCAGGGCTGCGCCATCCCAGGTGCAAGCCACATTAGAAAAAATTATCCCCTTTACCCAAAGTTTTGAATGGAAGTTTTAACACAGGGTCAATATGCAGATAGATCCCTGTTAAGTGACAAAGTCACTGTTCCATTGCTAATCAAGCAGTGTATGAGGCTATGAAGACTGAGTCAAATGAATCCCACTGACATTTGCTTTTGATGCCAACTGAGAAAATTGCTATTTGCCACGTTTTAGCCATCTCCTTATGTCACCCTGATCCACCACTAAATTTTAAACAAAAGCTAGTTTTTGCTCCACCTGACTCCTTGGAATTTCAGGAGCACCAGAAAAAGACAACTACAGATTTTTTCACTCTGCATGGTTCCCATTCAGAAGGCAGCATCCTGCGCGAGCAGCATTCCAGCAGAGCCCCTGCTGCCCACACAGAGAGGACCGGCTTGGCACTGTCCTCCGGGATATGCTTCCAGGCTCAACAACCCACAGCTGCACACCTCAACCTCACCTCAGCCTCCACAGCCTGCAGTCTCATAGTCTATGTGGCAGCATAGGTTAATTTTATTTTGGGGAGAAATCAAGTACCTTTTCAAAAGCCCAGGAAAAAAAATCAGATGTAGGTTCCTGGATAAGTGGTAGGTAAGAAGCAAATATGTATGCAATACTCTGTTATGGGATAAAATGTCACAGCAAACACAAAGGATGGCATCTTAGCGTACAATGATAAAGGAACAAACGTGATTTTCTAACACAGCTGACTTCTACAAAAGCCTTCATTTGAGTTTCTCAAAGTCTCGTAACTGAAATACCCCAATACATAGAGCCCTTTCCCTAAATTAGCTAGTTATTATACAGAGTCTCAGCAGAAAGTAAATGCAAGGTGCCAGATGACAGAGGCAGACCTCAAAATACCCTTTATTACTGATGAGCATTACCTAAGCCCTATCTAGGGGGACAGACCTATTTTTCCTTTAACTGAAGTATGCTGGTTACATACAAGTGAGGATGAATGTCACAAAATCTACTTTGCCATGTGGTAACAATGAATAAGAGAGTAAGAATCTGCTTAACATGTAACAACAGAGCTTTCTAACAACCACACAGCAACTTATTTACAGAATGATGTTCCCATGAAACAGGATCTCACAGATGTGCTTTTTCATCACAAGTGCTGTCCTGCAGAAAGGCTTAACAGCAGCAATACAAATTTTGGGTGGAAAGGTATCACTGATTTGTTTCATACAGGATTCTAGGAACTGCCTTCTTAAAACCTTAATAAGTACTGACTCATCACAAGCATTATGATGTGATTCTAATTTAAAATTTCTAGACTTCTACCCTATTCCTTTATTTCAACCAGAACGACTTCTCAACTAGAAACACCTCCCCCAAATCTGTAACACTGACCTAATTCAGTAGTTACAATCTATACACACCCCCACACATTTTCCATTTTCTTTCCTCCCCGTGCCTTGTATCTTTCAGGAAGGAGGAAATTATTTACATAATCAGAATAGAGAACTGGAGGTCGCAGCATTTTGCTCATTAACACTGACATGCACTGAAAGTGAAATGCATTCAATGATTAATGCAAAACCTGTCATTAGGTACTATTCAGCAGAGCGAAAAGTATCTTTCAACATTTAAAAAATACCTGATAAGCAGCAATCAGAAAATGTTATCTCAAATAGTATATATTAAAAAAAACCCCTTTAAATTCCTTCTCCTCTTAAAGAAGTGACTATATATGAGACTTAGTCAACTGCATCAGGTTCCAACATTTATTGCTTTGAACTAATGTCTTAATGTTACAGTACAAGACAGAATTGGAGTAACTGTAATGGCTACAAACTGAAACTATTCTCATTTAAAAATAGTTTATTTCAAATAACCGTTTTCAGTGATTGTTCCACATCATATATTTGAAATTAAGATGCTCGGCAACATAGGTTTCTGCAATATTGAGAACATCTTACGTAAACACATAATTCTATTTTGCCCTCAAATTCGTATAACAAAATAAAGGGGGATTGTCCTGAAACATACTTCAGTTATTTAATGATTCTTTTCTTTTTAATTTCAAAACTTAGTGTTGAGACCAAGCTTAGCTAAGATACATCTACTTAACAGTATCCAATTTCACTTAGAACAAGATGCTCCTACACGCAGCACTGACATGAGTTTAAGCAAGCAGTAAGAGCAGAGAAAGTGAACTTCAAAACTTGGAGCCCAAGAAATTCTGATCAAAACAAACTGTATTCAAGCCAAGGCTGACACCAGTCTTTGGCTCTGCACATCAAGGCAACAAAGCTGACATACTCAGAGCATATTGTTTCACAGCATCCCAGATTGGTTTGGGTTGGAAGGGACCAGAAAGATCATCCAGTTCCAACACCCTGCCAATGGACAGGACACCTTCCATTAGACCAGGTTGTTCCTTTGATCCAGCCCGGCCTAGAACACTTCCAGGGATGGGGAATCCACAACTCCTCGGGGTAACCTGTTCCAGTGCCTCACTAAAGGAAAGAATGTCTTCCTAACATCTAATCTAAACCTACTCTCAGTTTAAAGCCATTCTCCCTGTCCTATCACTATGCGCCCTTGCCCAAAGTCCCTCTCCAGCTTTCCTGTAAGCCCTCTCTCAATACCAGGAGGGGTTCTACAGTCTCCCCTAAGCCTTCTTGTCTCCAGGCTGAACAGCCCCAGCCCTCGCAGTGTGTTTTCACAGGAGAGGTGCTTCCTCTGGAATAACTTTCCAGAAGACTTAAATAAAACAGGAAACCCTTCACATCAAGGGACAGTCTTACTTCAAGGCAGTAATTGATGAAGGTCAGGCCCTGAAAAGGAACTGGAGAGCAGCAGCGTCTTTCTCCAAAAGACATTCACCTGCCAATAGTTCTTGGGACATTTAACAGCCAGACAGTGCACCACTGGTTACTTACAGCACTTGATGCCCTTTCACAAATAACATCATGAAAGGACAGGTCTTCAGATTCCACACTTAGTTCTGGCTACCAGATGGAAAAAGTAATTTCAATTTCTGTTCTGAAGAAGTGTTTAGCTCATGTGACAGTAAAGAGAGACGAATCCAAATATACATCACCCAGTCAGTGCCTTACACAAAACCCCACCAAATGTTCAGACAATTAACTGAGTTCCCCCAGGGAGCTGTGGCCCTGCTGTCACGCTTTTCCACAGGTGCACATCCCAGGCTGCTGTCACGGACAAAGTGCCGAGCAAGTCTGGGCCTCTCATCCAGTGCAACCATTCCTTCACTCTCAGGAGCTTTCAGTGGGAGCTACACTGGCTCAACTGGTATCAAAACACATCCTCAAGGATACTCAGTGTATCTCAGTGACAGAAGGAAGAGGGACATAAATGTACAGCCCCTACAATTGTATTATTTAAATTACTGGCCTAAACATTTCCCAGCAACAAAGAAACTACGTTCAAGGCACTGCTTAAATAGCTAAATAATGTGGGGTTTTATGGTGGGAGATGAAAATTTTAGTTGAGATAGTAAAACAAAACAGACTTTCCAAGAACAGAATCCAGTAAATATAAAAAGTACTGGTAAATGCACACACTAGAATCTAAGAAAAGCAAATTTACTAAGTCACTTCAACTTAGAAAATGCAAAAATCTATTTTAAAATGCTTAAATGTTTTGAACTATGACTTTCACTTACTATAAAGCCCTTTCCTTGAATTCCCAATGAACATACAAAGAAGTAGTAAGACTTCCTTTCACCTTGTGTTAATAGAACAAGCTACAACAAGAAACACCTTCAAAACTAAAACAACAAAAAATATCAAAGAACTTCAGTATATACATTTGTTTCAGTAAGACCCAACTCACACTGTTACATTTCTTTCCAATTATGATACAGTTTATAATTGCACAATGCTGTCCTTCTGCAACCCAAAAAATGTGTTCCTGGCAACAGAGCCAGCTGAGTTGAAACTTCAGGTCCAACTGCAAACACAATCCTTTTCAGGCAGCTGTAGAACAGTACAGGCAAGGACAAGGAATACATTTGCACTTAGTAATCCATCATCTGTGGAGAAATTAGTACTGTATCGTTGTATCTATTTACCACTACTTCAAGAAAATAGTATGTCTAAAGTTTGCAATGAAGACTGATTAAATGCTCTTGGTCCCTTACTTCTGATTATTAAATACATAGGTTGGTCATGGATTCATTCAATTCAAAAATGGATGTGATAGCTACACCTCTCCAAGCTATGGAGCAAAGTTCACCATCCAATACAACTGAGCACAAAACACTCCCAGTTTTCTGGGAATGCATTCAGCATCCTCCCTTTTCACTCAGTACAAAGAACACTTTTAATGAATATGTTACTCTTTATCATTGGTGTCTTAGGAGTTACGTTTAAAGATGGTTTCTCTGTATGTACATTACATTTAATTGAAAGTGTGTCTATATAGAGGTGGTAGTGCTATCAGCTTCTCCTCTTAGCTCTGTGTGCTAATTCAAGCAGTCAAGAAATGTTTTCTTGCATCACAAGCTAAAAGACCTGCAAAACACACATTTTAGATGTATTGGTTCTGTTCTTGAAGTCTACAGCTTAAATGCTCCTAGCATGAAATAATGCCTTACTGTATTTGTAATTTGAGGCTTCAGAACCAAGGAGGAGATACTATGGCATGTGTAGGATAGGGTGTACCTCTTCTCAAAAGTTGGAGGAAAAAGTAGGTTCTCCCTGCTCTTCCTGATTTTGTTGGTTTGCCTGATTGGCAGTTCTGATTTTTTTGAAAGCAAAGTGCGAGTTACAAGTACAGTTTGTATAGTTCTTGTCTGCTGATTTCTCAGTTCTTTTTCTTCTTTGATAAGCCCAAAAGTCAAAGAGAATAGAAACAGCAATCTTAAAAGGACATCTTTACTCCCTAACTGCAAGGGAGTAGATAAATAGTTGCAAATCCCAGAACAGCTAGGCCACCTTGGCAATGGATGGTCTCTCACGTTCTGTAAAGCCTCAGATACTTGGTTCATCCCACTGCACTCTCATCTCACTGGGGCAGCTAATTGGTGTGGAGGGTTAACTTCTTGGCTTCCTTTTTTTCTAGATGTAAAAGGCTGTAATTCACACATTTCTTATCAGTTCAGTGACCAAAATTTCATGTTTCTATTAAAAACACAAAAGCACTGAGATTTATTCTTGCTGCAAACATACCATTGTGCTGTTCACAGGCAGTTGCTTTTGTAAAACAACTTTCTGTCATGTTCACCAATATATACAAAGCTTTCTGTATGTCCCTTTTTCTAGGTGAATGACCTGACACTCGGCTGTGTAGAGCACATTTTACTGTGCCAAGCTTACCAGATAACCCACATTAGCCTGTGATGTGTTCTCATTGTTTGTCACCCAATTAGTTTGGGTGCCATGTGCAAGATTTATTAGTAATTTTATAGTTTTATCTACATAATTGGAAAAATATTAATCGTATGAAATTGTGAATTTCTAGGTGAAGGGTTTGGCTAGGAATGCATCAAAAGGAGCATGGGCACAGGTCTCAGGAGGAGCTGCTCCCCCTCTACTCGGCTCTGGTGAGACCCCACATGGGAGAGCTGTGTCCAGTTCTGGTGTCCCCAATATAAGGACATGGAACTGTTGCTGCAAGTCCAGACGAGGCCACAGAGTTGGTAAGAGCACTGGAGCACCTCCCTAATGGAGACAGGCTGAGAAAGTTGGGGCTGTTCAGCCTGGAGAAGGTTGAGTGGAGACCACGCAGCAGCTTTCCAGTATCTGAAGGGGATGTGCAGGAAAACTGGAGAGCAAACCTTCACCAGGAATGGTAGTGACAGGACAAGAGTAACGGGCACGAACTGAAAGAGGGGAAATTTAGATTATGTATTAGGAAGAAATTTTTTACTTTGAGGGTGGTGAGACACTGGAATACGTTGCCCAGGGAGGTTGTGGATGCCCAGCCCTGGCAGTGTTTGTTTGAGGTTTCTTTCCTCTTTCATGATCAAATCCTTGGACCTTTAACTTGGGCTTTGTATCAAATACTTTGAGGGTAGTGGTGAAGCCACTGATAGTACATATCCCAAACTTCAGTTCTGCAATTTATGCAGGAAGGTTTTACTGTTATTTTAGGCAGCATTAGATTCTATGATGTCTAAGTCAGGTCCTACTGTTAACTAGAGAAGAAGACGGGTCTTGTAAATTCCAAAACATATCCACAGAATATCTTACTTCTTTTCATGAGTGGGGTTCAAACCTTTAATAATTGTTAGGAACTGTTGTACCCCACCTCTAGCAGAGGATAAACAGAAAATAAACCTCTGCAACTTCCTTGGATGTTGTTTCCTTCTTTTGCTGCAGGGCTCACAAAGAAATCTCAGATTTTTTTTTAAGCACAATTTCGTAGGCAGGATTGATGAAGCTAAATATGAGTAGATATGAGATATCTACTTCCTCCTCCAGTTACAGGAATATTTAAGAATAGAATTATTTTGTTCATCTGCTTGGGACCTCCAATGATCATCTAGTCCAACTGCCTCAGGATTACAGATAATACTAACTGCAGACAATAATCTAAAAAAGTTAATTAGAAACGTTTAAACCAAATCACTCCCTTTGATGTACCAGAGACATTTAATACCATTCAATTCTTCCTATGGAACAAAGTAAAACAGGAAATAACCCTTCAACATTCCATCCTCAGAAGACTGTGTCAAACCAAATCCTCGCTGATGTTCAGTGGCACCCCTAGCCCTGGTTTCTTCCTGAGATACATAAATACATTGTGGCTTCTGTAATTTCTGAGGAGGTTCATGCACTCTACCAGGCCACTGGTAAGTGCTGAATGGCTTTTGCTACCTTCATTCTTTCCCAAGTACCTGAAGGGAAGGATAATGGCATCTTGCAGATCTGTCCCACTTCCAGCTTTAAAACATGGCCTTATTTATGTGTATATATACTGCACTTAAGGTTTTGCAAAACTCAGGACGATAAATATTTGAAATGCTGGCTAAAGTCGTTCAGCCAGTGAATTAGAGATATTACTACAATGCTATTTTTCCATGCACTATTTCTTAACTCCTGCTTATGCACAGCAGTTGGTGTGTCACTGCAGCGTGCAGCATCCAATGCCAACACTGCAACTGGACTGTAAAGACTCCGGTGGAAAAGTGCAGTTTAAAACTGCCCTGCAAAAATTTGGCTCAGCCCCTCTGGCTCCCTTCACGTTCACTATGGAAAACTTAATGGCTTCTCTAAACTATGTTAAACACTCCACTGAAGAAAATTAATTAATTAGTAGTAGTCTTTACGCCTAATATCCTGTGACATTATCGATACATTATGGAATTTTTCACACAAAGTATAAAATCAACATAACTTACTGCTTGGTTAATTGTAAATAATTAAAGCATGATATAGCACCTAATGCAGGTATCACCCTGGAAGCAGATTACATTCTTGAATGAAGACAAAAATAATTCTGTGAAATACCTAGATATTTTGAAATGCTTTAAATGCAAATATCTAAGCATTCCCATTACTGTACCAGTTTTATATTTTTTTTTAGCTCTGCTTTTCATGTAACGTTTAATCAGCACAAACTAAGCACAGGAACTCAAAATCTACCATCATCATTGTCAAGTGTAATTTAAATGTCTCTAATACAGAAGAAAGTGATACCAGCATTAAAATTCGTGTTTCAATAAGCTCCTTCACAACTGTTTAACAAACTCAGCCAAACTTCCAACTACTTTCAACGCACCAACTGCCTACTCAGCCTGGCGATTTTGTACTGCTCCATGCCAGTTAACTGCAAGTAAACATTTTGACATTTTCTGCCGCCTTACAACCATTTCAGTCAGAAGATACTTGGTCTGAAAAATCAAGCTTGCACAAGCTCCCTAGAAGTGTTACAAGATGATAGCTCATTTGTTTTAATACTGTCTGCCTTAAACATGCTCCATTCCAACCAAACTCGTACAAGCCCCTCTTCCCAAGCAGACCGAATGCTGCAGAAATCCCTGAAAATCCCCCATCTACCTGCTCCAGAGAACTTGTGTAACAACTCCCCTTAAGAATCTTGGTCTCTCTACAGGGAATAAGAAGTGGTAAGAGAACAGCAGTTTTGTCTTGTCTTTATAGTCCTTCTGCCAACACAATAACAGCTGTAGTTTGACATAAATGCAAAAAGATAAACAGCAGAGGAGGTTGGAAAGGAACAAGAAGCCCCTAGAAAGTACATTTAGAACAAAGCAAGGCTGGAAATAGGAGAATTATTTCCACTATATTCACTCCCCCACCCAGAACCAAGAAGTGATACCAGTGTCCCAGATACACAGTATTCCTGTACCCATAAAGCCTATCAAAAAGCATGGCATTACCTTCTTTACTGAGACATGCAGGAGAAAACAAGCAACTATTACCACATCCTGAGGACTGAGGATGGGTTTAAGAACTCTGTTGCAGCTACGTGAAAACCAGAAAGTCATTCAAAAAAACCACAACACACCACATACAAAATAAAAAAATCCACAACACACACTACTGCTGTTCTCCCTGCACTGAAATAATCCCATGAACTGCCAATCGCATAAACCCCTTGTTAAAGAGCCCTCCCTTCAGTGACAAAACAGGCTACAAAGATCCCATTTCTGAGTTGAGCCTACCAGCAGGCCAGGAGAGACAAAAGGAATACTGGACCTGTTCTTTTCAGGGACAGTGCTAAAACCAGCACCACGTGAGAGTGACAGAACTCTAATAAGGTGGTTTTGCCACCACAGCGTGTGTGTGGATCTCTTCTGCTTCTATAGCTGGAATCTCAGTGTGAAATAGCAGTCTCATCCCCCAGTACAAGTACTATATCCTGATAAATTTTAGGAAATAAGTCTCATTGTATTTCTGCATGTGGACAAGACTTAGCTCAATGTAAAGCCTCACAGCCTGTTTGAAATGAGGCAAGTCTCCACTGTGACAAGAAGGGAAGGAGGGTGATCCTGCTGGCTTCCATCCTAACCACTTTTTCACCACTATGGAATTAGCCCTTGCATCACCACATCATCAGCCAGATCAAGAAGGCAATCTGGCTGAAAGGTAACTGGAGGATAGGAATAAAGTCATTTTAGTTTTCAGCTGCATCACATGCCATATGAACACTAACAATGGCAGGAGAAACAGGAAGAACACATCACCATGAATAGAACCAACTCTTTCAGCATCACTGCAAATCTCTCATGAAATGCACCCTAGAAGAGGAGGGAAAGGGAAGGAAACAGAATACGGATCATTACAAGTAGCATGTATTTAACTAATATATAACCAAGGTTCACATACATTATAGCACAAATGAGTCTTTACAACACAGGAAAGTCATAAAGACCAAAATTTTTCCCAAGCACAATGGGTATCACAGGAAAATGCACACAGAGAAAGCTGTTTAGTAGATGATAAATGCCAGGAATGTCAGTTTACAAACAGCACAAGTTCAGTCATGAAAGAAATATTAGGCAGCCACAGCAAATAATGCCAAGTGCAAGAAGTCTCAGAAGGTGAAGGCAACAAACTGTCCTGGAAATTATGATAAAGCCAGTGGAATACTCAGCAGATCGCAATGAGTCAGGAAAATTATTTGGCAGTAATACTTTGAATAGCCTCACTACAAGCAAACAACTTAATGACAAAGCTACAGCAGGTAATAAATACAGAAGTTGTAAAACACAAAAGGTGGCAAAAATTTTACTTCTGATGACAAAAAAAAAAAAAAAGGCCAGAGTTATAAAACTGTAAGCAAAACTCTGCAATTCAAACATTACCTGGAAACTCAGGTAAAAAAAAATGGAACTAAAGATGACAGAGCATGAGTAGCTGAGTACAACAGCTGCATCCACTGTGACAGTCAACATCTTATGACTTTTTCACAAGTTTTCATTTAACAAAATGTTGTGTCTGCATGAGAGACAGACACAACATGCTCTCTATATTTGTCAAAGGCTCAATTTGTCATTTTTCTCCTACCTAATTGGAATTTTCAGAGTAATCTGGTTTCCACTGTAATTCCATTTCCATCAAACTAAGTCCCCTGGGTAAACAGCATCAACTGAGGCACCAGGATGAAAAATTGTCCGTACCTTATTTGTCGCAGAAGTTAAATTATGTTTTAGAAGGAAAGAAACAGAACTTCAGAAATCAAAGGGAAATCTCTAGCTTATAAGGCAGCTATATAGAACTCCCAAAAGTTAATTCTGTGTCTTGTTCATAAACATTGCTAGAGAACACACAGGTGTTTTTCAGATTAACCTTTTCGTCCTCCTCTCATTCTTCCAGGTATTGAGAGAAAGAGAAAACTGAGGAAGAGTGAGGAGGTACAACAGCAACTTAAGCCAACAAAACGGTGTAACACCTGAGTATCTAACAAAAATCCTACTGAAAAGTTATGGCAGGAGGTAGGTTTGAAGCTTACAGCCTCTGTGTCTCAGTTCTTCATCAATAACACAAAAGACAACACAAGCTTTTTGATTAATGTTTGGGTAAGGTACAGGATGAGTATGGAAAGAACCTAAAGAACCTAGCAAGCTTATTAACAGAGGAATAATTCTACTCAGCATTTAGACTGATGTCACACATGCATTTACAGAAAGAATTCCAAAGATAAAATACTGAATGACAATCCAATTATATGTGACTGAATGAGTCAAGGATCCAATGGGAGGAAGAGTTCCTAATTAAGTGGGGG
>VYZT01062837.1:148465-261004 GCA_013400735.1 Pomatostomus ruficeps | reverse complement strand
CGCGCGCGCTCTCCATTGTGGCCCGCGCCGCCGGGCGCGCGCGGGGGCCCGGATGATGACGTCAGGGCGGTGACGGCGATGACGTCAGCGCGGCTGCCTCCCGCCGCGCTGGGGACGCGACCGGACCGGGATGGGGCTGGGATGGGACCGGGACGGGACCCCGGGGTGCGGGCGGCGGCGGCTCCGGCCCTCACCGCCCGCAGCCCTGCCGCCCGGCTCGGGCTCACCGGCGCTTTGTAAAAGCCAAACGGAGCTTTTGTTCCTCCGCCGGGCGCCCCGGGCAGCGGCCGCGGCACCGAGCCGGCCACAGCTCAGGATGCGTTTGGACAGCGCGCCCAGGCACAGGGGGTGACTCCTGGGGTGTCCTGCGCACGGCCGGGAGTTAGGCTCGGTGGTCTCGATGGGTCCCTCCAGCTCCGAGTATTCTGTGCTGCTTTGGTTCTTTTTCCTTTCTTTGATACATCTGCTTTTACATGGCCACAGTATGAGATCAGTAGAACACCAGCCCACGTGCGTGGTTTATATAGCGACCGGGAGCACTTTAAACCTGGATTTAAAACCTGAAAAAACGGGAAAGGATGCCTTGTGGAAGGACAGAAGTTTGGCAGATATGGGGAACTCGGACTTCAAGAGTACCTGAAGTGGTGTTTAAAGTTTTGTTAGTATGTATTCCAAGGTCAAAGTCTCACTTTAACAACACCATTCAAGAATTTCGGAGCAGGAAGTGAAAGATACGGTATTGAGCTGAAAACACAGGTGGAATTTAGGCTCCACAGTTTGGAATTTGCTCGAGAGGCTCAGGCCAACAACCTCTTGTGCAAAATGTTTTCTCTTTCAGACCACGCAGTGACAAAAGAGTAAAATACTGATTGCTCATTGCAGGAGTTGGAACAACATTGGAACTGGGTGGATGTTTTTCAGTAAAAAGCTACAGCTCAAAACCAAGTGGTGATAACTTCTGATATTTCCTAATTTAACAGAGTTATTTTTTTTTACTGATCATTAGACAGTATTATTTGGGAAGGAAATCTGAAGCATGTTTCTGCGTTAGCCACTCAGTAAACAAAACAAGGGATGCAGCTGCTTCATCACTGTACAAATGCAACAGTTTGTTTACTGAAGGAGTAGCTTTATGTGCATTTCCTTCAACAATAAAAACAAGCCATAACCATGGTGAAAGTCTGCAAGTGTACGCCTTTCGTGTTTGGGTTAGAAATACATGTAATCATATCAAAACAGTCCTTTTATCTCCGTGATTGTCGTGGTTCTGGGCATGCTATTGTGGCCTCTTTTTTTGTCCCTTATCAACTACTTTCAGCTTTCCCTCCTATTTCCCATTTATCCAGTTTGTTTTCCAGGGAAAGCCTTTAAAATTACTGCTTTTACTATCCCTTGCTCACCACAGTATTCTCCCTGAAGCCCTTCACTGTTTATGATAGCTTACAGAGGCACAGCAACACCTCAAACACTTGTAGTCATGCGTATTTTGCCACTTATCTTTAAAAATAAACTGCAGTGTTTGTTGATGGTCATTTCTTTTTATTGTTAAGTAGACCCTTGTTTTAATGACAGGCCAAATGCTGTGTTCCTTATAACTACCGTGGCTTTTCTTGGCACAGCCAAAGAGTGACACGTCAGTGGATTTTTATAATGTGGGCAATTGTCCACCAAGAAATTGACTGTCAGTTCACATAAAACTCAACAACAACCAAAAAAAAGATATGAACAATAGTTGTGGAAACAGTGGTGGTACAACTTGTAGCTAGTATTCCCTCTTGTGAAGATGCATTCCTTCAGCCAAGAGAAAAAGTGGAATCTGATTATTTTAATTGAAACTTTAGGCTTGGAACAGATGAAGAACCTATTCCTTTTCAACTCCCTGGGACCTTTGGTGGTATTTTTCAGGTTTTAGATTCTACTTTATGTACAGTTTGCAGAAGCACAGCAACACGAGAGGAATTTTGCACTTGCATGGGGAAAAAACCAAAACTATTGGTGTTTGTATTTGACCTCCTTCCCGGTTTAAAGGTGTATTCTGGAGCGCCTTGACAGACGAGCAGTTGCTTGAAGCCGTGCTAATCAAAGGTCACGATAGGCTGAAGCACACAGCTGTTTATGGCACCAAATAAAAGATATTGGATCTGCAATGACACTCCGTGGTTCCTGAGCCAGCAAAGTGCACACAGACTTCTGGCTGGGGAATTCTTCCTGCTCCTCCAAACAAGAATCTATTCCTGCCCCGCTCTTCTCAGGTTTCTACTGTTCTCTGGGAGCATTGCTGTGGCTCACCTTGTGCTACGCTCTCCTGCCTTTGGAAAAGGTTCACACCCCCCTACACTGCAAATAAATGTTACCAGTTTGTGCAGCAGCTGTGGAAACAAAAGTATACAAGAGAGATAAATTGCTGATTAAAGAGCACCCCTGAGATGGAGACAGAAGTCAGTAGGCATTCACAAATCTCACTGAGTGCGGCAGAGTAAGCGTCCACACAGAAAATCGTGACAGAATTCTGGTTAATTCTCCTCTGTACTCAACTCTTGGTGTGATTAGAAATTGTTGGTATGATTAGAGATGCTTTTCTGACATCTTTAATTCAGTGTAAAAATGTAGGGAAGGGAAATATTTCCCTGCAGGCTTCCCTGCTCCAGCACTGCAGCCAGCCCATCAAACAAAAAGTGAAACCAGTTATGAACCAGCTGAAAATGAAAAACAAAACATTCTGGTGAGGGAATTACTCAGAATTTAGAAAATCTCTCTGTTAATGGGTGTGTTTATCCCTGGTAGTTAAACTCTGGTTGACTCTGCACTGCTCCATAAGTAGACAAAAATGGAACTTAAAATGCTGCTGATACAGAGTAAAGCTGTGGAGCTTTGCAGTGGGGTAGCAAACGGAGGAATAACAGATGAGAGAAAGCAGAATTTTACCAAGATTCACAAAAGATAGGTTTTTCTCTCCTGGTTCAGCCCCTTGGATGCTGCATGACACACTGTCCACCAATGCTCAGAAAACAACAGGTTGTGTAGCAGTACTTTACATATCGATTAACATTCAAAATTAGGGAAAAAAATCCCATGAAAATGATGTGTCCAGAAGTTGCAAAAACTCTCCTGGAGTGATGCTATACCTCTTTTCTGTTCCAAATAAAGGTCAAGCATAGACATTTCATTTTAGTTTCTCCTGAGATGGCTGCTTCAATTACCATTTCTCACATCAGTGTAAGACTTCTCTTCATAGTGGTAACTTCCCATCTTTCAACTTCTGCTTTCTCATTGTGAGAGACATTGACAGTGATGTTGGAGTGTGCATAAAGTCACTCTTGAAAGAGTCATAGAGGCAGTTAAATCCAGTTTGTGCTCCATACTTGCAGGTACAAAAGAATGCTTGCCTAGGTAGAAATCATAGAAATTTTGCAAGAAAAAGGTTTTGTAGGGACCTGTGGTCTCTCATGTTGAGGAAAGGATGGTATCTGATTAGGATAGATCAGATATTTGTGATAAGAGAAACATGGTGTGGCATTTTCATGTTATTCATTTAGTTGTGCACATATGGGATGAATGAACAGCATGAACAGAAATTCTCAGTGTACCTACCAAATGCTCAGAAGATGTTGCAGAGACCATTTGTCAAAAAGTCTGTTTATAGGCCTAGAAGAGTATCTCATCTATCTTTTGGAGAGGGAGCAATTCAAAATATTTTTCCTGTCTAGTTCATTCCTAGCTGAACTGTCCTCAGATAAACCATGTGGTGTCCATGTGAAAAGCATCCATCTCATAGGACTTGGACAGAGTTCAAAAAGTTTATTTGACAACCATATGGTTGTCTTCATCCACATGAATCTTGAAGAAGTTTGATTTCCTTCCAGCTTTAAGAGTAGAATGAGGGAAGAAGGGAAACTGTTGTTCCTATATGTGCTAGATGAGGACATTGTCCAAAAAACCAGCAAGGAATTCTGTGGATTTGTGAGCTCCTGCTATCTCCTCAGCTTTTCTGAATGCCTCTCTGCACACAGAGAGGCGCTGGTGGGGATTTGAGGGAGGCTGCTGCTCAGAGAACCCCATCCATCAGGCGTTCCATGATGGCCATTTTCTCCTCAGCAGGGTTTGCAAACACCAGCGTTGCCATGGGCGCAGCAGAATGGAAGCCACTTGTTTTCCTAAGGCTGAGCATCCTACACCCTTCCAACCCTCATCTCCCTCCAGCCCTGAGTTACATCCCTCATGCTGGAGGGCCTGGTTTATACTGAATATGCTGGAGCTTAATTAGCTAATGGCAAGCAGGAGGAATAATAACTGAGTTGTACTTCCCTTTCCAACAGTGGGCATTTCTTTGGCATTTCTTCCTCCTATTCCTAGCAGTCTTCCTAAATTTTTTTAGGAATTATTATCTCTTTGAAAGCCTTTTTTCCTCATTCAGGATTTACTGAAATTGGCTGAAAGGAGCAAGGGGCACTAATAGGAAGAGGCACTGCCAGACAACAGGATCATGTGAAACCAGAGTCATTAAGAAACCATGAGACATTTCAAAACTTCAAAACAGGGTAGTCTGGTAGGAGAAGGGTTACTGCTACACTTTTGGAATGGAAAAAGAAAAAAAAGGTGTGATCAGAAACAACAGGAAAATATTATTTGAGAGTAAACCACAGATTTTGAAACAAACATGCTAACATGATTTCAACAAAAACACACATCCATTTCAGCTCTTGTATCAATGGTTTTATCTGAGCTTTATAAAAATAGCTTCTGAGAAAGGCTTAAATCTAAAAATATTTACAGGAAGGAAGTTTGCAGTTTTGTAAAGCCAGGGTTTTTTCTTCTGTGTGACTAAAGATTTTATTTTTTCAGCCTAAAGAGAGGTTTCATAGAGTAGCATGCAGACTAGTAGGATTTTGGAACCTTTAGTTATGTGTTTACACTCCACTCTTCCTTTTTTTTTCTTTGTACAGAAGTTCTTCTCAACTACCTATATTTTATTGCCAGTTACCTGCAGAAATAATTCCCATTGTCCAAAAAAATCATTACTTCTCTTTTGATGAAATGGTACAGTAAGCGAATGTCAGTTTACATGGATGATTTGTAAAGACTGAATTTTGCTAACTGCTACTGCTGTTCCATTATCTCTCTGTGACAAGTCACTTCAGAACATAACGCAGATTAACTGCACGCCATGCTGTATTTTATGTAGCCCTGTAGCCTTTCTGAGAGATTACATTAAAATATGCTGGATAAATGTGGAGTAACTCATGCTAGGAGTTTTGCAGCAGTAGTGTTATTTTAGCTGGAAGGTTCACAGCAGAAATAACGTTTGAGCAATGGCTCTGTCTTTGTAGCCAGGATGGTATAAGGCAGTAAGCAAGCCCGAACTTGTGAAGAGGGGCAATATCTTTTATTAGATCTGAAAACAGGCTTGTATGCATCAAAGCTTGTCTGTTTTTACTAGTCATATCAGTTGGTCTACTGAGACAATATTTAAGTAGATCCTTTATCATCCAGAGGCAATCTGCTTTTTCTCAGCAACACTAGTTCTTTTCCATTTATTTTTTTCTATCCCATTATTTTGGGAAGGTAAATATAATTCAGAATCTAAATATGTGGAAATAATATCAACAGACAAAAGCTAAAGTTTATGCTGTAAACAGAGCTTTATTTCTGTGGTTTGACTTTTTTGAATATCAAGCAAAATGCTCTTTAGAAGTCCAATTGAGTTGTCACTACTTCTGTAGTTTGCACCGCTCTCAGTTACAAATTGAGACCAAATGGACGAATCTGATATCTACAAGTTAATTTTCTTTTTGAAATTTAAACTACTATAATTATGGAGTTCTTCTTTAAACTTACTGCTGGTTATTTCCTAGGTTAAAATGAAAATCAAATTTCGTACCATAACATCGTTTTAATTATTTGCTTTTTCCTCATGTTTGTACTTTTACATGCACATATAGTAAGACATGGTTAGATGTACATCTGGTTTTTTAAATCTGTAACAGAAAATCTTAACATCTTTAACAGAAATATAAACCAAACCAAAAATGGACAAAATAATGTATTTTAACTTCCAGAGACAAGGTAATGATTCCTTTATTTTCTGAAATGACAGAAAAAATCTAAAGTAATGCACGTTTTGTGCTCTTCCCTTTTTTTCCTTTTTTTTTCTTTTCTCTGAATCAGATGGACCAAATTGTCAGCAGTTCTTAAGGATTTTAATTTGTGACTACACATCATTACAAAAGACTAATTCCTCATTCTTCTCAGGTGGAGAATCCAACTGAAGTCCACAGATTAATGCCACTAATAGCATTAATTTCACCAAGTAATAGTAGACTTTGAAGTTTTCCTTGAACCTTAATTCGAGGAATGTTACGAGTATCAAAACCATGTGTCTGAAAGACAGCAGCCAACAGCACAGCTCTAGCCTCTGCTTAGTGGGGTAAATCCATCCTAGGTCTGTCTCTGTTTCAAAGGAGAGTGAGGCTCCTAACATGTTCAATAATACTCGTTTCGGCTGGACACGTCCCACTGGATGGGGCACCGTGTTGGAGGTGGCTCCCTGGCATCTCTGGGCAGACCACAGGGAAAGGCAGCACTCCCTGAGCACAGCTTGCCCCATTCCACCTTTGCCCTCCAGAGCTGCTTTCCTTTCTCCAGTAGCTGCAGAGAAAAAGTGAATGGCTACGTAACTTTCAGCCTGGCAGTGTTAGGTGATACGAAATTTGGGTTCTCAACAAGTGGGGTGTCTGCCCAGAAGTGACTTTTACAGCTGCAAGCAAGATGAGCACTGGCCCACTCAGCCAGGAGGAAGCCTATGTTGGGTTTGTGTGGCCACATTTTGGTACCAAGGGGCTACAGCGGCTTCCGTGAGAAGCTGCTGGAAGCTTCCCCTGTGTCCTATGGAACCAACACCAGTCAGCTCCGAGACAGACCGGCTGCTGCCCAGGGCCAAGCCCACCAGCCATGGTGGGAGCACCTCTGGGATAACTTGGTTCAGGGAGAGGACAAAACCCTGTTGTTCAACAGCAGCCAAAGAGAAGAGTGAGGAGATGTGAGAGGAGCAGCCCTGCAGACACCAAGGTCAGTGCAGAAGGAGGGGCAGGAGCTGCTCCAGGTCCTGGAGCTGAGATTCTCCTGCAGGCCCTGGAGGGCATGGAGATGCAGAGATCCACCTGCAGTCCATGGAGGACCCCATGCTGGAGCAGGTGGGTGCCCAGAGGAGGCTGTAACCCGGTGGGAAGCTGCACAGGAGCAGGCTCCTGGCAGGAGCCATGGCCCCATGCAGAGGAGAGTTCCATGCTGGAGCAGGTGGCTGTGGCCCCATGGGAAGCTCCACAGGAGCAGGCTCCTGGTGGGAGCCGTGGCTCCATGGAGAGGGGAGTCTATGCTGGAGCAGGTTTGCTGTCAGGACTTGTGACCCCATGGGAGACCCATGTTGGAGCAGACTGTTCCCAAAAGACTGACTCTGTGGGAGGGTCCCACACTGGAGCAGCTCATGAAGAACTGCAACCCATTGGAAGAGCCCATGCTGGGACAGGGAAGAGTTTGGGAAGNCACCATTAAGGTTTCCAAGCAACTAATCACTCGCCCATTATACCCCCCTGTAGCACTGGGTCAGGCTGGCTAACTAGGCCGAGGAGTCTTAAGGAGAGCTAAATAATGAACTACACTGAGACGACAGACGAAGAGGGCAGAACAAAAAGAGAGGGCAGAACCCTCTGCCTTTATTTATATGTTTTTACAAATCACCGTGGATTGGAGGTAGAAAACACCACCTCTCAATTCCACTGGTCAAAGCATCAATCTATCATATTTCTCCACCCAGTATACTGGAATGATAAACACACAGACAATTTAGGAAAACATAGAGAGTTGTTAAGAAACCATGGCCATGTTTACAGAAGAAGTGTGAGAAAGTATCACAGAAAGGAAAAACACTGAGAAACTGCAAAACTCAGGGCAACAGTAGAGATAATGTGCAGTCAACTGACTGCAGTCCCCATTTCCCATCCCTTTGTGCTGCTTAGGGGACAAGGTAGAGAGAATCAGGGGTGAAGCTGAGCTCAGGAAGAATGGAGAGGTGGGGGGAAAAGTGCTTTTTAAGTTTGGGTTTATTTCACATCACCCTATGCTGACTTGAATGGTGATACATTAAAGTAATTTCCCGAAGTTGAGCATGTTTTGCCTGTGCCAGTATTTGGTGACTGATCTCTCCCTGTCCTCATCTCACACAGGAACCTTCTGGTGTATTTCCTCTGCCCTGTCCAGCTGAGGAGGGGAGTGACAGAGTGGCTTTGGTGAGCACCTGGCACGCAGCCAGGGTCAGCTCACCACAGTTTCCCTCAGGCAGCACACAGACAGTGAGTGGGTCACAAACTGCCCGGGCCACAGGAAGAGAAATGTGCTGCCCAGAGCATCTGAAGTGCTCAGGGAGCGGATAGAGAGAGTGCTGCGTGCAGTGGGCTTGATGACAGCCACTTATCTGTTTTACCAGACATAGGTGAGGTGCCACAGCAGCCAATGCGAGAGAAAGATGGGGTTAGAAAAGAGATGTGATAATGAGAGAGAGAGACAAACAATTCTTTCCAGGAATGGTTTCTTTAACTCATCCTAAAAAATGGGTTACACTCTCCAAGTATTACCTACACAGTACTTGAAAACCCTCATTCCAATAGCAAAACAGCTGCTTGATTGAACCACATTTATGCCCTGTGCTTAGTGTTCATGGACATTTGTGTGATTCCAGCTTTGTTCAGCTGTTCTTCCAGCTGATCCTCTAAGTGCGTGTCTGTCCTGCACATGAAGATCCTCACTGCTTGACTTCAGTCAAGCATTATTGCTCATTTCTCTCCTTGAAAGGCATAATTCATTTTATCAGGAGCAGAAATTACAAGATGACCATTGCTTCATGTGTAGATTGAAAATTTTGTGTCCAAACAGTTATTGGGAACCACACATAAATTTATTCTTGAAAGAATTGCTTTAAAATTTTCAAGTGGACTTGGGGAATGTGGGGCTTATCACACTGCACACATTTTTCAGGTGTAGAATCTTGGAGTTGCCCTAAGAGTGCTGAATTTAGATTCTGATGGTGCTTGCAAGAACAAATAAATTACCGACTGGCTCAGTCTCGTACACATGAAGAATTCATCAAGATCATACCTGGGTTTTTTTCAATTTCTACGTGTGGCTGATCAGTTTTTCCATCCCTTCAATGGTGTGCAAAGGTCATCCTTCGATGTTATACAGATGCCCTCAATGGCAAAATTTAGTGTCAAGTATTTTAAGTCATGTCAGTGTGTCTTACTGTCTGGGATAAGTACCTGGTGATTCAAAACCCTCTGGAAAAGAGTTTTCTCAAACTCTGTTTATTTTCTGACAGGAATATTGTTCCTTTGCTATTTAATCTCATAGTTAAAGACCAAAAAGGGAGATGAGAAATTGGAGATGGCTATTGTAACATTACTGAAATTAACTTGAAACATATTTACAGACTTCACATTGTCTTCATATTATACAGAGAGACAGCAACAGAAGCAGAGAAACAAGAAGAAATGCATTGTTGCCTTCCTCACTTCCCTTTTCTGTGTTCATGAAAGACCATCTAAATTTCTGATGGATAATATTTACATATTGGCTGGCCACAAAAAATTTAAAGTAAGAGAAAGTTGCTGGTTTGCAATGAATATTATTTGGAATATCTTCAATTTCATACACCAGGACCCAACATGCCGAATTTTGAATGAGCTAGAAATCTCTGATAGTCTTGCTAAATCCCTTATTTCTTTATCTGATTAAAGAAAAATACAAGCTATAAGTTGTAGCTTATATAAAATCTGAAGCTTAATAAATATTGCAATTACCTACATCACTGTTTCCCACGTAGCTGTAATACACCAGCATTTTCTCCTCTCTTCTGACACATCTCTTAAGGAAGTTTCTCTCACTAAAACCTACTGGGGAGTAAAGGGAAAAAATTACCATTAAGTGCATTACTCAGCTTCTATGAATGCAAAACTGTAAAGCCAACTGTCTTGTACACACAATAAAAAAGAGTATTATTCTTGCATAAGTAAACACCACACATTCACTTAGGAAACAACTGCATATTAGTGTGGAAACATCATTTAAAACACATTGGAAATGAAAGTGTATGATCAGCCTTGCAGCTTGTCACAAAGCACTCACTGCCTGATCTGCTCACCCAAGATGTGCAAAATTTCCGAGACAGGAAACAACTTCTCCTCCCAGATTGTCACTGCACTAATTAGCTTGGGCTTGTTATTCCTTCCTGCTGCTATTCTCTTCATAGAGATCCTTGGCACTGCAAGGTGAAATAATCTGTAAATTCTGTTCTTTTGTACAGCAAAAATAGGTTATGTATTCAACACAGGCAAATTACAGTTAAAAGATCTATCCTGTGGTAATCAAAATATGGGCTATCAGTGTCAATTTTATTAGAAGTATTAAATAAACACACAGAAGTGTACAACTACACAGCTGTTCACACAGGAATAAAGGTGAAAAAACCCACACAGCCTTCAGTCCCTCCCTGTCCTACATGTGTAGGCAGTGTTCTGTTAAATGATGGACGTATTGTGCATGCTTTAATAAAAACTAAGAACTATAAAGTATAGTATGGCTTTTCTAGCACCTTAATAAGCCATTAATATATTGATTATTGAACATCAGATAGTGTGGATTATTTTGCTGCAGCTATGAAGCTTGTAGGAAGAGTAAATAATTTTCTAACATGCCCACTGTCATAGCAGAAGAATTCAGAGAAGACCTCAGACACACAAAGCCATTGTTCTGAAATAAAAGCAACAGATTTCAAAGATCTGGGGGTTGGACTGGGTGATCTTTAAAGATCCCTTCCAACACAAACTATTCCATGATTCTATGAGTCTGTAAGATAAAGATGAATGGAGGATGATGGCTCAGAGCTTAGCTGGGTATGTACCAATTTGATTATTTGGGTTAGTTACACTGCTTAATAGTGCAGGTGATGGGTCCCTGTGAAGAATGGGGCTCCTCACTGCAGGAGAGAGGAGGATGCATGAGAGATGGAGAAATTTCAGGCTTGCTCCCTCCTGGGGCAAAAAATAGAGAGACTTGTACTTCATAACCTGTACAGCATGGAGAGGTTAGCAGTGGACAAGAGAGTTTATAAAATGTCAAAAATATATCGAGCCTCTTATTTCTGGGATTGTGGAGAGTTATAAACAAGTCCATAGTTACCAGGCTCATCCTCAGGAGGTCCCCTGAGGGTCCAGACTGAAGGATTAGGATGAAATTACCCTTTTGAGAAACAACCACTGACCACCAAGTAGGTTTTTCTTCCCCTATGGGCATTCTGTGTGAATTCTTCCTGAGTCACAATGGTTATTTACTTAACTTTCTTGCAGTCATGCGCTGGAGGAAACATATCACATTCTTGGACACTCAGGGATAGGATCCAAGATTGTTCTGCTGTGGTTGGTATTTCCTCTGCAGTGGTGATGGGCAAGAGTTGCTGAGTTTCACATTGTTCGACTGGGTGCAGTCTGGATGTGACTGGTTTACTTTAGACTGTGAGTTTTCTGCTGCTCACACACTTGGTGGGACTGGAGAATGGTTTGAAGGCAAGGATGAATAGCTCTGTCCATCTTTCCAAGTAAAAGCTCCTCCTCTGTGGAATGTTACAGCTTTATGATTTCCTGCATAGATTACCAGGCAAGGTATGCAATAGCCAGAAGTGTATCACCCCCTGGAACTCCTTACACTGAGTCTCTTTAAAACAAAACTTATCACTTTAAAGAGCTATTTCTGCTTAAAAGTGAAAGTAAAACAAAGGGGTTTGCTTAAAACCACCAGCTTCACTCCTGTCGTGTTTTTGTCAGTGGTAAAACTTATGAGAATAATATGTAACATGAAAGAAGTTCACCTTCCTAATAAAAACTGAGATAATGCAGGAGAAAAGCTTATAATAATAACAAATGCAAAGGGTAAATATCTCTAATGCAACCAACAAAAAGGTTTGTTTTGTTTTTCTTTATCCTGGAGAATTTATTCCAAGATCATAAAATGAAATGCATCAGGTTCTGTCTTTTTATTAACGAAAGCATTAAAAAAGTACAATGTGATGGACTTGCAGATGAAAAAAATGCCCCACTTAAAACAGAAAAGCTCAAAATGGTGGGTGCTAGGGAGGAACTGAAGAACAAACTAACAAACAAAAAAGAAGTAATTTGTTCTAAAATTGTCTTGACTTTTACTAGCATATGAAAAGCTAAAATAAAGAAAGGCATGAGTAATTAAGATTTTCATTAAGGTGTTTTTTTATTTTGTGAAAAGGCACACTTCAAGACAGACATTTGGGGTTGTCTTATGTTTTGGGGCCAGGAAGATCCCTTGCGGCTGCAAATGTGAATGACTGGGAGAAGGGAGTGTTCAGCTCAGCATCCTGCTGGGAGACAGGAGCGGGATGTCACCATGCCAGGCTGGAGGCACCACCCGTCCCAGTGCCCAGCTGGCAGTCCCTGGGGAATCCCTTTAGGAGAGGAGACGTAGTCCAGGGGACAACCTGCCTGAGGTTATCTCAGTGAGAGAGGAGAACACAAACATACAGGAAATCAAATTACCTTAATTCCCCCAGTTCTTGCACACTACAACATGAAGACAACAGCTCATTGCCTCTGCATGCTGGAGCAGGACTAGCAACCCCCAGGAATCCTGGTTTGAAAGTGGATGATGAACATTTGAAAGATCTAAGAAGTTGCCTTAACAAATGGGATCTGGCTTAGAAAGGGGAATAGTATTATGAAAATATAAATGTTTAATATTTTATTTTGTGTTAGGAGTGTATTCCAGTTTGAACAAAAATTCGAATGGTCTTCAACAAATGTACAACAAACAGATCATGAAATCAAACACAAATAATAGTTACAATTACAAAAACCCAAAACTCTCTGGATCCACTAATTGCCTCCAGGAAGGCTGTTTTATACATGCTGTTTCTCATCCTTAAAAGCCAGTTTAAAATGTTACGTTGGGATAAACAGCAAAATAAAGAAAAAATACTAGAAAAGCAAGGGTTCATTTATTTTTTCTGTGTTGACAGGGAGGATACTGTATCAAGAACATTGTCTAAGATTTAGAAATTGAGTTTCTGAGAGTCTGACTGCCGAGATCATTCAGTCCCCACAGCCCGTGGGAAGATTCTGCAGCCATGAGTAGACGGTGTCACTGTTTTTATATCTTATCTGCGAGGAGCCAGCTCGACTCATGAGCATTTGCAAAAGCTGGAATGTGCTACAGAGATGCCAGAGTGACTCTTGAGTCTGCAATAGTTCTGCCACTGGGTTTTCCTGTCTGTGTTGTCAGGCTCAGGCTGTCCTGGGTACTGGAGAACCGGTGGCATAAGGAATATCTCATGTGGATAATGGTGGGGCTATTAATCCTCTTTTTATTATAACCTAAACCCCATAGTATTAGCTGACAATTGGTGAATGATTCCTAATCTCTTAATCTAACATGATTTAAAGGGATGATAAAAATAGTGTGTTGCTTTACAGGCATTCATTTATGGAAGCAAACTTTATCTAGTGCACAAAATTAGGGTGGATAATTCCAGACTTACATTTCACACATCCCAGTTCTTAGAATTGATGTCTTTTAAAATACAATATCAAGATGCTGTGATTCTATAACATGTCTTATTTGGTGGTTTTACTGAATCATTGCAGTAAATATTGATTTAGGCAACTAGCTCTCCTGAGATGAAATTAGTCACTAAGGAACTAACCCTGGCTACAAAAACAAAATCAGATGTATTTAAAAGTATAATAGTTCTTGTATTAAAGATTTAGAATCCTAGTTTTCTGATGTGTTATTGAATATTTTTATTCTGTTGGGAGGCTGGACGTTTCAGAAGTTTCTGTAGGAAGCTTAGCACTGCAGTAATCACTGAGCTAAGTCACTGGCTCTTCAGGAGCTCAACTGCTTTGATTTGTCAGCTGGGAATTCTTGGGCACAGTCTTGAGGACAAAGATTTGGGATCTGCGTCAGGATCACGCTGCCCATCACATATCTACCAGCCACGTCCAGAACACCCTGAAGAACACCATTGATACTAAACTAGGAAAAGATTGTTATAACTCATTCTAGAGGGGTTACTTTTCATCCACTGACACATAAATGAGTGAGTATATTAAATTATCAGAGGTGAGCACTTAAACACATTATTGGGCTTTGATGAATAATTTTATTAGTGATGTTTTATATTCTCTGTTATGAGCAACATAAATACATTTTTTTTTGCTTGTGAAAAAGGTCTTTTCTTCTAGAATAACCATCTTCAGCATATGTTAGAAATGGGGTGACAAGTTAGGATAAGAACCAACAATTCTCAGTTTCTGTATGTAGCGAAATAACTCCTAACAGGCATCTTTGCTTTTAGCCTACTTTTGTCTGCCTACAAAGAACTTTGCTTGTCAAGAATTGTAGGTACCTACTCTTCAAGCGGAAAGAATAGCTAGCCTTCAGCGTCCCACAGGGAGAGCTGAGAATTAAAAAGATCTTTTAGAGAACCTAAGAATGGCTTTAGACCCTTCAGCAGCTGAATAAGGTTTTATAATAGAAGTGCAAATGCACGTGCTGCAACTCTCAGTGAAAAGCTGTCATGATAACACAGTATTTGCAATCTAAACCTCAGCTTTTCCAGGCATTCTCTTGCACTTTATAAGTGCTTCTGATTACAGAAGCAAATAATGTACAAATAATTTCTCGCATAGCTCTTGATAATTCTTGACAAATATTTGAAAATTATAATCTCCCGTTACGAATGTGAATTCAATGGGTGTGCTGGGAACTTTCTCCTCGGTACACGGAGTACAGCAGAACGGGCGGGGGCTGTGTCAAACGAGCTACAGAGTTGTTAGCAGTGAACATCACACACCCCAGGCAGGTGTGCACCTGGCTGCCTTGGCTCGGCCGAGTTCCTGGTGTGCTCGGGTACTGCTGCTGGTGGGGGGGACCCTTGTAAATGCACATGACAACAGCTCCTGCCAGGGCCAAACTCCTCAGCGTGGGCAGCAACAACTTCTGAGCTTCTCTGTTGCCCAGAAGAAACAGGCACTGCTCGGGACACAAAGGTTTGTACTTCCAAGGCAGCATCAGCTGCTGGATGTGAGTGCAAGTTGTGGAGCTGTGAATCCCTTCCAGGGTGCAGTGAAAGCCACTGCCCCAACACTGCTCATCTTCCCAAGGAGATCTCATTGCTCAATTCTTCCCGCACGTTCTCCCCTTCCTCCACTCCTGCTAGCTTCTCTTTGCACTTGCCCTTTCCTTCTCCGACCTTCAGTGACACAATTATCTCTCCCATACCATTCATCACAACTTTATCTCCCACTCTCCCCCTTTCCGCTTCCCTTGCACCCTTCTGCCTCTGCTCTGTGTGGTTCACTGGGAGATGCCTTTTCTCTCTTTGGCTTCCCTTTCTTTAATCCAGCTGCCCTGGACCTTTAGTTTCTCATGTCCTCCTGTCCTCCTGTGCCAAGGGAGGGACAGTGCTGGAAAGGTGTGCCTGTTTGAGAGGACAAGGGACAGTTTGCTTTCAGAATGCTGTGTTTTGAGGACTGAGGCATTTAAAACATACATATTGGATAGAGTCAGGAGTACATCTAACCCCATTGCATGCTCCTACCTTGTCTTCTGTCCTGACAGTTTGAACGGGGCAAAATTTCCATTTATCCACATTGTATCCTCCCATATGTTCTCTGCCTGGGCTAGCTGCAGTTTCTCCCTGGGCATGTGCACATGCAGCCAGAAGTTGAGGGAGCATAACCCAGTTTCCTGCTGTCCACCCCAGGGAGAAGAGAGGCAAAGCTGTGACCAGAGTGACTGCACAGAGGATTCAGTCAATTCCCAGCCTCACGCCTTCCCACTCCTCCCCTGTTCCAGGAACTCTCCAGCTGTCTCTGTGTTTACTTCTGCCTTCCCTGTAGCATCTTCTTATAGTCTCTGCTCCTCTTCTGCATGCTGGAGAGCATGTTATCTGGAGCCCTCTTTTTTTTTTCTCTTCTGCTGGACTGGGCATGCCTGGGCTCCTTCAGAGCTCTTATCCTGCCAAGGCAATGAAAGATGATGCATTCATTGCTTCCCCTCGTTCATGACATCTTTAACAACAACAACAAAAATCCTTTCCATCTCAGCCTGGTTCCTCTGTGCAGTTCTCAGCTGACTTTTTAGTAGGCCTATGTTTGTCATTTGTGAGATTGACTGCACAAAAACTGTAGGTGTAAATTTAATAAAAATACATCTGTAAACATTACAGCACTCAGCACCACGGTTTTTATAAAATGTAAAGTAAAGCTGGCTGTCCATATCACAGGTTTAGGGTGGTAGCTAGCTGGGCTTTATTTCAAGGTTATGTTCTTTGATCCTTTTCCAGGTGAGACACTAAAGAAAAATACCCATCAAGTTTCTGAAAGGAAAAGAAGAGGCATCTCAGACTGGAGTGGTGCCCTATTGTAACACTCACACAGGATTTTTCAGAGCTACAGGAAAGCATGATAAATTGGTAACAGGAAGGGTCAGTCAGTTGCAGGGGAAAAAAGCCACAAAGTTTGCCCTCCTGGCTACATTCATGGACTGGATGACATTCCTGCTGCATGACAAATGTGCAGGCATCATCTTCCCAAGCTGGAAGGAGATACAGCAAGAATGTGGGAGAAACCAGATGAAGCCAAGAGCATGATGGAAGGATTTAGGAAATTTCTTTAACCCCTTCTTTAGGAAAGGAACTAGGCTAGTGATAGATATCCATAAGGGGAGTGGAGGTGAGAAAACAAAGATGGGAAACACGTCAGGCACACTGAGAGGAGGGAGGACAGCAAGACATGGGATGCAGGCCCCCTTAAAGATTTGTGTTAGTTGGTCTCTGAAGGCTTACATGGCCTTTTACAAGCATTTAACATAGACACTGCTGAATCCTCATTGCTCAAGTCTCCATGCTCTTGGGTTTGTCCTCTTTCTGTCTTTTCTGAGCTGTCTGTGTGCTTTGGTGTTGGAGGAGGAAAGCAGCCCAGTTTATGGCTTCTACCTCGCAGTATTGCTGCCCAACATGTTTACTCCTCTACCAGTGCTGACAGTTTGTCCTGTCCACAGTCAGAGGTGCCATTTCTGGCACAATAATGGTGAACAACTGTAGTGGTGCGACAAAAAATGAGGTTTCTGGAGCCTTTATTCCATGCATTCTTGAGAATCCCTGCATGGCCTCCTGACCATCTGCCTGCATGAGCTTGGCAGAGCCCAGGTGAGTTGTGGGGTTAAAGACCACACAGAGGGAAATAAAGCATCCCAGCTCCCAAGAAGCAGAGCCTAAGGGGGAGTGTGCAGCAGATATAAACTGGAGAAGCTGTATTTGGGCCGATTCTACTTCCACAGAATACAATGGTTAAGTGGGAAGGCAGCTTACAGTGGATTGGGAGTCATCACTAAAGCAAGGCTTGCAAGTTCAGCTTGTGTACATCCCCAAACAAGGGAGGGCAGAGGCTTTTTTGTAGTTGGGTTCAGCTGTCTCACACATCCCTGTCTCACCCCTCCTCCCACTCCTGCATCCTGAGAAAGTCAGAGCTGTGCAGAGGAACCCGGGAAAGGAGGCAGGTTGATGATGAGGCTTTCTAGATTCCTTACTGTCAGACCCTCAAAAACTGCCCTGAGCAGCAGTCCCTCCAGAGCAGCCTTTCTCCAAGATGTCTTGGGAAAGCCTGAGATATGGAAGCAAAGTTTTGGGAGCGCATGGAAACACACCAGGTTATGCCACCTGCGGTAAAGGATCCTTCAGGATGCTCGAGAGCTTGGTAATTTCAGAATCATGGCTGTCCTTGACAAAACAAGCCTGGAAAAGTGCCATCAGTTTTGGCTGTGTCTTCCCTGAGAGGCTCAGTTCACTGTGGCAAGGCCAGTGTGTGATGTTCCCCGTGGCTCTGAACGAGTCCAGCACGCACATGCAAATGGCTTATCATGAAATGGACTTCTACTTTCAATCTGATGTAAATTCTGGAAAATGTCTACCCTACAGTCAACTGAAAATTAAGTTATAATGGACAGTTTCAGGCAATTGTAATGTAAATGTCTATACTACTTGGCATATATCTACGAGTAATATTTATTTACGTTGTAAGCTTACTGAATTGAAGTGCCTACTGGAAAAAAGCTTGGAAACATGCAAGAAGCCCCTGAGATCTGCACCCAGCTGGACTAGGGGAACAACAGGAGGTTATCTTAAACTTATTGGCAATTGACCCTAAAATAAAAAGCTCGGATCAATAGATTTCAGCAGTTTACAGACCACAATAGGAAAATAAGCAAAATTTTCATGGTTATGTGCTCAATTTCCTTGTTTACCACAAGGCTGTATCTTGAACAGTCACATTTCGGCTCTATTTTTAGGCAACATTCATGGAGAGGAACCACAAGATCCAGAGCTCCTATGAGCTGTGCGTTTCCCAGGGAGACCTCGGGGAGCAGCTGATGTCTTGTTTGCTCTTCCAAAGAGGGGGGCTCTGAGCTCCCCCTTTCCTGCCACAGCCTTCTGAGAAAGGCCAAGGAGGGCATTTCTTCCTCACAGCCCTTGGGATGCATCAGGGGCATCCTCACGGACGGACAGTGCCGCCAGCACTGACTCTGTGCCACATAATCCCAAAAACAACCTGCCAAGAGCTGCTGGATGAAGCAGTAATTGCATGTTGCAAACTAAGCCCAAAGTTTAATCATTCCTGAGGCAATGTACATAAAAGGGAAATGAAACTCCTCTCTAGAAGAGTGATGTATTTGCTTATTGTCTGAGGAACTAAATACTGTGAAAAGGAAAACAGAGTCTTTAAAGTGTTGTGGCCATTTTTTGTGCAGCTCAGAGGGTAAAACCTTGCTTTTATTGACTATAGTCATAGTGATAGAAACCATCCCTTGGTCCAAGACTGAATTTGAAGTGGAAGATTTAATATGATTATACCATAAAATTCAGTCATACTGAAAATGGAAGCCAAACCCATGAAGGATTTACATGAATCCTTAAAGCGACATTAACTTCATGAAAAATCCACTTCACTTTGTCTGCAAGCATCTCAGGAGCAGGAGGATTTAGTGCTGAGGAAGCACACAGTTTATTTAAACTTCCCCTTCAGCAGCTGTAGAGGGGTTTGAAACATCCCCACGTCCCCTCAGGGGCTCCTGGATTACGGTGATGGTTTTGGTTTAGGACCACAGGGGAGGTGTAGCTCTCATCGCCTTGTTGAGAGAAATAATATGGGAATAACTGCTGGGACGTTTATGTGGCATAGCTAACACAAATAAATCAATTTAGCAAATGCTGCTTTTCCCTTTTCCCCTGTATGTGTTCATGGATCCCTTGCAGCACTCATAGAGGTCAGGCAGAGCAGCTGTTTCCCTCATAATTTCCCATTTTCAGTCACATTTGACAAAAATGTGATTTTTCTCTCCTCTTGGAAAGACTAATGTCTGATGTCTGCTCAAATTTACTGAGTAAATAATACACAGGATGGTGTCCCTGTGTACATTTAGGAGTGTAAAAAGTAGTAAAATAGGTTTGTTTGGGCTGCCCTAGACCAAGGGCAATCATTCCCACAGCACTCATTTCTGTGCTGCCTAAATGCAGCCAAAGGGCCCCTCTCTGAAAAGGCAACACATTCATTTTGGGACAGGTGAATCTCCCACCTTTTAGCCTTTATTCCATTTGTCCCCTTCATAGATAGACAAAGGGTGATGATTTGCTAGTAAGATTAGATTATAATTTTAACTTGCTAAATAAAATTTGTACAAATACAATATAATGGTTATAATAATAAAATATAATTTAGTATCATTATTATCAATATCTGAAAATGGAGCTGGAATAATTTCTAGTATGATCAGCAGCAGAGAACCCATGTCTCAATGCTGAGTCTTTATAATGAAGATAAATTGCATTTAAATACTTCCATGGATGCTTCAGCCTGGTCAAGGCAATTTGTTGTTTTTTCATCTTTGAAATAATAAATCTCTGTTTGTACCTCTTACCGCTAAACTGAATAAATATAATGTGGATGTCCATGAAACCTCAGAAGTTACATAACAGTCAAAATTCAGTGACTACAGATTTACATTTGTTAAATTCCTTTTGCATTGAGGTTTATCATTTAATGTGAACTCCCGGTGATCCTGAAATAATTCACAGCTTTTTAGTGGCTTCAATAGGGCATCAAAGCAGACACGTCCCAGAGAGATGAAGAAAAAATACTTCACAGTAAAATAAAACAACCACTTCACTACTAGAAAAATGGTATCAACTACAATTAAACTTAGTATGATATATGTAGATGTAATTCTTTTAAAAATATGGGCAGCCCCTACCTATTTTTATGCCTATTTGGTTATAACACTTTTGTAACTGGTATAGACCCACAGAGGTATTTTCCCTTTCCTGGTGGTGCTGTAGCTTGTCTGGTTTTGCACCTGACAAACTGAAAGCATCTACATTCTGACCTTGTCCAGAAAGAAGATTGTACCAATCTATCTCAATCTTTTCTAAATTGGAGTAGTTAAATTGATGCGTGTGTGTGTGTGCAGCTGATGGTGTTGATCTACACTTCTCTTCCAATTAATCTCTCTGGCAGTGGCAGCACACCCTGCCTACCAACCAGTCCCTGAGTGTGCTTGGGAGAAGTTCAAAGGCTGCAACTAGAGAAGGACTGGGCTGCAAATGAGCCAAAGCAGAACTGAAACTGAGGTCCCAATGTGTTTTGCTTGTTGCTCAGACCTCCTTTGCAGTGCGACATCTCACCATGCCCCAGTTAGGAGGCTTGTCACCAGGGACTGTTTGAAGCCTGTTTGACAGACCACTTTTTCTAATCCTGTTGAAATACATTGCCCTTTCCAGAGGTGCAGTGCAGAAATAATTATTTGTCTTGATAGAGCTCAAGCTTAATAACCACCTTTAAACTTAGCCATTCTCACCTTTCTCCTTAGGATTTAATTTGACCAGCATTTAAGCAGACAGATTCTAACGCTCCCATCACTCTTAAGTTGTTCCTCTCACCACCAGTATTTTGTCCCTGTCCCTGGGCTCCCTGTTTCACCATGCTGTTGTAAATATTTGTGCAGTTCCTCGAGGCAAAAAAAGTAAAGAAAGAAAAATGTTGCCTTTAACCGTATCAGTCTCCTGACACTGCTTTGCCATGTGGATATAGAACCAATTTTGCCAGAGAGAGGAGCAGGCAGCACGGCTGAGAATGATGGCTGGGAACAAGGGGAGAGGAGGACACCACCTTTCAGTGGCTGTGCTGACTTGGAGCATTTGTCAGGCTGCACACCCTTCAGATCAACCTTTTATTTCACGTAATGCCTCCTCCTAAGGAATTCTCCACTGATATTTGTCACGTTGACTAAGTATATCTAGAGGTGTCTCAGCCTGGGAGCTGTGCGTGTCTGGGGCTGACTCTCACTGCCTGGGATACCACGTAGGAGTCCTGGCCACTGGGGTTCAACCCTCAGTCGGTGTCAGATATTCAGTGACAACAAGTGGGCACAGACTTTTCTGTGGCCTATCTGAAAGACAGGAGTAAACCCAAAGCTTCTTTGTGCTTACCTGGGCCTGTAATTAAACCACCAGGATACTAAAGTCTTAATCCAATTGAAAACTCTTTGATTACAGCATTTAAAAGTGTGCCTTCCTTACAAACTCAGCAGGACCAATTATTTTGCAATTATAAACATTAATAAGTGATATAGGAAAATCAGAACAGCCCGAAGGATTTGAGGATGGCAACTGCTCCTGAGGAGGATGTGGATGTGTTGCTCAGGAGTGATCAGAAGCTGCTGCCAGGCAACGAGGGACCTGAGAGGAACCTCCTGGGATGAGGGGCAGGACCTGGATCATCTCATCTTCCAGAGGGAGACGAGACTGGTGAGGGAATCCCCACCCCTGCAGAGAGCAGCCCCAGGGAAGCAGAGCAGGGAGAGGTGCTCTTTTCCTCAGGGCTGCCAGAGAACCAAGTGCTGGGAAATGACTTTGGTTAAAGCTCTTTCAAGCTGGCTTTATCACATGCATAGATGCAAGATAAATTGGGACATCTCATTTAGCAAAAAAATAAGTACCCAGCCCTGGCCTTGTGTTGGTCTCTCTGGATCAAGGAAGAGAAGTTGTGGTGGTCATGAAAATGACCATAACAAAAGAAGCTTCTCTAACTCAGGATGGTCTTTGTTCCCACACTTGCCTTTTTGTTGAAGCCTTATTTGAGGTGCCTGAGATTTGACTTAGGCTTGACTTAACTAAGCTCTGGCGCTTGAATGTAGTTTTCTCACCAGCTGCTGTACTGGTCTGTTGTTGGAGAAACAAGAAACAGGAGATGAAAAGAGGCCACAGACTGGTGACCACTTCAAATTACATGAAATAACCAAACTAATCTCCTTTTACAACGCCAAGAATGAAAAAATAGTTATAAAGAGACAGTTACTTGAAAAGATTATGGATTAATCATAAATTAGTGTTAAGGGTACTCAGAAAGCCACAATCCATTTTGGTTGAAGAAAGTTCTGGTGATCATTGCTGCTTCATGGCTCACCTGCTGGTTCTACTGTATTGCCATTTTGGAGGCAGGTGGATTTGAGGTGAGAGCCTAGGCAAGGTTTGAAAGCATCTGTCTCCTGTCAGTGCAGGCTCTGAAGCAGAAGAGGCAGTAGATGAGCAGGTAACAGTCTCAGGGTTTTGAACTCTACCTGTTCTCTCTGCCCTAGAGAAGAAGGCTACCCATGCTTGATGGAAGCACATCTAGCACATTAACCAGCAGCATTTCAAATGCTCTCATGTTTTAGGAGGCTGGCAAGCAGAAGTTCAAGGTAAATATAATGTTACTGGGGTTGAACATGTCATTTCTCATCACCCAAGGTAAGGTAACTGGTTCTGAGCAAGCTTCAACTGAAAGGTATTGAGCCTTGACAGAAAACCTCTCCCTGACGGTTCAGCCAGGGCAGCCTCTGCCCTTTTCCATCCTTGTGGCCTCATTTGTGCCTTCCTGCCCTCCCCACCAGCATTCCTTCGATACTGTTGTGAGCCAGACCACAGAGACAAAAGGAGAAAAAGAAAATCCCTTCTTCTGAAGGGTGAGTTTAACTGGCTCCCAGGAGAATTTCCAGTGCCAGCGAGGAGGAGGAGGAGGAGGAGGAGAAGGAGAAGGAGAAGGAGAAGGAGAAGGAGAAGGAGAAGGAGAAGGAGAAGGAGAAGGAGAAGGAGAAGGAGAAGGAGAAGGAGAAGGAGAAGGAGGAAGGGTGAGAACAGGCACTGGGTACAGCAGAGGGGGAGTTCTCAGCTGCACCGAGTGGTTGGACAGGCTTTTTGTGTCCTGTCAAACCACACCTGGAGTTACACCAGCGCGGAGCCGGGTGCTGTGAGCGCGTGGGACAGGTGACACGGCCTCCTGCCATCGCTCCGTTTCATTGTCACACTGGTAGAGACGTGGCCTTCCCATCCACGGCTGGCATTTCCTGCAGCCTGAAAGGAAGTGTTCAGGTGAGTCCCATTAGCTGCAGGGGCAGCCCTGAAGAGCTGAGACCTCTGTGTGCTGGACAGACAGCACCCGGGTTCTTGTCAAACACAGATAGGGATGTCAGATGAGAATTACAGAAACATGGCGCACACGCTGAGCATGATGCTTGTGCAGTGGTGTGACTGAAAAGGCTGATGTGGAAGGACATTTTGGGACAAGACTGGCCTCTATGAACTTTAGACCTCTGCAGTACAGACAGCTGCACTGACACGGCTGCAAGGCTCCCTTTGGAGTCAACTGGAGAGGAGCAAGCCCTTTTAGGATGCAGTTCATCCCATCCTGGTGTAGATACACACAGGTAAAGGCAATAAATACTTCTCTGAAATTTAAAAAAAAGGCTAAATTCTCCATAGGCAACTCTTTTTAAATAAGAGAGTAATGCCTTATGAGGGCCTGCTTCTTTCCAGGTGATACTGCAGAGATCCTTTGGTGGCTTGCAGGAAGGGACACTTGGCCAGAGGAATCCCATTTCTCTCCCAGGACCTGAAGGATGAGGAAATGTGAATAACATATTTCTCCATGTTTGTAGAACCAGAAGCAATTCTCATTGCAAAGCAATAATTAAAAATTGCATCAGACTCCGAGGGAAAGGTAGTGATGAAAGAAGAAACTGCATCCCATTCTCCAAAAACCAAAAGGCTGTTGAAAGAAGAAGAAAACTGCCAAATTCAGCTTTGTTCTGGACTGGGGCAGATATTTCTATGCAGTGTGATGCTGACCACACAGCTGTCCCTTTGCAGCTAAGCCTTGACACCTGTAATGAAGTTTGTTTTGGTTTCTTTTGCCATTAGCATCTTCAGATGTATTCTTTTGTTTAGCAAAATGTTATTTGGCTCCCTCTAAAGCCAAAGGTAGATGCTACTGGATTTTTTCTCCTGAACATCAATCTACATTTAGGGCTGTGTAAATCCTCAAGGCAATAATTGCTCAGAAATAGACTGTGCTGTTCCGTGTGGAAGCCCAGGCCGCTGTTACAGAGTTTTGCCAGCTGTGAGGAGCTGCCAACGCACCTCCATCTCCTGGGGCTATAGAGAGGCAGAGCTGCCTCTCTGCTGCCAGAAGAAAGCTCTTGTGCAGACACAGTCACGCTGGCAACACTGGCAGCACTCCTTCCCTCCAGGGGCTGGATCTCTGCCGTGGCAGAGGGACACAAAGGTTTCTCTTTTACCTGCACCAGGGATCTTTTGTCAACGGAGTGCACGGGTCGGACTTTTGTGCAGCATAAGTGGGACCTGTCATGCTTGACCTTGATGTCTGTGCATTTTATTTCTTTCAGCAAAAGGTTTTGACTGTTGATTTCGACTTACTCATTCTGGGACTGCTGGTGATGGGCTATTTAGCATATTAATGGGAATAAACACTCCTCAGCGAGTCACACTTCATCACAGATTGCTAAACTTCCCTTGCATTATCTTATGAAATAGTATGCATCTATTCAAATTACATTTATTCTTAGTATGTCTGAGATGCTCATGAAAGTGTAATATAGAAGTTTAACAACAAGTTCTTCTCCCTCCTTAAATGTTGGCTTCCTTTGCTGTTCTATTTAAATGAGGGGTCACAACTGGCAGTTGAATAACAACATTTACCTGGTTTTGTAAAAACCATGCCCTCCTGTAACATCTCTGAAAGGAGGTTGGCATACACTGACAGCTCCTTTCTCTTTAAGAGTGCATATCCCTTTGCTTCTGCTTCTGCTTGGGATGAGGAAATATGCAAAACAATGCTGTCATTTAAAGCAGGCTGCTAATACCTGATCCTGAAAGGGTTAAATGGTGCCATTGCAGTTTCACTTCCTCTCAGACAGAGAGCGAGAACTACACTGTATTAAATAATTTGTTTATATTCCTTTCCTGTTCCAGACAGAGTTACCAAGCACATTAATATGACTACTGCATCAAACACTTGCATTCCTTTCACACAAAGCAATTTAAAATTAATTTTTTGAGCGGATTTTCTTTTCTTGACTTCTCTAAAAGAAAGCTATGCTCAGAAAATTTTGCATTAGGTAGGTAATTGGCCTGGATAAAAGCCTTCGCCCTCTAGAAGCATTTTCATGTGTTTGGGCAGATAAACTCCATCTTTAGGGACCAGTAATCCAGCAGACTTGTGATTCTGTAAGTGGCAGATACAATAGATGTGCAAGTTCAGGTATGCATCTCAAGAGGATACAACTTGGCTGCTATTAAATAATCACTGGATAATGCCAAGTAAAATGCTTTTTCAAAGAAGTTTTATGAAGTCTATGAGCCTGTTGGATCATAGATAAATGACTGTTAAAAAAACCCCCATTGACAGCAGCATATGAGACCAGATTATAGATAAATTCAGTATGAAACACCCAAATGGGGACAAGGTGGGGACAAGAGAGGAAGTCCAGGATGTACAAAGCTGATTCCAAACTCTGCTGTACGATGCTCAGCTTTCTTGCTCAGGCTCTACTCTTCACTCAGTTGCACAAGAAATGGTGACAAGATCAGTGTCAAGCTACCAGAACATTTTTAGGTTACTATGAGGATCGAAAGCAGGACAGAAGAGGCTGGGGAAACGTATGGGAAGGGAAAAGAGATGCTAGAAGCAGAAAGAAGAATTTCTTCTACTAGACTAACTTTTTATCATCTATAGTCTTTGGGCAGCCTAGTCTTGCTCCAGGGACAGCTGTACAAGGTGTAATTTGACATAAATCCTTCTGCCTGACACTTTTGTATTCCCTGCTATTTTATTTCCTCTAGTCAAAACAAGCAGGAAACATGTCTGCAAGGACTAAATGTGTATTTAAATGGTGCAGATGATGATCTAGTGGAGAAGATGGCCTTGTTTCTAGACTCCACCACTCATCTCCTTTGCCATGGTAGGTCATTTCCATGTGCCCCTTCAGTGCTGCTCCTCTCCACAGTTTTTCCTCTGCCTGCCTTGAAATGAAATCAGGCAGCACCCTAGCCCAGGACAGGAGGCTGCCACTCAGTTTTTTCCAGCAGGGATTTCAGAGGAAGGTGGGAATTCATTGTGTGGCAGGACCGGAAAAGGCTCTTCAAGTAGAGCAGTGATGTTGCATTAAAAATCTCTTGCAATGGAGAAACACTTGAGTATTCTTAATTTCAAGGAAGCGGTTGGTAGTTTCTGTGGGTTGTTTGCCAAAGATTTATTATGCATGTGTATTTAAATAAAGGCCATGATATTTGCTTAGCAGCAGGAGGGCATTAATGTGTGACAATGCTTCCCTGCATCCATTCCCCAGGATTTGGCCAGAGCAACCTTCCCATGCACAGTATGAAAAAAAGTCCCCTGGGTTGACTTCTCTTAAAGATGTCAACCCAAAGCTTTCTTCTGTAGTTTTCTCTAATGCTGTTATACACCTTCATACTCATTTTCTTCACTCATTTGCAACAATCTGCCTTTCACGTGCATGATCTCAGCCTCTGAGGCTGAGGCAAGTAGGAATAGAAACTCCTTCACGTGGCATGAGCTCGGTTCCTCCATCCCAGGGAGCTGCCTCCATGCTCCACAGGCACAGACTGAAACTACTGAAGGAAGGAAAAGTTTGTTCAGTGCTGGATGGGGAGTAAATATTAAAGTCCATGTCACATGGTGATTCAACGGATGAGAGAAACTCTGTGAGCTTAGAGAGACCCTGTGGAGGAGAAAACATGAAAGGCTGATGATTTACACTTAGTATTTGAAAGATATATAAACAAGCCCTAGTTAAGTCCCTCTGGTAAGTGAATCACTGCCACCAGTTTTAAAATGCCAAATGATCCTAATGTTCAAAATGATTGCTGAGATGGCAGTTCTTTTCTAAATCACTGTTTTCAGTTGCTCCATATCTTACCTTTGGAAGTGAAATTTTTCCATTAGCCTTGACTTGGAAATGAAAAATTGCGCACTTTGAAAACTCTATTTCAAACAATGCTACCCAGCATAAAGTAGACTGTTCTTCTGAAAAATGTGTGGCTGCCTGACATTTTCTAGCAAAGCTGCTGGCTTTATAATTTTCAGTGTTATGATTCTGACAAGTTGGGAAAAATGTGCAAGGAGAAATACTACACAGATATTAGGGCTTAGGAGAAATTGCTCTGTACTTGGCAAAAGTTGATTTTCATTTTTTATATTCAGAAAAAAAGGAATAACTGGTGACACAGATACTCTTGAAGAGTTTTGAAACCATTCTTTCAGCTACAAATCACAGATCTGATTTTACTAAAGGGATTATTCAGAAGCTTCATACAGCTCCTGTATAGGTACAATAATACAAGTCTTGTATTCTGCATAAGCTCTACAGCTGTGGAGGCCGAGGCCCACCTGAGCCACCATCTGGTTACCTGTGGTCGGGTTTGTGGCAGTGGAGCCAGGGCAAGGCAAACACTCAGGACTGCAGCCTGAGCAGAATTAATTGCAAGCCTTGTCGTGATCAAGGCTCCAGAGAATGTGCTCACCATGGCCTGGGTAAAAGAGCTCCCAATGCAGTTTTAAAAAATAAGGATTTTTTTAAGCGCCACGAGCGTTTGGACGGGGGAGAGGAGGTGCTCTGGTTCTCTGCCCCTGCAGTGGGAAGGGCTGCTTGAGGAAGGCGACTCCACAGAGTGACATTTTGCCTGCAAACACAGCTCTAGGTCAGCAGCTGAGCTGTGGCTACCAGAAAAGCAGAACATCTGTGATAAAGCAGGTATCCCGTGTCTGGAGCAGGGGCTGTCTCTCCGTGCCCCGCAGGCTCACTGAGCTGGGTAAGGTGAGGGTGAGCGATCACTCCCTGCTCTGCTGAACCTGATCAAAGCATTTCCAGCTAATGGCTCGATAATAACAGGGGGGCTGAGAGAGACTGTAAAGGCTGACAGGGGTCCACTTTTAAAAATCAGGAATCATTGCTCTCGCAGCAGAGGGGTGTCTTTTAATTATGTTTTATACAAATCCCTTTTATAAATGGTTAAGGACACGCAAAAACCAGTTCCCACCTAGGCAGCAACCTCCCTCTGGCACAGATCCATTTCATTTCTGCAAAGTACTTAAGTACGTGCTTAACTTTAACCACCTGAACTGTCCCACTGGAGCCGCGGAGATGACTCATGAACTAAAGTTAGGCCCCTGCTTGTGTATCCTGCTGACTGTGGGCTTCTGCAGTGTCTACTGCCAGATGTTTGGGAGAGGAAATGAAAGAAACTCTGTAGTGGACAGTTAAGGGAGTAATTAACTAACAGAGGAAACTTTGTATTGCTTCCAAATATCTGAAAAGTGATCTAACGTGACAGCTGATATTTTGGTAGTCCAGACACAGGTTTAGACCATTTTTAGTCCTATTCAGGTCTTGATCTTTCAGCCTCCTGGATTCTTCTCTAATGCTCCAGTCTGTCCACATTGGGCTTTATCAACTCTGTGGTTTTATCCTAATTTAAATATGCATTAATATTCTCCATTTAATGGCACTTATCATTAAATACAAAATTGCTGAGTAAAAAGAAAGAAAAATTCTGTTCTCAATGGATGTAATGCTTCACTGCAGAAAGGCTTGAGTAGAAGATGGTGGGGTTTACAGCATAACTCTACTTTTGCAACCCATTTGCTGGTTTTCTTTTCTTTTTTCCTTTCCAGCATACTCATCTTTCGCTTGGATTGTCTTCCAAAAGCTCTTTAAGGGAGCACAGCACAATCTCTGCACAAACAGCACAGTGCTGGGCTAGTGTTAACAGGAGACTTCAGCCTGAGAATCTCACAACAATTTCCTATGCCATAAGCAGCACCCACCACAATAAGGTCTTTCATTAGGATTATACAACCCCACACAATGCCCCACACCGGGCAGCTCCCACAGCCAGAGCCCAGCGTTAAAGGCAACCCTTCCCACAAATCCCACAGCAGGATCCCTCCGGTGTATTCTCCGCAGGATAGATCAGGCAACCCTCCCTCGCAGGGCCTCATGCATTTTGTGGAAGTGCTGTTTTTCTAGCTCTGGGTTATGTAGAGTTTTAGAGAAAAATGTTGCAGACTTATGACAGGCTGTCACAATCTGAGAGAGACAGTGAGAGATTTATTAGAGGAATCTCCTTCTCCTCAAACAGAGCTTTCTTTCAGGGCTGATGCTTCATTTCTTCCTGGTGCCACCTCTGAGGGCTCTAATTCCCCAAGTGACAGCACTGGAATAAAACTCACCTTCTCCCCTCTTTGTCACCAGTGTGGACTTAGCGCACTGCTTTGTCATATTGCCTGGACTGCTCATACACAGATGACCATCCCAGATCCTACCTGAGCTGCTTTCACTGGACCCCACTGGCTGAGCTGTTGTTCATTTGCTGGCAGTTCCTTGCGGAGGTCAATCCCCGGCTGGGTGTCACACTTTCTTTAAAAACAGGCTGCTTCAGCACAGGCCCGACAGGCTAGAAGGGGCTGAGCAGGAAGCCTTGTCTTGCTAAGGCATGGTGGGGTGACTTTTTTCTGGAATAAATTCCTCTGGAATGAAGGCATGCAGGACAATCCTTTCTGCGATCACCAGCTGAGTTTGGAAAAGCAGCGGGGAAATAGCACACAAGAGGCCACACTCGAAATGAAACCGACTGCTTCAAATTCCTTCGGTGTGAGTCCTGCCTTTCCTTAACGTCTGTGGGAACTCTGCCAGTAATTGCCCTTGTGCTACAGTTTCTCCCTTTGTATTAGTGTCCAGCAAAGCCTGATCTCCACATCAACTCAGAAGATGGCACAGCACTGATTTCTAGTCTGAAAGAGCACACAGAGGTATTGTGAATATGTACCTTATTCTTAACTTTCATCCTATGTGACAGCTACTTTTAGTTATGTCATGCCCTATACAGCAGACCTCTCTTCCTTGCTAACACTGGAAGGGAAACAAAGGCTTGTTGTTTCTCTGAAGTACTAGAGCTACTCTTAATTTCCATCCAGAAAAGCCCATCCCACTATTTATTCGGTCCAGAAAAAGATCACAGATGGCAGTGGATAAAACACTGACTGATATTTTAGAAAGTTCCTCCACTGCTCTTCTAGCAGAAGAGCCAAGAAGGGAATATATAGCTACAGTTCTTCAGTCCTGCTAGGTACCCCTAATGCCTAAAAAGTCCTCAGGGTGTATCTTTTTTAGAATTATTACTCAGCTTTCAGTCTACTCACATGCCTATATAACAAGCACAGCTACCATCAGTGCTGCTCCATACTGAATCTAGAATATAATTCAGAACAAAAATCAAACACTCAGCTGGGCAAGGGCATTCAAGAAGGTTCTATGCTGTTTTCTCTGGTGGGGAAGGAGGGTTTCTGCAGAGGCAGTTCCTCTCTTTTGGGTCTTTTGAACAGGGTTTGAGCAAGGAACCGTCCATCTGGGGAATTCTCGCCTCCCCCTGGGCAGCTGCTCTCAGGGCTGGCAGCGCTTGCACAGCAGCTTCTCCATCTGGGAATGCAGAGTCCCCACCCTTGGTGCCAAGCTGCCAGACTGCTTGGAGTTTTGCAGTCTGGGCTCACACTCCTGGCTAGGTGGGTCAATAACGCTAAGAGCTTTATTAAAAAACAGACACAGGCTCCTCAATACACACCAATATAAAATTGTTTCAGGGCACATGACCATTCACAACGTGTCAGCTTGCATTTGGCACTGCCTCAGCTTCCAGTCTATGGAAGTGCCTACGGAACCCGCAGAGCCACCACTGGTGTTCCTTGTACTGCACCAGCAGCTCTCACCCTGCCGTGAAAGAGGAGGAAGGAAAGGGAAAGGACACACAATCCCCTCGGCTCCTTGTGCAAAGAGCAGCTGCAGCCCAGCTCCCGGTCTGGGCCTGTGAGTCTCCCCTGATGGGGCTCCTGCCCATGATGGTTTTCTGTGTGTTGCAGCAGGAGACTTCTTGCTCTGCTCTGTGTCACTGCTTGGTAAGAAGCGAGAATGCCTTCATACAGAAAAGCTGCAGCTTTCTAAATAATGTTACAGCTCCTGCTCTGGACTGCATCCTAAACCGTGATGGGAGGCGGGTCCAGGGCAGCTGCTGCCCCTGTACAGCTCCTGATGCCAGCTAGGTCCTTGGCACTGAGGTCCCAAGGCACCTTCCCGGCCTTGGGACATCCTGTGCCATGGGAGAAGGTGGCATCATTTCAGGGACTTCCTCTTTAGCTCAATGTTAGCAGAAACAGGTTGTGACAGGCACCTTAAACAACATTGGCCACTGTGGTTTGACCAACAAACCCAAATGTTTCCATGGGCCTCTCACCTTTAAGGAGGATTGGAAGAGTGATGCAGGGAGTTTGGGATGCAGCCAGCCCCTTCCGTCCTTTCAAAAAGGGAATTCTGGATTTGGATGGCAAATACTTGACTTGTAGGTAGATTTAACCACAGCATCTTCCCAACTCCAGTTCTTTGCTGTAGGTATCAGATATGTGACTTTGCTACTCCTTTCAGACTCACTCTGCTTTGGTTATTTAATATTACCACCTACATTTCTAGGTGAATTGTTTCATATGTATTTCTGAGAAGAAAATTTGGTTTTTTTAAGTACATAGATGCATTAGCGAATTAAACTGGTAAATTAAAACTCACATAATCTCATCCAAGTAAAGAGAATACACTACAAGACAGCTGTATCGCAAAAGTGCCTTGTAACACCCATTTCATTCTTGTAAACAATGCATCTCTTTAAATGTGGACTGCAAAAATCACACACAATACTTTGGTTCAGGAATCCACTGCCCGATTTTCTGAATCACTGTTTTTAATATAGGGGATGTGGGCGTCTAAAAAGCTTTCTATATATAATTCTGAAGAGCCATCTCATTCTGTTTCTGCAACTTATTTTACCAGTTTCTCCTGATTCATTTTTTAGTGAATGCTGAGCATTTTAAGAGTAGAGACTGAGCAAAAATGCTCTTTATAGATCATTACAGTTTGCAGCTCCGTGACTTCCCAAGAGGTTATTATATCTCAAGCAGTGAGAAACAGCTCTCACTGAGTAAGAGATTATTCCTTTGTGTAGTATTATTCAAGCAATTAGAAACAGCACTGTGTACAAAATACTGTATCTCTAGGTAGCAATTTTGGGTGTTGTATCATGCCCACTTAAGTGTTCAGCTACAGCAAAAGAAGTACTATGTTAAAAATACAACCATTTCTAAATCAAAAGACTAACAAATTCATAAAAACAACAATACACTGTAATTGAAATGCACTGTTTCATTTGCTTTAGACATCAAAATTCCCAATTCCAGAGTCTCCTGGATTCTTGATTTCCCTGTCATTTATAAATTCTTCATCTGGCCAAGGAGAGTGAGCAGTATTTTATAGCATGGAGAAGATGTCCATAGGAAGCAAGAGGTAACTTGCCTTTCCTTCCACAGCACTCCTGACTTAACTGCTCCAAAACACCCGAAACCTGGTCCTGCATTTTTCTTGGCTGGTACAACAGACTGCCATAAGACTAAGCAGAACATTTTAAAGAATTTCTGAAGACCTGTAGTCAGCCTTTTTCTTTAGAAAATTAGATTGTGTCAGCATATTAACTTGAAGCATCATGTCAAACCCAGCTTTGCAAATTATATAGATGTGGGCTAAGAAAGCCAGCGCTTACCAATTACCCAGCTCTCAGGGTAGATCTCTTTTATAGACAGAAGCAGAAAAAGACTAATTTATTTTTAAAGTCATCTAGGATACTTTTATTGCTATTGGCTTCATTTGATAAGCTTCCAGGCACATTATAGTGATACTGATGAAAAAAAGTGGCACAAAATGCCAGTGAGGTATGGAGGTGCAAAAGCATGATTAATACCTACCTAAAATTCACAGTCAGTGCCAGATGTGACCACAGGAGGAAGAGCTCCCATCTTGAATGATCCTGGCATGTGGCTGCTTAAAGAGAAAATGTTTTCTGTAAAGAAGCAGGGGATCCATGGTGTGTGCTGGTCCAGAGCTTGGACACCGCTCCCAGCTCCTGGCAGGCAGCCCAGCACCAAACCCTGAGCTCGGGACCTTCCACCCCATGGCTGCCATTCCCTGCATCCCTGGGGAGGCAGCAGACACGCTATGGGTTAAGTCTTGGTGATCCCTCTCCACAGCTATGACCTTCAGATATTGCTGAAGGACTTCCTACCACTTCCTGAAGTGGCCAGGCACTCTCAAGGGGCTTGGGAGCACCTGTGACAGGTGGATCACTGCAGGACTGGAGGGTTCAGTGCTGAAGGCACACTCCAGGAGGCACTGGACAGTCTGGCCCAGGGATCCCAAGGTTTTGGGAGTCTGTGCAAGTTGTTCTCAGACACTGGGTCTCCTCACTGTAAAAGCATCCATAAAAGCCCCAGGGCTGGGGGGAAGGAAAGAGGGAGTGTGAGAGAGGCAGGAAAGCACAAACACCTCTGTATGTAATGTCTGCATTTCATAAGACTTTCTGTTACCATGGCAATGAGCATGGTATAAATACCCAGACAGATCTCCCTTGTGGCAGTGCATTCTGCTGCTCCCATGCTGCAGGGCCAGTCTGTGTACAGACATTTTGATGGGCATCTGCAAACCCTCTCTGGTAAAACTGTCAATGATTTTGTTCAACTTCTAGCCTATAGTTCACTGAGCAAAAGTGCTCTTTCCACTTCATTCACCTCAACTTATTTTCTGGCTCCTACAAACAAGGAAATAAATTCTTTTAAAACATAAAGATGGAGGATTGCATCCTTATTAATTTGTATTCAGGCTAAATAATCCATAGGAAGGGCTACATTTTAGTTGCTTTAGTTATATTTGGAGTCAAACTCAGCACAAGCATTTCCAATAACAATTTAGTGTAATGAAAACTGCTAATGCTGTTGAATTTTGAGTTGTAATGGAGTTATAACAGATCCAGGTAAGCCAGTCACAGAGAAGCATAGCCTTAAGCTGAGTGCAATAATTAAAAAAGAATTGCCTATGTTTCATAACACAGAAACCCTTCAATTGATTTTTCCAGGATGGGTGCAGCCTTGCATGAGATGCAGACAGAAATAGGTGGATTTTGTTATAAAAGTCAAGCGTGATCCTATGTACCCAATCTAAACCTCTTATTTTAAAATGTTCACTGCCCCCTAATTCATTTGACAGGTATGGTAATGGCAGTGACCAGATTTGCCAGGACATCTCTTTCCCATTCACCTCCTGCTTTTTAAGAGTACAATTGAAAACAGGAAAATGAAACAGCAGAACAATACATATATGTTCCTCTATATTACATCTATGCAGGAAGACAAACTAATTCAGAAGGGGAAAAAGTGTGTCTTCATTTGGAAATGAGGTTTGCTTTTACGCTGAGGAAACTCAGTCAAACTCAAATCCAAGCTAGGGCAAGAGAGCTGGTATTTTCCACATAAATTAGCTGGGTAAATGACACATGGGAATCCCACAGAGGTTAACCCAACCTGTTGTGTGGAGAACACAATAAAAATGTCAAGCTGCCTGATTTTATCTTACGACAGTTAACAGAAGATGAAGCCAAAAAGGGAATGAGAGAAATGTGCCTTGAAAGAAATCCATACTAGGATTAGTTTCTTCCTGTATTCTTCCTGGTAACAAGCATGTAATATGGAAACAAATGGGGCTGGAAGCAGGAGGAGAGTCATGGAAAAGCTGGGTGAAGGGATGAAAGAACCCTTCCTGATCCCAACACTGCATCACTTCCAACAAGTTGAAATTTTCCAGAGCAGGACTTATTCTCCATTTAGGTTCTGAATAATACAGAGAAGAGGCCAGTAGAACCCAAACGTGAGGGAGAAGAACAAAGAGGGATTTCAACTGCAAACCCATCCTAGTTAGGCTAAGTCCCCCTTAGCCTAACTAGGATGCGTTTGCAGTTGAAATCACGAAGAATAATTCTTTGTTAATCCCAATTCCTCACCCTCTTAAAATGAGTCTATTGCTTCTTCCTCCAGCAAAAGTGTCATTTCCTCCATCTCCTCAAGCTTTACTTCTAAGCCAAACAATTAAAAAATAGCAAGGAAGAGCAAGAGAGAGTACCAAAGGAGTTTGGAAAAGGAAAATCTGCGTTGGCAGTAAGAGCTACTCAAGATGTCTGTTTATCACACAGTATAATCGAGATAGTTCTAATAGAATTGTACTGTAATCCCATGCTAAAACTGAATAAGAGCTCATACAACTCTTCATACTAAATAATGTCACGATCCTGCAGTACTTTTAAATTGAAAACTCTTCCAAGAACTGAGAAATTGGTTTGACCTTTCCTTGGACACAGGTGATGTGATTCATGTAATGACTGGAGGGGGAAGGGGACATTGCATGAGTCACTTCTGTTTGTTATATGACAAGCACCTTCTCCTAATTGTTTACTTCACCAGCTTTCATTTCCATCTGCTGCCCTTTGACCATGACAGAACATGTCATCCCCAAGATGTGGCTTATATTCACTTCTTATTGCTGAAATAGATTACAGAGGCTGTTCAATGGACCCAAACAACTTGAACAGAACAGAAAATTCTTGCTTGTACTGAAAATCGCATCTCAGCCACTGGCTTGATTCTGGTCTGGGACCCATCTTTGTGGCTGAAGCCAATGGAGATGCAAAAATATGCGTGAAAAATGGTTTCCTGATTAGCTGGTTCTTTCAGGCATTAACCACTTCTAATAAAAAGTATCCCAAAATAACAAATACCACCACTTCTAATAACAAATATCCCACTTGGTTACACTTGTAGCCTATCTAGCTCACCAACTCTTTATCCAATAATGGCCAAACCCAGATGCCTAGAAGAGTTTAGAAGCAGAGGGTAAGTATATCTCCCAACTTCCCTGTTTCTAGAAGTCTGTAGTTCAAGGACTTACCTATTTTAAGGGACAGATTTCCTGTGCCATGAGGATGCTTTTTTTTTTTAACAGGGACAAGTATCTGCCTGCAAGGACTAGAATGCCCTGTATGCACTTTCCCATGCTGTCCTGAAGATCAGAGACAGCTCTTGCCAAAGGTGAATGCTGCTCTGTAACTCTAAATGTACAAGTAGTGCTCCCAAGTGACTTGTGGGGACTTTCACAATCCATTTGCCTGATGGCAGAAAGAGGGCTGTCCCTGAGACTGCTGTTTCTATGAATGAAGTACTTACTGATAATGCTCCATCATCCCAGGAGATGTCTGTATAATTTGGCCAGAGTCCACTGAAATGAAAAAAACTTTCCTTGTAATTTGGGATATGCTAATAGAGAAAAAAACCCCAAACCCAACACTTCAGAAAAATCTTAGGCAAGTATCACAATTTAAAAAGTGTAACTTCGGTGAATGATAAATAGAAAATACTAGGAATGGGCTGAAGGGCTATTTTTTAACATTTCCCTTCCATGTGAGCAGAATGATAATTGTGTCCTTGATTTGCCAATATCAGTTATATGCTGAGAGAATTTCTGTAAGATGTCTTTTTAAACTTTTAAATCTGAACACATGCACCAAGGTGAACATGCTGTTGAGGCAGGAACACCATCACTTCCCTAAGAGTGACAGCATCACCACTGTCTATCAGTGACACACTCTGTAAAAGGTACAATCTTCCATAAAAGCCTTTCCAGTCATTTTGGAAAGCTGCAGGCAGGATATCCTCTGATGTCACATACTCTGATGTGCCAATATCAAAAGCATAACCCCCAGGATGTCCCAGATATGGCCCTGTGTTAGCTTGGAAGCTGGACAAAGTTACCCTCCACAGGCTTTTCCACATCTATCAGAAACGGAACATGGAGCCCTGGAGTCTGTTACAGACAGGTTTATAAACAAGGAGAGAGAGATGCAAGACTTTCCTTTTCTCCGTTTGATTTCAGGACTGTGAGTGAGTTGGGCATGCCTTGCCATGTTCTTTACAGTGAATAAAGGCATTTTTTGTTCTGCTGTTATCAGCAAGAGGTGATATCCATGTGACTGCTCTGCATTCAGCTGGCACTGCTGACAGTCCCGCCTGCACTCTGTCCACCAGCACTTGCAAGTGCCCTGTAACCTCAGATTAAAGGGATGGCTCCGAGTGCCTGTGCATGCTGCTGCCCATGGACAGCTGCTCCACAAGTCCTGCCCACAGGAAGGCTGTGGTAGCCTAGGAGAGAATTCCTACAGGTAGATAAGCAAATTCAGAATAAGAGGGTGTGATGATTTAGGGTGGAAAGTCAGGACACCCAGCTCAGAATCTGCAGCAAACTAGGACTACACCACTAAGGATTAATAAGAGAAACATTTTGCCTAATGTCAGAAGAGATTTTAAATTGAACAGAGAGGGAAAAAAAGAAAAATATTTTTGCAAGACACTAAAACCTCACCCAAAAAANAAAAAAAAAAAAAAAAAAAAAGCAATGATCCTTTTCCAACTGAATCCATAAAAATATACTACATAATTCAAGGAAATTCGGTACAGGTCTCTGCTTACTGTGGCATTACATCCCTTGGCATTAACTAGAAAGGCAGCAATGCATGTGTGCATAGGAGCGAGTGTGACAGCACTTAGGAGGATGAGAATGGAGCTTTTTTTCTTTTTGACTGCCTTTTAATGAATGGAAAATGAAAAATTCAAAGCCTTGCCGCGTGATACTGATCTCCACATTTGGCATCTGGGATTAATTCTGGAGGCCTGCTGTGTGTGGATCCCCCTCCACATCCCCAACAGAGAGATTGGGAGTGCAGCATCCAGCCCAGGGTGCTGCTGTGTCCCTGCTTCCTGGGGATATTTTCTCATCACAGCCAGGAGGAAAAACAAAACAAAAATCCAAGCAGGCAGCCGCAGAATTGGCTTATAGACTTAACATTCAGGATAGGTTACAGCAATGCCTGACTACCAAACTATTGCATTTGCTAAATATTTAAGCAGACAATGCAAATAATTGCAGCTAAAACCATTTCTTCCTGAGAAAAGAATATGGAGCGACACGGCAGGATCCTATTTGGCTTATGTTAGGCATATTAAATGAATCTTAGCTGGTGTTGATAAGTCTGTCAATCCACAAGAGGGGGAAGAATGCCTTAAAGGAAATAAACAGAGCAGGAAGAAGGAAATCTGTATTCAGGACAGTGCTCTGGGTACGGGATTGCAGCAGTGATGGAGAGAGTGGAGGTGAAGGGAAGAGGCACATACTATTCCATACGCTGGCCTGATTATCAGGCAAGGTGGCTGAGGCACTGCGAGATATTTGACTTGGAATAGGTGTGTAAATAGCAAGTAAATGTTATCTCTGATCCTTTAAAGATTTTTAATAGCTTTTTAAGATTCAAATGTTGAGAAATATACAAGGAAGCTGACAATGGCATACCTGGAAAAGAGCACAGAGCAGCCACCTCTGTAGTTTCCCATGGATGATGTCTCTCACACAGGGACGCTCCTTACCCAAGGGAGTGGAGAGCACTGACAGGGTGATGTGCTAACACCTCTTCTTTTGCTCTAGCTGAATAAGGGAGCACTTTTAAAAGCATCCAAGTGCACTTCGGCTTGAGAAGCCAAATGTCTGAGGTAGATCCATGTGGTGCCAGACTTAGTAACCCCTGCTGAGAGGCAGGGCCATGTTTGCATGCCTGTACAGGCTTCTGCACTGGAGCTGGACAGGCAAACTTATTTCAGAGTTACTAAGTGCTGTACAAAACTAAATATTTAGACATCTACTCATAAAAATGCACACTTGATAGGTTTATAAATGTGCTTATGTAGTTATGTAGTGCTCTTAAATCGCTGTGAACCTTAAGTAAGGAAATCCTTCTGGAAATCCCACCAAGCATGCTGTTTTGTCTTCCACCTTGCATTCTATAGGATCCAGCCCACGGACTGTCACTGAGGCCTTATGTACTTGTATGGCTCAGTTACCTCTGAAGATGGAATGGAGGTTTCTGCATCATGTAAATACCCTTTAATTTCTATTGTTTTCAGCCACCTGGAAAAGCGATCAAATAGAAGATAAGGTGCGGAATCTCTAAGAGGGCAGCTCTTGTCTGGCTGCCCACATCAGCCTATGGCCATGACTCCCTTCCTCATGCATTGCTTCAAGACTTCATGCTGTGAGGATGGACAGAAGATGTCCAAGGTGTGGAAGGATCCAGAAAGGTGGTGGCATTTCCAGGGTGACAAGGAACACAGCTCCTGCATCAATCCTGGCCATGGCCCGTGGTCACAGGCTTGAAATCACTTGGTAAGGCTGGTCCTGTTCCTGCACAGCCCTGGCACAAAGCAACCTCCTGCAGTTTGCCAGGGATGTTGGCCCATCAGGTCCTACAGAGAGCAGTATTTTCTGCAGGAATAGGGGGCAATGATTTTTGACCTGGCAGGGATGTTCACAAGTCACTCTGGAGGCTCCCAGGTTCATGATAATGAGGTTTCTGGCACAACTGCCCGAATTTTCCTTTTAATTTTCTCCTTCTTCTTGAGTTAACTTAGGTAACCTTGGACTTACACATATGCAATAAGCTCTAGACTCAGTCAGTGGACTGGCTGTCAACCACAGTCAGGTGATGTCCTGGCCTACTTTATATGTGGACAGCATCTCACAGCTGAATAAATGGTTGATTATGAGCAATCTCTGTAGACCAATCTGTGGAGACTGTTCTACCTGTGACTGATAGGCACACTGTGCCCCTTCCTCACCACCTGAGGGATTTGCACTTGACCAGAGTTATAAGTGTATTTATGAATTCCAAACTTTGCTATTGTAATTCCCTATTCCCGCACAAACAATTGCCAAGCTTAAAGTGAAAATCGATTCAGAACAGCACATCTCCTCAAAAGCACAGCCTGCAACCAACAATACCTCATCCTCTGTATCCTATTCTCAACTCTGCTGCTGCCCTGAATACTGAAAAAAAATTTGAAAAATCCTATTTTCCTTTCCAGTGCTCTTCAGGGGAGTGCATAAGGTACCCGAGGGCTCGCTGCACTGCGTGTCATTTGGATCTCCCACAACACCTCAAATGGACAGCTGTAAAGAGAAAGTTTGTGCCAGGGCAAACTTTTAGAAGAGTACAGGAACAAGCCACACTTGTTTTGAAGGGAAATTCAAGACAATTTCTTTAGTTCTAATCCAGCTATTTATCATTTGTGAGGGATGCCTAGACTCCTGTGAGGAGTGCTAAAGAGCCACGTATTTAGAAGAGGTGAGAGGAAACTGTACATATACAAACCCCACAAGTATGGTCACACATTTCTAAGCATTCTTTGAAAAGCTGCTCAATCTACCTTGTACAATAATACAACCTTACCCTCTGGACATATCACACAAAGGTTTGAACCACCTCAGAAACAAAAAGAGAAGATTGCTGCAAGGTCAGGAGCACCAAGAACTTACTGCAAACACCACTCATAAACCACTTTTTTTAAAAATCAAAATGTGTCTATTTAATAACACATATGACTTTCACAATCAGTTGAATTCCAGCTGTATACGCCTCATCCTGAAGAGCAAAGCTGTCAGCATAATGAACACATTTCATCTTTGGGGTGAGATGTGGCAAATGTCAAAGGAGCATCAAAATCCTTCCAGGACTGCAGAGTTCACTTCATGTTCCCATACAGAACGGTACCAGGGTTCAGTGGTGTGGCAAGGGGCCAGTGGCTCAGTGAGCTTCTTCCACGGAGAACAGGTCATACCTGAGAGGATACATCCAATATAAACTCTGAAATTACATTTCCAGACTTGCTCTTGCAAAAGGGAAGTTTCTCCTGTGTTACATTATCTGAAAGCCAGAAACTCAGCTGCACAGGCCCTGGAGAGTCCATTGATTGTTTTAAAAGGCTCCATGAAAGGTAATTATGAAAAGATTCATTATGGGGGAAAAATCCTTAGGGATTTGAAAACTGAAAAACCAAAAGATAAAAATCACAGGTTTAAACGTCTGCCTTCTTCTTCCTTCCTTGAAGCCTCTGCTGGCAAGGTCTGCAAATGCTTTTGATTATCTCCAAAAATGACAGAAGATGAAGGCACTCAGCACCTTGCACAATCAGGTACTTAATGTCCTTACCCTCCCTGGGGCTCTGTTGCTGACAGCAAATGAACTGATAGCTCCTGCTGCTCCCACCAGCCTGGTTCTCTGTGTCATCCACCTACACATGCACACGTTCATTCTCTCCCTCATGATTTATTCATTCAATTTATTTATTTATGTAGGTCATTTTCAATAGTAGTTTTACAAATAATGGCGGAAGTGAAAAAAGGAGCAAGACAGAAACTAAGTTAGGGAGAGAGCTGGTGGCACACAGGGAATGGCAGGGGGAAGGAACTCTACTCTGCTGGAAATGAGATGTACGCTAGAGGACTGCTCCTGATTTTCTCCTCAGGCAGAGCCTGAGCAAATTCCAAGTGACATCAGCTTCACCAGCCTTTGCTTGACGCTGACTTCACACAGCCAATCCACCTGGTGCTCGTGCCCTGCTCCCTTGCAGGGTCTTTCTGATTGCACTTGAGGCCTTTTGGAGCTCTCTGAAGGCTGCTTCTGCATTTAGAGATGACCGGTTTGATTTTCCAGGTATTTAGTCATTAACTGTGTTTTAAAGCTTTAATCACAGGGGTCTTTGCAATAAGGAACAGGTCTTTTTACATTGCCTAACCCATGTGTCTAAATTAGATTACTTCCCTTTATTTTCTTTTTAGCCACCCTCTAAACAAACTCCCTTTTCTACACTGAACCCACGGGAACTCTAGAGAAATCACCTTCCTAAGGATATAATCAGACAAGGTCTGCTGATCTTAAGGCTTTCTGCCACTGAAAGAAGCAGTCTTATTCCTTCACCTCGCATGCTTTTTTCTATCTTTTTCCTCTTCCTTCCCCTAATTCCACCTGTTTCCCACCCATGCTTCCTTAGTTTTGACACTTACCTGACCCCTTGCTGAGCTGATTCAGCTCATTGAACAGACAGAAAATAAATCCAGAGAAGTAAAAAAAAAAAAAAAGGACAGTTTTCTGATGGGTTAATGAGCTGCATCAGCTCAGTGAATATGAAAGTCAGCCCAAGGGTGAGTCAGGATCATGTAGGAGGGAGTGTGAAGAGCAAGAAGGATTGACCCTTTTCACAGAAGAAAGTGATCAAAAGAGCTCAGTTTGTCTCCACTAATGGTATCCTTAGGTGGGAATATAAAGTAGATGCCTGGAAACAGACAGAATTTATCCTAGCTGTTCTGGCTCTGCAGTAATGAATTTATATTTCATTTTCTTTCCTTTCTATGCTCCGCTGGCATGTTCTACCACAATTCAGAGCCTGAGAGTGTTACAGAGACCCCCTTCAAGCACAGCATCTCTACACTGCTAAGAAAACCTGTCTCTCAGATGTTTCACAAATACACGAAACACTGAAAACCATTAGGTATCAACTATGACCTGCCCTGGTACAGAGTCTAGTGGAGAAGCACATAAGGGGAGCTAAGAGCAGCAGAGTTGTCAGACTGTGAAAGTCAAACTGTGACAGTGAAATGAAACCTTGGCTGCTCCATTTTTTGATAACTTCAGACCAAGACCATACACTTTTGTCATGACACACTGTGCCAAAGACAAGGTACATAACATGTTATGCTCAGCAACACGGTTAGTTCAGTGAAACTGAAGGTTCTGTAATATATTGGAGGTCAAAGAAAATAATCTCATATTCCATAAATCTGCAAAGCACTGATTACACAAAGGAAAAATAAAAACCATACTAAAGCAAGACTTTTCAGTTAATGAGCACAACCAATTCCCATTGTTCTTCCAAAACAAAGAGGACTTCTCCCTATGTCCTTCACTTTCAATTAGCAGACCTTACCTAACAGGAGGAGAGCTCCTTTTCTTTTGATCTGTGAACATGAGAACCAAACCAGCAATTACAGAAATTGCAGGTGTCCTCTCTGTTTTTAGAAAAGTAATTTTTGAATGGCATCTCAGCATTCTCCTAGCAATGTTCTGGAAATGCTTTTGTCACTTCTGCTTCTTCCATGGTGTAAGAAATTATGTGCTCTGCCCCAGACCTTCCTGCTCAGGCTGTGGTGGAAGCACAGGCAGAACATGCACTCCAAAGGGTTACACACCACGTGGAGACCTTCAAGGCCCTCAAAATGTAATCTCTATTCTGATTGCAAAATCTGCAAAGATATTTTATTTCAACAAGGCTCTCAGCCTCTCTTCATGAGTTAAGGAGAAATATTTTCATTTCCTATCTTCATTATCACTTTTTACATTCAGAACACATGCAGACAAATCTGGTCTGAACCACAGATATTAAAGTGGTAGGTGCCTGCCCTGGCAATAGTCTGCTTGTAAGTCTTTTTTTAAGGAGTCTTTTTGTAAGATTCCTTGAATCAGAGTCCTCCAGAGGTCTAACCAGTATCCTAGTTAGCTCTCATCCCCATCAGTCATGAAAAGTTAGGGGTTGCATTTCTCCTGCCTCAATTTAAAACTAGTCTGGCTTTCTCCAATTTCTTCATTTCTCTAACTTTCTCTCTTTTTCCTATGACTAACACTTTTTTTTTTTTCCCTCAGTTAAAATATTTCACAGGTTTCTACCCATGGTTCAGGACTAGTGTAAATAGTGACTCTGGTTCTGTAGCAAGTTGGTTTCCTGTTGCAACATCACCCACACTAAGGAAAACCACAACTGTTCAGAGATGGACCCATTTTAAGAACAGTTATTTTTAGGCTGTAGAAGATTATCAGTTGTTGAGACAAAGGGCTCAGGTGACTTCTTAAAAAAATTAAGAGAGTAGGGAAAGCCTTCTGACATACTGAGATACTGGAGTCAAGATGGGAGAAATACCATTTGCAGGTTGCTCTGCTTAGGAGAATTAAACATTTCAAGATAGTTTGAAAGTTATTGTGTTTGAAAATGGAACAGTGCTCTGAAGGGAAGGACTAAGCAGACTAATGGGTGAAATTGTTGTGGGCCCCAAGGCAGGCTTTTCTACTTCACGGTGGGCAGGGAAGATGACATCCCCCATCTTCAGTGCTCTTTGCTACTTCTCCTGCATGTTCTGAATATTGTGATTTATGGCTCTTATCACAGGAGAGATTAATGCCCTGGCCAGGCTGAGCCCTGCCTGCTGCTGTGTGCTGTGAACACAGATGGACACCTCCACTGCCTGTGTGTGCCCGTGCACAGGGGCTCCAGTCTCATCTGCCCCTTCGGGCACCCAGGCTGGACACAGCTCGGAGCACACGGAGAGTCCGAGCCCTCCCAGGTGAAACACTCGGAGCTGATGAACACCTGCCGTGCCATTCACTTGTCCTTGCTCATCCCTCTCCAAGATGTGGCAATACAATCTGCCAGCACAGTGAAGTCCTGGACACCATTTCCTCATGCAATGTAACGTTACGAACAAGGAAGTGATAGGATACAAAGCAAGTTGGGAACCTCTTTAACAGAGACACTTTGGGGTGCAGTGAAGGGACAGCTCCAGATAAGAGCTCAGACTCAGCACTCTCTGGGGAAGTCTTCATTGTTTTCCTGTCACATTTTAGACTGATAAATACATCTTGTGCATAGAGGTTTGTAGCTCTTTTCTGACCGGATTAACTGCAATTAAGCTAGAATTTCTTTGCGTGGAGGAAAGGGTCTGACCAGCTATTCTGGCAGCAGACATTTTGCACTACAGGACTATGTGGTCTCTTTTTACCTTTTGGAAACAGATTAAGCCACACTGCAGATGGACACTGTTTATACAGTGTGAAAGATCTATGCAGGGAAAAGTGCAGAATAATCAGCTTTTAAGTACACATTTCACTGATTTTCAGCCACTTTCCCATGTATACACACCCATCCCTAGAAATTTAAGTTTTTTATTTACATTCTAGCAAGTCAAAGGAATAGGAATTGGTTTGAGTTCATTCCTTGTTTTATTCCAGAAAATGTTCAGTTCTTACCTCTTGATGTACTGGTATTTTATGCACTGTACCTCTGACTAGTGCTCTACAAGATGCTAAAGAGAAGGAGGATTTTTTTTGTGTATGTTTTTGTAAGAAAACATATTATACATTTATTTGAAAAAAAATCATCAAAAAGACCGCTCTATATTTCTCTGTGCTCCAGAGCAGCCTTAACAAAAACTACTGATAAGTCTGGTTCATATGCTTGTCAGGGAGCAGGTTTCCAAAGGCCTGTTCCAAAGAGCTCTGATTAGATAATACATAACTGAGAGAAGCCATGGGCTAGAGGACTTTGTTTTCATTTGCAGCTCATTAAAGGCAGCCCAGAGCTAACCAAAGCCTCCTGGCTGGGAGATACTGGATCAGGATAAAACCAGGCACAGACAAAATAGCACTGTTTACACTTGATACAGCTGTGCCCTGAGTTCCCACATGATCAAAAAATAATAAGCCACCACAGGAAGAGGCACTGCCTTCAAAAGCCTCAAAATCCATGCATTCAAATTGCTGCAGTCCAGTGCTTGTGGGGGTTCTTGCACAAAGCTGGCCAAGAAAAGCACCCTTAACCTATGAAGGTGACTTCACCCTCCTACAGTTTCAGATAGGAAATTAGACCAAACTCTCCTCCTGCTGCAGAAGATGGTGGAGGCACGTCTTTACCAGTTCCACCTAGACTAAGACAAAGGGCTCTCTTAAGCCAAATTAAGAAGGCCACCTTAGAGGTGGGGGAGAAAGAAGAGTGTCCACGTGTATCTAATTCCATTTCTAAATTAATTTAGTTAAATCAGTACATGTTATGTGAGCAAGGCTTATTGTCGGAAAGCTAATTCTAAATTAAAATGAGAAATAGAGCAGTGTCATCCATTACAAAGGAGGCATGGGCTGAAACTACTGCTGAATTGCATGATGCCTTCTAAAAATACCAGAATGCAAGGATTAGGTACAATACAAGTGAGTTAATAAGGTGTTGTACTGCATTCTGAAGGCTGCTTAAAATTAGCTGTGAATATGCTTTTGCTTGTCCTAAATGCATTGCAAAAAGACAGGAATTATTTTTTTTCTTCTCTCTCAGTCTTCCTTTGAGCTGTCATACTCTGAAAAGTCTGGGTCTGTAGGCACTAGAGGGAGAGAAATCGCTTTGCTGTTGCTCTTCTTTCCAGTCTCGCTCTCAAGCCTGAAGGAATCAGTTCCAGTAAGTGACGTTCTGAGGTGAAGTGCAGTCATTTCCCCACACAATTAGTTTGGTGTGCACTAGGCATCACTGGGCAGTGCTGTGCTTTCTGGTCAAAGCACATTTTCACAAAAAGTGCCCACTTGCAGGATCAGATCATTTTCTATAAACCAACCAACCAAAAGACAGAGGGGGCTACAGCTTTCCTGGCTGAACCCCGACTGAAAACAAAACATTGCTAGGATTTACTGAGATTCTACTGTGTCTTCTGCATTCTACAGCTGTGCAGAAAGGTAACAATTTTTAGCATTTTGCACAGCACTGCAACAAGCCACAGGCTATTAATTACTTCGGCATTCAGTAGGGCTGGGAATCCTCTACGCTTAACTGTAAGCTGCATGAAATGTGGGCTACAGGCAGCTCTCAGGATGTGGTCTGTGCCCCACAAAAATCTCTAAACAACTCAGCCAGGTGCTGCCTGGCCCCATGCAAAGCATTTCATGTCCCTCTGGCACAACAGGCTGTATTTAGTTAGGTGTAAGAAGTTGGTGCTTCCAGGCGAACTACAATCCTTGGAGAGGGGCAATTCCATGCTCAACCTACATTTTCTAATCTTCCAAAGCTGGCACTGGCCAGAATTGCTGCCTGCATGGAAGACCCTATAGCATCTGAGAGCAACCTGCTCTTCTTGCCCATAAGCAAAATACCCTGTAATCCACTAGAGGATCAGTATTCCTGCACTGCTACAGATGTGAGTCTGCCTTTTCACTGTACTCTTCAATTTTATGTGAACAGTTGGTAGAGTTCACTAAGTCAACCAAGTTTGCAGTCACACAGCTAAACTCATAATCAGTTCTTCAGCCTGGAGCCAAACCTGTTCTGGCATTCCCTTTTGTGAGAGCTGGCACCTCGGAGGCTTGTGATACAGGCAGTGTTTAGATAAGTTTCTCCTAACTGCTACAAAAAATGTTGGTTTTTCCCTTCTGGGGGAAAAAAAATTCCCAATCTAGAAGCTGTGCAAGAGGGAAGTTTCTCAGATAGCATCTTAGCCCAGAAACTTCCTTCACATCCAAAGTCTAGGTGGAGGATGGCAGCTCAGGCACAATTCCGCGTGTCCTTACTTCTGAGAGCAAGCATTTAAACCTTGTCTGACCACGGCTGAATCTACAAAGAGTTCGCAATTAAGCATGTTCTGGTACCCACCTTTGTCTTTAGAGGAGCGTGAGAGTTTGCACTGTCTGAATGTATTAGCCAGCAGCAGTTAAATACAATCGAGCTGTCTACTTCTAAGGCCAGGACAGAATACTTCACAGCAGCAGTCCTTCTCCCACTGGGTATGACTAATTACATCTACTTTCCCCATATTCTCTCCATCTCTTTAGGTGTTTGCACAGATAAATCCTTCTGGCCAAAAGTGCTTTCATGTTGAAATAAGGGCTCACTTTGTATCTTTTCAGCACACATGTATTTTTTTCCCAATTCCCAGTAACACCCAGCGATGGTTAGACAGGGAGAAATCACAGGGTTTGGAGGGTATTGTCAAGTTGTTCAAGTCAATGACTGAACAGTGCAATTCATCACTTTACCCCCATGTGCCAGATTGCCAGATCAGGGGCTCTTTCTCCTTTGTTAGCTTTTCAAAGATGTGGGGTCCAGAAAGGATGTCACTGTTTTGCTCCCATTTCTGAATTACTTGTGAACAAAGCATTTTTTTACACACAGAAAAACATGCAGCTTCTATAGTTAAAATAGTAAATTGAGTTGTAATTAACTTATTTGCAATAATAGTGAAAATACAGCCTTCTAAGGATAGCAAGGCCTTTAGCTGGCTTTAGTTCCAGCCTGACAGAGATAAATCAATTTAAAATTTACACTGGATATCAACATCATTAGTAAAGAAACCCCAAAAGAAGCTCAGAGTAATACAGCTATGTTCAGTATTACAAAAAAAAATCCATTTTGCCTTATAATAAGAAAGGGGACTTTTGTAAATTCAAAGTAAAATCAAAGATTCTATTTTATGACTCAGAGAATGTTGCTTTTCTTAAGTTGTTCACAACACATAATTAGAACTGGGGTGTACTTTACTATGCACCACACAAGAGATTCTCTGTCTTGCTAACCAGAGTGACTGACAGAGAACTCTCAATCTGCTACTATAGGTTTCCTAACATTCAAAAAAATAGTTGTCAAACTTAATCCTAAAAACAAAGCAGATCAAAACAGAGGCTTAAATTATAACTCTAAAGCTTCTAGATTAGAGACTTTTTCTTTTTTAATTGGTTCCCTTTGTGACCCTTTCAATAAACAGAAGAAAAGTGGAGCACGTGCAGTAACCAGCTACAAACCTTCCTCCTCTAACACACACACATGATTTTGCAAAGAATGCTCTATTTTAGGTGCAGTAAGCCCTGTACAATTCACAAACCAGTGATTTGTGGCTTGAAGTAGTGGACTGTCAACAAATTAATTCATTTAGAAAGTACTTTTAATTTAAAAAATAATAGCTAATAAAGATAAAGGACACAAAATCATTTGTGATTAAAAGGTCATTGATATTTTTCTACTGGACTTTCAGAATAACATTATAGAAAAAGTCTTATATTCATGCAAGCATTATAATGGAAAAGTCTAATCTTTTTTTTGGTATTGGTATGTGTTTGATCTAATAGTGACACATGAAATCTCATTAGAATTTAAATACATATTTTAACTTTCATTGAATTGTAAGCTCTGTAAGTTTATAATATGCAGCACTGCAATTACTGATACTGTATGTGGGAAATCTCCCACACTATATCAGATTTTCTCATGTCTTCTGAGAAGAATGAAAGATATCAAACTCTTATCACTCATAATTTATATAGGCATTTGGATATAACATTGTTAAACATCACAACACTGTATGATTTAAATGATTAACAAGAAATCTTTGCACTATATTTGCATACTACTATTTTTTATTATTAAAAAAAATACTTAAATGTCAAGTCCAGGAGGTGCCTGTGTGATTAAACATTTCTCTGATTAAAAAGCCTGACAGAGAAATGGAATGACCACACAAACAGGACAACTCAGAGCTTGCCTTGTAGAGCACGATATGCTCTGCCTCCCTCCTACTGAACATTCGCCCCAGGGTGCCAAGGAACAGTAAATGTTTAACTTCCCTGGAAACAGAAAGTCACCTGCTGTCCTTCCCATTAGCTCTATAACCCTGCCAGCTCCACAATTAATAGCAACAGGTTTCAATCAACCAACAAATCCCTACCTGAAGTCAGGCTTCTGGGCTCCCCAGTGGGGCTTTTTACATAGAGAGGGATGCAATGACTAGAACCACAGAATTATGGAATCATAGAATAAGCTGAGTTGGAAGAGACTCATCAGGATCATTGAGTCCAAGTCCTGGCCTGGCACAGGACACCCCGAGTCACTCCCTGTGCCTGAGAGCATTGTCCAAACACATCTTGAGCTCTGTCAGGCTGGTGCTGAGGCCACTGCCCTGGGGAGCCTCTTCCAGTGCCCAACAACCCTCAGGGCGAAAAACTTTATCCTGATATGCAAACTAAACCTCCCCTGACTCAGCTTCAGGCCATTTCCTCGAGTCCTGTCACTGGTCATGAGAGAGAAGAGATCTGTACCTTCCTCTTCCCCACATGAGGACGTTGTAACTGCAGTGAGGTCTCCTGTCATTCTCCTCTTCTCCAGCCTGAACAGACCAAGTGCCCTCATCCTCTCCTCACGTGCCCTCTCCTCAAGGCCCTTCACCATCCTCGTGTCACGCAGCAGGGCACACACCGCACACAGCAGGAGCTGGCCAGGCTGACCCAGAGACTGGCTGCAACGCTGGGCCATCACCCCAATTCCCTGTGTCCCCATCACATCCTCCTGCCAGGCTATCTCCCGCTTCCCCCGTGGCTCTAAGGCCCTGTCCAGGCTCCATGACAAGATGAGCCAGGTAGAGCTGGTCATCAAGATGGATGCTTTACTGTGAGAGTGTGAGGCACTGGCACAGGGTGACCACAGAAGTTGTGGATGCCCCATCCCTGGAACTGTTCAAGGCCAGGCTGGATGGAGTTCTGAGCAACATGCTCCAGTGGAAGGTGTCCCTGCCAATGTCACGGGCCTTGGAACTGGATGATCTTTAAGGTCCCTTCCAAACCATTCTATGATTGTGTGTATGGGTCAGTGCACGTCAGGTCACTCGGCTGGACAGGGCCCCAGTGCCACACTGAGTGTCTGTGTGAGGGACTGTCTGTCTGCAGGAAAGCCTGAGGTCAGAGCCAATGCTTGCGACAGACTTACCAGGCCTGTTCTCTTCCTATTGCTGTGAGAAAATTTGTCACCACGTTTAAATGGCTAAAGATTGAAACCTGTTGAATAAGGAGAATAAACACAACTGAAAATACAGTAGCTTTTGCAGGGAGCCCTCTACCCCAGAAGTCCTGTTACTCTTTCCAGCAACCCCACTGGCTCAGCTTTCTCCCTCACGTGCTTTTGCCACCCCAACAGATTTCTGGAATCTACTTTGAGTTCCTTCAAGTTTGGGTTTTGAATTTAGGCACAATGCTCATCCTTACTAGAAGTACTTGTGTCAAAGACTGGTAGCACGGACAGCCTCAGGAAGGCAACAAGAAGCAGGAAACTTAAATATTTCTTTTTCACGACTATTATGTAGGCCAGTTAATTGTTTTTGAACTCCTAACACTCATCTCCACCAGTTAAAACAACTGATCTTGCCAAGTCTCTCAATAGCCCAATTGTTGTGGGCACACAAATGTAAGCCTTGACCTTCTGAAATTTCTCTGTAGCTTCTCCTTGTTTCTTTGAAAACAGTATCAAGAGCTTCTTTCCTTTGCAGCCATGTGAGGGGACACCTCAGCACAACCTGTGCCACAGCACTGATTAACTTCTCTCCAAGAGGAGTGGAGAAAGGCAGGCAAGCTAAGGATATCCACCCCGCCTCCAACCAATGCTGAAAAATTCACCAAGACCAGAGCTTTTCTGAGGATGAATTCCAACAGGGGCAAAGTTAAACTGCATCAGAATTGCCCACCTGCTTTTTCATCAACAAAGTCTGAGCTTGTGCCACTGAAATCAATGGGAACTTTATTGCGGACTAAGTCGGAAGAGATTGGAAGTAGGGGGAAAAACAATAAAAAATCCTGTATTTCTAAGTTACAGTTCTCATAAACAGCCCAATCAAATTCCTGTGCATGCAAGTCAATATTTTCTTCACTAGTGTAACTAGTTGGCCATAAAATGAGTACATTGCATTTATTCATGCATCTAGAGTGAAAAAGACTTTCATACATTTGAAAAAAAAATCTTGAAACAGACAGACAAGAACTTAAAATACATTAAGCCAATAACTGATATCACAAGATGATCCAGAGGGTATTTATCATTCTATCTTTTATAGATCCTTTATAGATTAATTTATGTAAACAGAACAAAGTAAATATTTCTTTTATCTGTATTGAAAAAAAACCCCTCTCAACTAACCTAAAAAAAAAGAAAAGTCAGGTATAAACACATTTTAGTGATTTTAGGAGTAAGAAATTCCCAGTCAATGATCATCATCCACCCACATCTCAAAGGTTCATCTGTGACTGAAGCAGCCCACAAACCTGGCATGGCTCACAGCTGCAACAATACTGCCCTTCCTACATGGATGGGTTATTGTTATTATTTTTAAACTGATAACACACTTCTCAGGTTGAAGAACGTTTCCTTTAACATTTAACTTTCCTGGAAAGATATGAGTAAGAGGAGAGGTTTTTAAAAGTCTGCATTTCATACAAAACAAATGGGAGCTTTTCTTCTTTTTATTAAACTTGGAGGAGTTTGGGTATTTATTGTGTTTATTTCAGGGATTTCTTTGTAATCATAAGGCAAGAATTTATGATTTAACACTTGACTGAATCATGACACAAAGCACCTAGGATTTATAGTTTCCTTACAGAGTCCCCTTTGGCAACCAGTACACAACACATCAATCTTCAGCTGTTTACAGACCTTCCCTCTCCCTCCCTCCAGAGGTGTCAGCTGAACTGTAAGACAGAAATATGAAAAAGTTTCCAAGGTTTTGTGCTTATCACCCAATCCCACTGGATGCTCTGCTGCTCACAGCTCCCTTTCCTCTCTTTACCATGACCTCAAAGGAGGATGTTCCACTAGTGCTTCTCATCTGGATACCCCTCACGAATGCTCCACATTTCCCAAGTCATTAGGAAGGGATTGGTCAGCCTGGTGCCCATCAGAGCCCACTGTTCCTTGACAGCCCCAAGAGCCACATCAAAGGCTCTTCTGAGGCACCTAGTCCATAATCCAGTTCTCCACCCTGGATTTCAGTAACATGGGCAGATACAAGGGCAGAGAGGTGATCCTGCCCCTCTGCTCAGCCCTGGTGAGGATCACCTGCAGTGCTGTGTCCAGCTCTGGGCCCCTCAGGACAGGAGAGACATGGAGCTCCTGGAGTGGGTCCAGTGAAGGGTGACAATGATGAAGGGACTAGAGCATCTCACTGAGGAAAGGCTGAGGGAGCCCGTTCAGCCTCAGGAAGAGACGGCTGAGAGGTACCTCATCCCTGTCTGTCCCTGTCTGCAGGGAGGGGTCAGGGATGGACCAGGCTCTGCTCTGTGGGGCCCAGCAATGAGACAGGAGGAACGAGCAGGAACTGACACCCAGGAAGTTCCACCTGAACATGAGGATGAATTTCTTTCCTGTGCAGTGACCGAGCACTGGGTCAGATTGTCCAGAGAGGGTTTGGAGCCTCCCTCACTGGATATTCCAGAACCGTCTGGCCACAATCCCGTGCCATGTGCTCTGGGATGGCCGTGACTGACCAGGGAGGTGGGACCAGACGGCGCACGCTGGTCCCTTCCAGCCTGGCCCAGGCCGGGATCCAGCGGTCCCGAGGCACAGTGGCCATCCCCACGTCCCGTGTGTGTCCCTGTGTGTGTCCCCGTGTGTGTCCCCGTGTATATCCCNCATGGCGCCGGTGCAGCTGGAGAGCGCCCAGCTGGTGCCGGCCGGCCCCGCGTCAGCCCCGGCCCCGCCGGCCCCCGGCGCCGTGACAGCCGCCGCCAGCCCCGGCTACCGCCTCAGCACCCTCATCGACTTCCTCCTGCACCGCACCTACGCCGAGCTCACCGTGCTGGCCGACCTGTGAGTGCCGCGGATCTCTCCGTGCCCGGCTGGCGGTGCCGCCTCGCAGCATCCCGGGAGGATGCGGAGGCCTCGCCAGGGATCTGTCCCGGAGCTCATCCGGGGCTGGAGTGGGGGGAGGTGGTTGCGCTTTCCCATTCATAAAATGGTTTGGGTTGGAAGAGACCATAGAGATCACCCAGTTTCGACGCCCTGCCATGGGCAGGGACACCTTCCACTAGACCAGAGTCCCATCCAACCTGGCCTTGGACGCTTCCAGGGATGGAGAATCCACAGCTTCTCTGGGCGACCTGTGCCAGTCCCTCACCACCCTCACAGGGAAGAATTTTTTCCTGATACCCAGTCTAAACCTACTCTCTTTCAATTTGAACCCATTCGCCGTTGTTCTGCTCTTGTAGATACCCTTGCCCGTTCTCCCACCCGGGGAGATGCCCGTGCAGGCGGGTTGGTCTCTGCATCAGGCTGTGTCCAGGGGCACAGCTGCTGGTGATCTGTCATAAACAGAAAATGCCTGTGAGAGCTGAGAGCAGCTGCAGATTGGCTGCTTAAATGCTTAAGTTTGCCCCCAAGTTACTGCCAAAAAACCCCAACTGTAGTGCTGGTACTGATATCAAAATATGTGAAACTGGAATGTCTGAAACTGAAATATTTTCAGATGCTGCAGCTCCTTGACTTACCTCTGTAGTTTTTAAAATACCGTTTCATTATTTTTGGGAAGTAAGTTATTTACATTTACTTAATGATCTGCTGTGTTATCTTGTTGCATTTGAAGTGGCAAAACAAAGGAATGTTTTTGGGTCAAGGAAAACTTTCCTGAAAGCATTTGGACTCTAAATAAACCTGTTTCCCTCTTACTTCGTTTAACTGTAGAGGTTCTTGTGCGGAAGCTATGTGTTTCAAGAAGTGACACACAGAACAAATGGGAAAAAATAGGTATAGCTCTTGTACAATACCATGTCTGGTAAGTGTGCAAACAGAAGTTTGCCTGATGTGAGTTAAAGAATGTTCAAACTCTGGAAAGGACAAGGAATTTTAGAGTTTTAGTTTGCTTTGAAAAATCTTCCAAAATATCAGTCATGAAGTCCTTCCTGAATGTTTATGGTGGGTGTAGAGTAATTGGTTTCAGCACCCTTCATCAAACTTTCCAATTAATTTGACCAGTTCCAGTTTGCCTGGAATAGGGTACTGACAGGTGACCCACGATACTATTTTTTATATACTTTGAAGTCGTGTAGAAGTTCCTGTGCTTGAAGGCTGCTGACAAAATTTCTGATTGTCTGAAATGTAATAGAACAATATATAATACATCTTCTTTTTCCCTCTTCTTTCATATAGATTACCAAGAAAGACTGATATGGAAAGGTGAGTATGATGAGAGAATCTGTAATACATGTTAAAATATAGAACTTGTTTAGGATGTTAATATATTATTGCTTAAATAAAATCTTTTTCACGTAATTTTAGATTTTATGCAAGAAAATAAGCTTTGTTTGTCTTGCTGTCACTACGTAATTGCAAGATTTTTCTCAGCATTAGCGACAATATTGGGTTTTTTGGTGTTTGGGTTTACAGTTTGGGCCTTTTTTGGTTGCTGTTATAGTAGGTTAATAACTCTGTTAGTAGGTCTTAACTCTGTTAAGGGTATTTTTCCCTTGATGAATCTTGAAGCAATGAATTGACAGTAAAGACGATGTGAAAGGGATCTGGAGAATTTAAATAGATTCTAGTTAGTGTGATAAATGTTTTGTTTAGAAGAAGCACTTCAACAATGGCAACAAGGTAAAAACCTCTTTTCTGCATTTTTCCATGTTACATGATCTTTCTTATCCTGGGCACTGTTTTCTGCTCCTGTTCTGTGTGGTTTTGAAGTGTGAAAGTTATTAGAGAGCAAATGTAAGAGACAAGACCAGCACCCTGCTGAGATGAAAAGAATCCTTTTACTTTCTTGTTTCTCTTCATAAATGTTATGAAATTTGTCAGTATATTGTTCCCTTTATTTGTGTTGACATATTAATTGACCTAAATAGAGAGAGATAGCGGCTGTGATATTCCTAAGACTCTTAATAAAGAATTCCATGTACCAGGATGATCATTAATTGTTATTGCAAACCTTCCAAAATTCTCGTTATGGAATTAATCCCATTTTCATGGAATCATAACCTGGAATGATTACTTGTACCCCTTCTCCTTCTGCATAGTATTTTATTAAGAGAAACAGTGTGGGTTTTTATTTGCTTTAGTGTGGGTTTTTATTTGCTTTAGTTTGGGTTTTTAATTATCACACTATTTACTGAGGAAATTACGTTTGACTTGGGTCCAGAGCTCCCTTGTACCGATGTGGGGGACTTTTCCCATCTCAATATTTAGCATTTCTAGGTAAAGTTGGATTCTCCTTTGTTCGGCACATGGGTTTGGGGCCACAACTTAAATCCGAATGGATTACAGAGAAAAGAAAATAAGACAGCCCTCAATGTGTAAAGAATATCCTACAACTGAAATTGTCTTGAAATTAGATGTTCGCATCCTTGTTAGCTTTGACTTACAGCTCCTCTTGGTGAAATGGCTTTCCAGCTCTTGGAGGACATATGTAGGAAGATAGCTTAATTATCTGTATTTTTTCCAAATTCAAGGCCTGCAAAGGCTGCAGTAGTTGGGCTTCAAGCTCTGCTTCTTGGAGCTAGAGTCTGGTGACATGGCAAATATACTTTGGTGTAGACTTGCTGGTATTTTCCTCTAATAAAGTTCACATAAAATATAAGTTTTGTACAACAATGCCTATTTAAAAGATGCCATGATAAGAAAAACTGATGAGAAATTATGCATTGTAGTGTAATAGAGTGGGTTTTTTTCAGGGTCATTTACTAGTTCTCAATTGTAGGAATAAATAACTCTTACAATAAAGTGATTGGATTAAAAAAACCCATTAGTACTGTGGTGTAAAATTAATAGTGCAGAGTTGTGGGGGAAATCCAGGGGCTTTCTTCTTGCTAATGGAGACTGGGTTTTGCACAGTATCATTATCTTTTTCTGGGTAACCTGCTTCAGCCTTTGACCACATCACTGTTTCTTTGTTTTCCTCATGTCTAAGTAGTTTTTCACTGATTCAGTTTGTAACTGTTGTACCTTGGCCTTCTGCACTTCTGAAAAGTGTCTGGTTCCATCTTCCCTACAATACCCTTTTAGATATTTGAAGATCGCAGCAGGATCTTGCCACAGCTTTTTGTTCTTAAACGGGAGCAAACTCAGCTCCTCAGCCCATCCTTGTATGTCACATTTCCTGCAAATGTAAATCCATCTTCTGCTCTCCCCTTGATCACAGAGCAGTTCACCCTGTAGAAGTCAATGGGTTGACTGGGGTGGTTTGCCCTTTGCAAATTTGTGATGGTAGTTTCCAGGCTAATGTTATGCTTGGTATTTATCTGGACATAACTTAGAGAAAGATTTGTCCTATGAATTTTTTTCTTAACTGGACTTGGACCAACTGACCTATAGGTCCCTAGATCCCCCTTTGCCTTCTCGAAGAAGGACATGGTGTTTGCCTTTTTGCTGTCATGAAGACCTTTGATTGCTGGGTTTTGCAATGATAGAGAGCAACGTTACAGTGGCATGGGTCAGCTCCCTCAGGATCCTTGGATGCAACCCATCCACTCCAATGGACTTTTGTATGTCCAGCTTGCTTAAGTGGTCCTTAACTTGATTTAATTCTACTGTAGCTAATGCTTCACTCCCCCAGACTCAGCCATTCGTCTGAAGGATCTGAAACCTGATACCCAAACTTAGCAGTGAAGACCAAGGATAAAAAATGCACCGAGCAACATGGTCGTTAGAAAGATCTTTAATTTTTGTTTCTTGTTTTGTAAATAAACTCTTTCCTGAAGTTTCATCTTCCTTGAATATTTATTTTTGTGTAGCCCAGCATGAGGTCATGTACCTATAATGAAAGACAAAGCAGCAAATTTGAAGGCCTTTATGTTTTATTAGAGAAGTAGATTCCCAATGCAGTTGTCATTTTAGGATGATGGTGGTGGTTCTGAAAGCAGGGTTCTGTCAAATCAAAGTAACAAGTGTTCTCTAACTTGATTTAAGTGGTATTAATAGAACAATTATGGGAATACTCTGTTTAGATTTGTCAGTCATTTTCATTATTAAATTGTTGTGCGTTTGGGGGGCTGGTTTATTTATTTTCAGTCATAGAACATCAGTTTGAATTTTTCCTGCTGTCTCACTGCTTTCACCATAGATGTTTGACATAACTACTGGATTTTAGCAACTTCTTTGTGGGGTTTGTCTGAGAGATTGCTGGCTTTCTAAAGTCTCACTGTAGTCACCTCTCAAATCTCATAACGTTTTTCTGAATCTTTCAAAATTCTCAGCATCTTGTTTTCATAGTGTGGTTACTGTTAGAGCAGTGTGTATGTATAGCAGCCTGTCCACCACTTGAAATCTTAATATCAGGCTGAATGCCATTCCAAAACATGTGCTCTAGAACACAGAGGAGTTATTGGCTTAATGCCCAAGTTCTTGGATGAGGTTCACAGTTTGTAATGGAAGAAACAGGACCAGATGGTATTAGTTGTGCTTCTGGCCTTACATGTTCATCTGCTACAAGCAGATTATGCTTTCCTCACACAAAAGAGTTAACCTCATTACACCAGCACTCTCAGCAGAATCAGGCTCTTTCTCTGTTATGAGTTTGTGTTTTACAGACTGGGATCAGAAGGAGGTGTAGCTTCTGTTTGGTAGAGGCCAGTATCTCATGCGCTAATTAATGTTCTTTTTGTCCAAATGCTTCTGTTACTTTAGGAAACCGTATCAGGAAAACAGCTTAGGTTTGGGGTTTTTTTCAACCTAAGTAGAAAACCATGGTGAAATTAGTAAATTGAACATATAGAAAGGGAGGAAAACCTCTATAAACAGTTGATGAAGTGGTATTTCAGTGTATGGTAGTACAGATCTACACTGTAGATCTGTGTGCCTTGTCTGATGCATCTATAATGCAGATCTGTAATGAAGCATGAAAATCTGCCTGTGCCCCTATTGCCTTCACTTTTAGAAAAAATAACTCTGAAGACATGCAGACATACACTCCTTCATTTTGTCTATCTCAGTCAAGGAGTGGTGGGAAGAATATTGAGGATCAATAAGTTCTTATCTCAATTTCTTTGCAAGGCAGGAATGGAGAGGAAAGTTAAAGGGTGGGGTTTTTGTGGTCTTCCCCACCACCATCCTATTTCCATACTGTAACATACCGTGTAAAATGTTGTAAAAATGCTAGAATGATATTTTAGTATCTTATTTATTTATTTACTTATAGTGAATGTAAGAGTAATGTTACTTTCAGGTCCTGTAACCCTTGGGTATGTTGCCTACTTTAAACTTAATCTTAAGCCTTGGAGGAAATCCTGTAAAAGGTGTGAAGATAATTTAGTTGAGTTCACTATGGAATTGTTTCTCTTACAGTCAGTGATTATTTCCTATGAATATGTTTTTTGTTTCCCCAGACAGTCATGATTTGTTAGAATCCATGTAGGTTGTTAGATACTCACAACAGAGACTTTTTTCCCCCCATGCTCTTAACCAAACAAGCCACATATTACTGATACCTGCATTAACACAATTAGAAGTTATCATTACTGCTCTTTTTTTTTTTAATTGGCACACAGTTAAATTACAGTTTTATTATATATCTGGGCACTGGCTTAATGTACATTTGTTTTTTTCCAGAAAAATAGAGATAGTGCAGTTTGCAAGTCGCACTCGTCAGCTGTTTGTTCGTTTGTTGGCCTTGGTCAAGTGGGCTAATAATGCTGGGAAGGTGGAAAAGTGTGCGGTAAGTTAGAGACAGAGTCTGGCATGAAACAATCTCTGGGGGATAAAAAAAAAAAATTCCTGTTTAGAAATTGCATAATCTTGTTTTTTAACAGTTCATGCTCCCAAAAACTCATCAGTGGCATAAAACGAAAGGCTTGTCTGCACATAGTTTCAGGAATGCTTTGGGGTAAGGTACCAGGACAGGGAAGATGGTGATCTGAGTGTGTTAGTTCTTATTATCGATTTCATCCTGATCTTGGGTAAATAAGAATAAAGTCCAGAATGTTGCAGAAAAACAAGCCCCTGGTGATTACAAACAAGTATGGTTGCATTCCAGTAGCTATCAGCAGATAAAGAGCTGGGAGGCTGCGCAGATCCCCACAGCATCAGGAATGGCATGTGGATTTTAGGTGTCCTTGCATGTGAATGTAAGAAGTGGCCGGAATATTCATTCTTTCTTTGTTTTGTAAATGTAGTTACTTAAATTGGAAGCTACAGATAAGCTGCATATAAAGGGCCATTGATTTGTGCATTTTTTTGATTTGCCTTTTTTTTAATTCCTTGTCCTCTGCAGATGATATCGAGTTTCTTAGATCAGCAAGCCATCCTGTTTGTGGACACTGCTGATCGCCTGGCATCGCTGGCTCGAGATGCCTTGGTTCACGCTCGGCTGCCCAGCTTTGCCATCCCATATGCAATTGATGTTCTGACAACTGGATCCTACCCCCGGCTGCCCACCTGCATTAGGGTAAATGACTCTTCTGTGTCTGGGGGTGTGGGAATCCCCTGTACAACATCAAATGCACGGTAATCAAACTAATGGTCTGTGTGCAGATGGAGCTGTAGCTCAATACAGGCCTGGTGCCAGGTCTCTGTAGTGTCAGATTCTCATGCAGAACACTTCCTGTTTGAACAAGTTATGGTTTCCCAGTAAAACATTCTCTCCATTCACTTAGTTCCGCCAAATTTAGTGCTTTTATTCAGTGGTCAGTCTTGGGTAAAATGTAATCAGCTAGAAAGCAAATCTGAGTGTAAGATATAAATTTCACTGGGCAATGGCCTGTAGTATTTACATTTTCAGACTTCTGCTCTGGTTGGTTTTCACAATTGCCTCTGTCAATGTGTTATACGTGTTAGACATATGTAGACTTATTTGTGTTTATTGTAACAGGATAAAATAATCCCTCCTGACCCAATAACAAAGAGTGAGAAGCAAACCACACTCCATCAGCTAAACCAGATCCTTCGCCATCGACTCGTGACTACAGATCTCCCTCCACAGCTGGCGAATCTTACAGTTGGTAAGAACTGGAATTACTTTTTGAAGGATACGTTATTGCAGGCTGATTTTAAATTGTTGTCTTAATGCTAAAGCAAAGCTAAATGATAACTTAAGTGTGACCATTAAGGATGCTTCATCTATTAAAACTGGGATCCTGTCTCTGTGTGACATCAAAATATGTGGTTTTTTCCCCATTTGAAAAAAGAGAACACTGATAATATTGCTGAAATGTTATTTACTTTCAAGAAGAAATCCTGTGCAGGTAATGCCAAAAGGTTTTAGACATTGTCCTGCTCTTTCAGCAAATGTCTTTGAGCTACTTCATCTTAATTTAACTTTAAAATGCAACTTAATTAAACTGTTCAGTCTTTCTGCAGAAACTCTTTGAACTTGAGTTTAAACAAGTCCCTCTCATGTTGCTTTTTAAGCTGTTTTGACATTCATGTCCAGGCACAGAATTTATTCATATTTATTCGTGCATTTTGTTCAGGGCTCACCACAGTGCCAGGTCTCTTAAGCTGTTTTGAGATCTCTGTTTTCATTTAGCCCAGGTAATGGTAAACATTAAGACAATCTTTTTTTATAGGAAGGATGGCTGTAAACTGCACTAGGTTGTTGCAGAATCACAGAGAATAGGGTGGGAATGGTCCTAGTCCATGCTTTTAACCAAGACAAGGTTAGCCATTTGTAAACCATTCCCCACAGACCCAGATCAAAGATGTTTCTGAAGAATCTTGGTGCTAGTTTTCTCTAGTCCATGTGAGTGCTTGCAGTATCAGTATTGGAGGTATTTTTGTCTAATGGAAGTATATATGAATGATATATGGATAATATGTCTGAGCTCTTGAGAGTTCTCAATTAGCTAAAGATTTCAATGTCTATTATTTTCTGTTTTGGAGTGTGGTTTGTTTTAAGAGCATGCCTGGGGTGCTCTTGAAAATGAAACTTCCTGAGTTAAATGGTTAAATTTTTTGCAGGAATATTTCTATATATCTTTAGTTGTAAAGGTATATGATGTAGTTTGTTAAATGGTTGAGAAGAAGGTTGACCTGCAGGTTAGAGTAAGGACTTGTACTTACTTGTTTGCTCTGCCTCGTTCTTTTTATGACCTTGCTTGCATAGTTTTAAAGTCCTTGCTCCCAATTCTTGAAACAGATAACAGTGTTCACAGAGGTAGGAGGATGTACATGGCAATTAGATAAATAATGTGCATAAACTTTGCTTGTTGTGTATATATAAATTCTGCAAAAGATTATCCTCCTCACATGAAAATGGATTTATAGTGTTTTAATATTAAATAAATGCTTTGCAGTGAGATGTGTTTTCAGGGCTAGGTTTCATCCTGGGCTGAGATCCATGTTCTGAATGTCATTTGAATATTGCTGAAAGCATTCATTGTTGATAGTAGCAAAGAATAGGAATACTTCAGCCAGATGTTTTGTTTGTCAGGCTGGTAGTCAGCTCAGTGCTGCTCTGTATTACAGAAGTACAAGTGTTAACAAGTTACCAGATTTAATAAGTTAACTTCAGGACAGTTTGTACATCTGTCCATGCTGCTTATTGACACTGGGTCTGTTGCAGACTGTAAAATGTTCAGAGTTGCATGGAAACATAAGCAACAGAGCAGAAATGATAGGGAAGAAATCCATTATGGGTGCCAGGAGCTACCACAGTTTTACTTTGAGGCATCATAGGAGACTGAGTGAAATAAAACATTCTTGTCTTCCTTAGCCAATGGCCGTGTGAAGTTCCGAGTTGAGGGTGAGTTTGAGGCCACCTTGACAGTGATGGGTGATGACCCTGACATCCCCTGGCGCCTTCTCAAGCTGGAAATTTTGGTTGAAGACAAGGAAACTGGTGGTAAAGAAAAGAATTTAAACCTTTACTTTGTTTTTAACACAATGTTTGACACTGTATAAGTCTTGTTTATACTGGGTTTTCTGCATATCACAGCTTAAGAGAATGAAGTTATATAAACTTGTCCTGTTTTGACCTTGCTTTATAGGCTTTTAATACCTTAACAGTGCTATACAGTGAGTGTAGTAGTGACTGAAATTTCTATGGTAAACCAGGATTTTGTTGTTTTGTTATAAAACCTGATAGGGAAATTGCTTGGTACACTTTTATCTTTTTATTTTAATTTATTTATTTGCAGAATTATTTAAAATACCTATTTTCCTGATGGCTAATGTGAATTATTTTTCATTTGCAAAAGATGGTCGAGCCTTGGTTCACAGCATGCAGATCAACTTCATCCATCAGCTGGTCCAGTCCCGGCTGTTCGCTGATGAAAAGCCACTTCAGGACATGTACAACTGCTTGCGTATCCTTCTGAAAGGGGCTTCTGAATTGGGTGCTTAATGCAGCCTTGCTCTTCTTAGTAGCTGGAGGTCAGGAAAGATGGATTCCCTGTTAAGCTTGGAGGAAATGTCTGGACATCAAGTTATGGTGGCCTTGAAGTAAATGATGGCCTTGGAAGCAGTAATTCTCAGGTGCCTGCATGTCAAATTTAATTCTGCACACTAAATCAGCAGAGGTGAAGGTGAGGTATTCAAGGCAGCAGGTTGTGTGGTAAGTCAGTGCAGCAGCAACAGCTAATTTTGGAGATGAAATACAGAGCTGACTTGGAAGTTCTGGGAGCTGACAGTTCTTGCTACCAAGAACTGCAGTCAAGTGCGGTTGATGAGGGTGTGTTACCTCTGTTGTATCTGTGTGAATAATGAGAAGAGATACAGGATGTGCAGTGATTTTTCCACTTGCAAAGGGCAGATGGCTTGACAATGTGAAAGGGATTTCAGTGAAACTGTTTCTGCAAAGAGTCATGTTATTTTAGGGTGACCATGGGGGATGGGGTTAGTGGTAACTATAGGGTGAGTTGAATTTCTTTGTTAGTAATCATCTTTTCAGTAAAAGGTGATGACAACTAGAAATGTGTAAAACAGGGCTGTTGTGACTCTGTTGTCTAACAACCTGTCCTAGTTTAGAGTTTAGAAAACCACAAAAAAGAACCAAACAACAACCCTTTGAGAAATCTTTGGTGCTGTTTATATGTCTTTATCTCTGGGTTAGTACATTAGTGTGTTTTCAGACAGCATCTTGTGTGACTTCGATGACAAAAGGATTGATGTAGTGTACAGGGACAGGTTTATGTAGTGTACAGACTTTCTGAACATCTTACATTTTCTTAACTGTGTGCGTTAGACTCCTTCTGCCTGGCTCTTCAGCTGGAGGTCTTGCATTCACAAACACTGATGCTGATCCGAGAGCGCTGGGGTGACCTTGTGCAAGTGGAGCGGTACCATGCAGGGAAATGTCTCTCACTCTCCGTTTGGAAGTAAGTTCATTTCAAAAGGACTGTTAGCAAACAATCAATGAAATACCAGGAGGGATTATATTTACCAAGCTTGAGCCATAATTTTCAGAAATGTACTTTCTTTTTGATGTGAGAGTCCTAAATTCTTGTAATTAAGTACCTACATGTGCTGCTTGATTTGCAAAGAAGTAAGGGTTGCACATTAATGTACAGAAGAGCAATGGATACAGCTGTAAATGAGTTTGTATTTACACAGATATCTAAAAATTAATTAGTTCTTTGTCAGTCTTTTACTATATTGCTTGACTTGCACTAGGTAAAATTTTAAAAAGCAATCCAAGTACACTTCTGATTGTGTTGAATTTGCAGACATCTAAAATTCTTCATGTAGTTACAGTTTACCAACAGTTCTGCTTTAAAATGTCACCTAAAACAAATGCCTTTTTCAGTTCAGCTGGCACAGTGTTGTTTTTAACCAGAACACTCAGAATCAAGGTTTAGCTACTGAAAAACACATTTTCTTTTCTTCCAGTTGCATGGTTTAATTATTCTTTTTATTTTAAGTCAACAGGTACTTGGCAGAAAAACGGGGACCGCATCTGTCCATAAAGTCACTATAAAAATTGATGAAACTGATGTCTCAAAACCCCTACAAATATCTCATGAGCCTCCACTGCCAGCCTGTGATTCCAAACTGATGGAAAGAGCCATGAAGGTAAAGGTTTGCTTTGCAGGAGGCATCTAATTTTGTAAATCGAAAACTCAAGTGCTTTGCACTGTCAGTTTGTTCCACTTTCGTTCTATTTAAAGAGCTGTTTCTAAGATTTCTAGTGAGTAGTTACTGTAGGTTGTGTAGTGTTTATGTGTGGACGTCAAAATGTTGTTACAAACTACTGGCCTTGACTTCATCTTAAAAATTGCACCTACTTCACAGTGCATTATATACCTCTTGTGAGACAGAATGCTGGGCTGGAGGAAACGACAGCAACATATCAGTTACTCGGGTCTGGCTTGAAATGCTTTGTAGAGAGACAGTTCTTCTCTTTCCTGCCTTGGAGCTCCTCTGAAAATCAGCTGCCCCTTGTCACTGGGGCTGGCTACCCAGCAGTGCTATCCGCTTTAGAAAATCTTACATTATGATTTGGAAATCTTGTGCTGAAGAGCTCATGGTTTGCTTGTTACAAGTGTTAGCTGAAGCTTAGTTTTACATTCTCTAACCAGATTGTCATGTGGCCTGTTTGAATGTTCAGATTCCAGTATTTTAAAGGTGGGATTGTTGCAGTGATCCAAAATGAGTAACTGCAGTCAACTTCCTACTTGGATCATGATTCACCAGGGATAATTCTAGATCTTGGTGAAAGATATTTAAGAAAAACTGCATTCTGGGTATTATAATAAATCCTCTGTAAGTTCGTCAGCAAATGTGGCTGTGAGATATACCAGAATATCTGTTTGTCATTATTTCTTTCAGTGTTTGGGTTTAGGAGAGTTAGTAAACTGGAGTGAATGGTGTAGCCTTCACTTTTCCAGTGCAGTTTTTCCACAGGGAAAAACCCCCCAGCTCAGATCTTTCACCTGTCTCACAGAACTTTCTGCTGATGGTAGCCTCCACCTCCTGTACATACTTCGTATTTCAGCCCCTTGCCCCATCGTGTTACCAGTGCTGACAGACAAATCTACATGGTGAATGTCAAGAAATGCAAATGTTTCAGCTACAGAGGGATGTGGGGAACCTAGTGAAGCATGGTAGCATTCTACTCTACTTTTAGAGTAGAAATTCTACCAACAGTATAGTAAATATATACTACATTTACTTATTTAATAGCCTAAATTAGCATATTTAGGCTACTAAATATAAAGCTGAGTTAATGAAGATGCCGTATATATGTGTAAATCCAAGAAAATGCTCATTATCTACAACATCTGAAGATCCACTGGAGCTGACACAGTCTTAGCTGACTGAATCAAGTCTACAGCCTGTAGATTGAGATATGAGGCCACTGTAAATTTGAGATTTATCAAAGTTAATGCTGACCTCCCCTTATAACTACTTGCTCTGAGCTTAAAAAAATTATCAGCTGTGATATATACAGTGCTGTTGTAGTGTTTGAATAATGATCTCGGCTGTGATGACGTAGATGGCACACTGGGTTTCTGTTTGTTTGAGATACCGTATAAAACAGTGGCGCAAACACACGTGTTTGTCTGAGCAGGTTGTTCTGCATTACCCTACTGAAAATTGGATGGGGCTATAGAACATGTAGTCACTTCTTAGTGAGGAAGATTTAACCCATTGCAGCTGCTGAGATGAAATGCTCTTGTGGATGGATAAAGACTTGGTTTTTAAGGCCTTGTCTTAGCGAGCTTGTCTTTAGGGGAAGGTCATTCTGGTATGCAAAGGCATGCACTGAATACAGTGTAATTCTGTGCTGAACCTCTTCTGCATTTATCTCTTATGCTGGAATAAAATTTGAGTTTAATTCAGCTTGAACAGTTTTCAAAGCAATGTGAGGTTAGCTTGAAAAAAGGTTTTTCAATAATCTGGAGCTTTGCTTATGCAAAGAATGTAAATAATGTGACTGTAATGTGAATGAATGTAAATGCAAATGCTTGAAGTTAGATTGCACAAGTAAGTTACAGTGAATATAAGTGGTGGCATGAGCTTCAGCACTGGCAGTGCAACAGAGTGCAGATGCAAGCCCCTAGATACTTCTGGGTTCAGTAGGATTGCTCACACTCAGTGTATGTCACTGCATTGTTACCCTGTTAGCAGGACTTAAACTTGTTGGATTTCATGTTACAGCTGCATGTGTGTTTGTGTAGAGGCAACCATATCCTAATGAAGTGTTGCTTTGGGGTGTTTTGTGTTTGGAGTCTTTCGTCTTTAGCTTAAGCTAGTTACAAATGACTGAAAAAAAAAAAAAGCTAAGCTGAAAATGGACTAACCTTGATCCAGAGCAAGTAGGTCTGTACAGGGGTGGTAACAGCATAGTTTGTGAAACTTCTTTTACATCTTCTTCTAATCTTAGCTCAAAACTCCTCCCACTGGCTGCTGCACAGACAGGATCTCATGGTAGCGTGAATTTTGTAGTGATCCAAATACTCAAGTTAACAGTCCATGTGGCTCACCACTGTTCTAAGCAAATTATTTCTGAAGTGATTGTTTTATGAAGTACCTTTGTTCCAGTGTGCTAATGCAGAAAGGCTACACATCAAATACGAGCTTACTCAAGTACATTTCTTTTTCACAGATTGACCACCTATCAATAGAAAAACTCCTAATAGACAGTGTCCATGCAAGATCTCATCAAAAACTCCAGGAGCTGAAAGCCATTCTTAAGAGCTACAATGTTAATGACAACTGTATGTGTTTCCTGCTGAAGTTTTTCTAGTTCATTTCCATTTGTGTCTAGGAATGGTTTCCTTTTCTCTTGATGTTTCTTGTTTTCATTAATTTAAATTTTAAAAAGAATAAAGGGAAATGCGTTCAGAATTAACAAAACTTAGCTTTAAATTATTCTTCATTGATAATAGTAAAATACCCATACATCTAAATGCAGAGTAATAGGTGAAGCTGGTAGAACATTGTAGTCTGGGTTGAAGGGTTAAAATTTGCCTATTGTAAAATTTGTTTGTTTTCAGAATTGTAAGCAAATCTTTCACTGTTTTGCACTACTTTGGGTGAGACATTTCTTAAACTGCTGTTGAAACTTTCGGGATTTAGATTGATCTTGTAATTGTAAAGCACTGAGTTAAAAGATATTCAAGAATGAATAATCTTTAGATTTGGTCTGCCTTTTCTCATTGGTTTGTCACTGTTATCACAGAAAAATTCTTATATTCAGTTTCCTCTTTATATTATGTAATAATGTGCAAGTGAGGTTTGTTTCTCTAAAAACATACAGGTTTTTTGATGATAATTGGCTAAGTTTTAATATAAGCTTCAATTTTGTGTGAAATTATTAACATCTTTTTTTGTTCAGCATTCATTGAGACGGCTCTCCCAACTCTTGTAATTCCGATTTTGGAACCATGTGGTCGATCAGAGTGCCTGCATGTATTTGTTGATCTCCACTCTGGAATGTTCCAGCTGATGCTGTATGGTGTTGGTAAGTAGGCACAAAACCAGGAGGTATTTCATATCTTGCAGGAGTCCTGCACTATGAGGCAATTTTGTGGGAACAATTCTGTCAGATCTGCAAAGTTTTGTGAGCAAATGAACCCTACACTTGGGTTGTCATCTAGGTATTGGAGTTTGAGGAATAGAAAAGAGGATCTTTGTCTAAGTGTCACAGTTCAGTTAAGTTTATTTTGAGAGGGAAACAGAGTGATTATTGCTGGGGGTCAATGCAATGCATATTTATGACTCATTCCTGGCTTGTGCTGTTAATGGATGGGGTCATTTCATGCGGACCTGACTGAATTGTATTATGTGACCTTATACCTCTTGAGTTACTGCTGTTCAAGTCTTAACTTCGGGTTTCACGTTGGTTAAGAAAAGAAAGGACGTTCTTTTTGTTTATTAGCTTAAAACCATACTGCTGTGGTTTTACAAGTGCTATGGATCATCTGTTGGTACCTTAATCTCTCTCTTCACAATGAGCCATGTGGAAAAAATGAGGCACAACAGTTACAAGTTGCACCAGGAGAAGTTTCATTTCAGTATGAGAAAGCAATTCTTTACAGAGAAATCAACCAATCCTTGGAATAACCTCCTGATAGTTTTGGTGGAGTCTCCATCACTGGAGGTGTTCAAAATGCAGTTGGACAGGGCGTTAGATAATCTCATCTATGCTCCATTTCCCACAAAAGGTTGGACTAGATGGTCTTTCAAGGTCTGCTTTCAAGCCTGAACCTGGGCTGTTACATGATTCTGAGATTATTTAGATGAGACACTTCCAATGAAAGTTCGAAGTTTTGTTTGAAGGACTGGTGCTAAGAGCATTCACTCACCTGATGTTCTTGCAGATCAACTAACCCTCGATGACATAGAGAAGTCTGTTAATGATGATATGAAGCGAATCATTCCTTGGCTCCAGCAGCTCAAGTAAGTGACTTGAACAGTTCACTTAGTTTGCATAGAATGAATCGGTACATTTGTATTCTGGATGATCACACTTGCATGGCTTTGTGTTTTACCACAGTAGGGGTTATACTTTCTCACTGTTGTAAGCAACCTTTAGTATTTGTCATCTCCTCTAAGCAGTGGAGGAAAGTCTGGTTTTATTTGGAATTGATTCCACAGTCCTGCTTTAGTTTTCCCCCTTACATGTAGCCTCATGCGTTGCTATGTGCACACTTTGCATGAAGCCTTTTCACTTTTAAGTCAGTACCAGACCACTTGCTTCCTGAGAATCTCTTTTTCTGTTCGTGTTCATCTTCTATATCCTGTATTCCACTCTGTTTCTACAGCTGAACTCTGCTTGTTTCTCAGCAAGAGTGATCTCCCATCTCACAATACACAGGAAAAACCAGGAAGTGGCCTAGGATGATTTAAATAATACCTGTTTATCTTGTAGCACTTCAGCCCTTGCTGGTTTAAGCCTCTAATCTTCCTTCCATAAAGCCCTGAGATTTAAGCACAAGATACATTTGGCTCCCATAAGAGGTTGTAGCAAGTAATACAAACACAGTTTGCATCTGCATGAGAACTGAGTTCCACCTGCTCTGTCGTTTTGGAAATTCCCAGTGCTCTAAGTTAATTGCAGGGTGAAATCTCTATTTGAGGAATGCCGCTTCTAAAAGAAGGTTGATGATGCATGAAGCACGGGCACCCTGGAGAAACTAATCAACCTCCCTTTGTTATAAATAATGTACTTGAGGTAATGGCTTGGGTAGTGCAGCAGTTTCTGAGGAAGCTCAGCAGTCCACAAAATGTGTTTTAGGAGAGCTGTATCTGACGTGTATCTGTGAGAATAAATATGTGTTGTGATGGAGAGATGCTGAGCACCCACGCTTTCCACTGCTGTTGTCACTGGAAGTTTGACTGAATACCCAAGCCATGCATTTCTGAGCCCCTTTCAAGCCTAGCTAGTCATCCTGACCTTGCCACTATAGCTAAAATCCATTGGAGTAGGACAAAGTTTAATTCCAAACATCAGAATAAATTTGGTATCTTGCATGTAGCTCTTCACGTCCAAACTTATTCAGGAGTTTGTTTATAACATAACCCAGAGTGACATCCAGCTTCAGTGACTTGCTTTACTGTATTGCTTAGCAGCATATGGGAGCAAAGATTTTCCTTTCCATACTAAAATGTAATTGAAGATTCCAGATTGTCAAATACCTGCAATCTACATGTTTTTTTAATGTTTCCCTTCTTTGTTTTATATTGTAATTTCATGTTGTAGTATATAAAAATTTATTCAGCAAATAATTTCAGGGCTCTTCTTCTTGAATTAACAGCTGTCTGTCAAGCTGAAGACAGGATGTAAAGATAGTGATAAGAAAATATAAAGTAATGAAATTTTTTATGTGGTTTTTCTTTATTTAACTTGTGCTGCAGTGATAGATGTTGTTGTAGAATATGACTGACTCTTAATTTGACAGTAATTCTCTGCACAGCAGTGTATTAGAATCATGAAACCAGTCTCAGGGTACTAATACCTTTATCTCCATGCAAGGTTCTGGCTTGGACAGCAACGCTGCAAACAGTCTATAAAACATCTGCCTACAGTGAGCAGTGAAACTCTTCAACTAGCTAATTATGCCAGCCATCCAGTGGGAAACCTTTCCAAACACAAACTGTTCATCAAACTCACTCGCCTTCCGCAGTACTACATTGTAAGTACCTGAAAAATGCTTTTGTCGTTTGCTCCCTGTCATGGATATCCCAGGCAGTTTGTTGTACTGTTAACTCTTAACATTAGGAACCAAGTGATTGATGGAATGCTCCTCCCTCTCCCTCTCCCTCTCCCTCTCCTCTCCTCCCGTGGGTTTGTTAAGCACTCAGGCTCATACAGAAGGGAGCACATACAGATTTGTTACTCAGCAACCTTCCCATTCTCTGTGTTTCCTGAAAGGTTTTGGTCTTCCTTCTCTTCTTGGATACTTTTCCTAGTCACAGTATTAATATATTGAAAAAGACTAATGTCTGTTCTTTGAAAGGGAAAAGATAGGAACTAGATTAGTCTTATTCTTAGCTTGAGAATCCACTCAATTTGTTGTTGTGTTTAAATATAGGTTGTAGAGATGTTTGATGTTCCTGGCAACCCCACGGAACTGGAGTACAAGTACCATTTTCTGTCTGTGAGCTACGCTGAAGGAGATGACAGCCCTGCCACTGCACTTTTACTACAGCAGTTCAAACCAAACATTGAAGAGTTGGTACTGGACACAAAAAGTGGCAAACAAATGAAAAGTGGTGTCAAGCGCAAGGTGCGTGTTCCAAAAGCCATTGGGGTGGTTACAGTGCATGGAAGCTCAGCACAGGTTCAGAGCATCAATTCCAGCTTTAGTAGCCATGTTTCCAGAGTTTGTATGGCTGATGTCTTACTGGTACAGGTTCTCTGGACTCGTTCCCTAGGGAGAGGCCAGGAAACTGTTTTGTAACAGTTGTCCTTTAATTCATGCCAGGCCTTCTCCACTGCCCTCCCGAGCCAAGGCAGAGCTGTGTGCAGAGGCAGCTGTAGTCTGTATATGTCCAACATGCAGACTGCTGGTATCTCTGTGGTACACTTTGGGCCCTGTGTAGGCTTTGAAGGACTTGGAGGGGCTTGGCTGACATGGCTTAGTGATCTACAGGCACTGTTTTAAAGACAGTCTAACTGAATTGCTTCAGTCCTGAAGTGGATCCTTTCAGGAGTTTGTGCTCAGGGTGTGATTCATTTAACATTTTGATGAATTAGATTATTCCCTGACATCTCTTCGAAGTGTTTACTCTAGATATGCAAGTACATTTGTCTTTATTTTAATTCTAGTTATCTGGAGATCCATGCTCCATAGAACCCAAGAAACCAAAACGGTCGGGAGAAATGTGTGCCTTCAATAAAGTGCTAGCTCATATTGTAGCCATGTGTGATACAAATATGCCGTTTATAGGGCTTCGGATAGAGGTAGGTATTAAAAAATACTTTGTTTCCCTCCTCCCCTCCCCTACTCCTGATTCTGGTGTCTAGGATGGGACTATTTGGCAAACTTGTGGTCATGTGCTCACTCTGGAGTTCCCCTGCCAGCTGAGCCCGGGTGACTCAGTCTTCTGCACTGGGTTGCTCTAGTCTTGTTAGAGCTGCTTCTCTTAATACCAAGCACTGCAAAAAGCTTGAAAAGTTGAGGGGAAAGGGAATATGAGGATGAAAGATGCACTTGTGGGAAGGGTTGGGAGAAAACTTTATACCAGATTTGCACAGACTTATTTTTGGCTTTCCAGTGCTTGAGGATGTGAAACATCTGTCACCCTCGAGGGGAAAAAAAAAATCCTTTAAAGTGTTACAAGTTTTTTGCTTTACTTTGTGCTTGGAATAACATTTTTCTTGTTCATTCCTAGTTATCCAATATGGACATTCCTCACCAGGGAGTACAAGTAGAAGGAGATGGCTTCAGCCATGCAATACGTTTATTAAAGTAAGAGGATATTCTCTGTGGTTCATTTTGATACTGTATGTACACTTGAGAGAAAAAAAAAGGCTTGTTTGGAGAGTAACAATAACAAGATCGGGACAGGGGCAGGTTTTTTGTTTTGGGGTTATTTTTCCTTTTTTTTTTTGGAAAGGTGTTAATAGTGTGTGTCTTGCACTTGCAAGTGACACAGTGCTAGAGAAAGAGGAAAGTTAGAGTAGACTAAGCCAACTACAATTTGTTTCCTTCATTAGCCTAAACTGAGGGGCTCTAAAAGAAGTTTGACGCTCCTCAATCCTTAAATCCAGGCAGTGCTAAGGAAGATGTGGTGATGATTCATGAAGATGCAATTTTAGATCAGATCAGAGGCCTACATACTCCATATGTTATTTGAGAATTATGTGAAACTGCAGAGTAAAATGCCAGGAATTCCAGAAAAGACAATTGCATGGTAAAGAGGTTGTAGAGGAAATATCTGAGAATCATACAGTAATTTAATGGGTTATTTAGGCCCAAGTGCAGGACTTTGCATTTGTTTTCATGGAACTTCATAAGGCTCCTGTTAACTTATTCCTCCAGCCAACTGAGATCTTTCTGAAGGGTAGCCCTGACTTCCAGCATGTTAAGTGCTCCCTTCAGTTTGGCATCATCTGCAAATTTGCTATTCTTTTGTATCATATAGGCTATTGAAATAGTTATATTGAAATTTTTAATAGGAGGCCAATAGTATTGGCCTGTGTTAACCCTGAGGAATGCCAGCCACAATCAGCCACTAACTGGACCTGCAACAAATCAGTTTAAAACAAAAAACCACAAACTCCAAAGACACCTCCTAGAGTAAAACCTTCGTAACTCCTTTTATGCTGCAGGAATGTACACTGAAATAAAGGTACCAGTCTCTAAATGCATCAGGCCCTACCTTTTTAACTTTGCATATGGGCAGAGAACTTGTGAGCTGAAGTTAAGGGTGGAACATGAAATTTCTGGCTAGATCCTCAAGGAGTTTGAAAAAGAGTTTGGCATGTTTTTACTTAAGCTTTATTTAGTCTGTCCCCTGAGCTCAATTCACACATTGGGATACGAATAAATTAGTGAGCACTAAGGGAACTGCCAGGTTGTTCATTGCATGTAGAGCAAGCTTGTTCTAGGAGGCAAATTAATTCAGATTGCCACAGAACTTACTTATTTTCATCTTTTTTGGCTTGTTTCTCTGTATAAAAGCTTTATATTGGTGAGCTTCTGGTTCACCAGGAGATAAGGACAATTCTGCAGATCCTGTAACAGTCTGTAATTTGCAGGTTTTGAATCCCTATAAAAATTGATCTTAGTTCAGAGTGCTTTTGTGACACACTTATTACAGTCCTTGAAGAGGAATAAGTTATATCACTGTGCAGTCCAGCTGCCTCTGCTGTCGATTTGTTCATTCTTTCATGTCCAGACTTAGGAGTCCTTCAGGAAATATTAGAAGGTACTGTTGTTACTTGTGGAACTGTACTCTGTCTAATGGAGATTTGGTTTTTGTCATGTGTAGAATTCCTCCCTGTAAAGGTGTAAACGAGGAAACGCAGAAGGCTCTGGACCGATCTCTTCTTGATTGCACTTTCCGACTACAAGGTAGAAATAATCGCACGTGGGTGGCCGAGCTGGTGTTTGCCAACTGCCCGCTGAACAGCACTTCTTCCAGGGAGCAAGGCAAGTTTCATTTAGGAACACTGGTAAATTTTGTTTCTTTGTAGTTTACATTGTCTGTTCCAGTAGTTTTAATGTCTTGGTGTAACCAGACAGCTGTTTGCTCCTAAAATTTCTAGTAAACCACAGTGTACGTTAATCAAAATTCTGACTGCTGAGTTGATTCTTTTTTGTTATTTCCATGTGCTTCCTGGTCACTTGCCACAGTTCACTCATAGTCTGTAAACCACAGCTCAGGAACCACTGTGTTGATCAGTATTTACCATCTCCTCCCACCCAGGACCAACCCGTCATGTTTACCTGACATATGAAAACCAGTTGTCTGAACCAGTTGGAGGTCGCAAGGTGGTGGAGATGTTCCTTAATGACTGGAACAGCATTGCTCGGCTGTACGAGTGTGTCCTGGAGTTTGCACGATCCCTGCCAGGTACAGAAATCACTTCCTTTTTGTCAGAATGGTGGACTTAGAGATGACTGTGATTTTCTCACTCTAACTCTCTTCCCTCCTCTCTTCAAAGACATCCCCAACCACTTAAACATTTTTTCAGAAGTTCGGATCTACAACTACCGAAAACTTATCCTTTGTTACGGAACCACCAAGGGGAGCTCAGTAAGTAACTCCTAAATGGACTTTAAGTGTATGATTGAAAACAGAATGCATAGGCTTAGACTTCTCAGAATTTTGCTACAGATTTTTTTCCTTGTAGTGGAATTAATATAGTTGAATATAGAAAAGCCACAGGGTGCCACATTGCTGATTTGCTGGGTTGGTAGAAGTTGAGAATTTTTGGGAATTTCTGTTAGATGCTTTATATTGTGGGAAGGACAGTTGTGTGCTTCTGACTGATGAAAGCTGGTGTGGCAGCCTTTCTCTGAAAAACTTTGTGTAACTGTTGTTACTGGTCACTGCTGTAGTGGGATATATGGAGATGTGTAGGCTGAGTGCCTAATCCTACCTCAGAAGAGAGGACTCTAACAAATTTTTAAATGTAGTGCTATGCATTCAGTGAGGTGTTCATTAATTATTTTGTAGCAGTGCTGTTCTCTTATTCAGAGCTCTACCTTCCTCTGTAGTATTTGAATTTACAGCTTATTAATTACTTGGATAACTAAGTACTTGCTCACACCTTTGCCTTAAGTGCAAGGTAGAGGAGGAAGTAAGTGCATGTTTATTTCAGGTTAAGAATACAGTTTTTGTGTGCAACTGATGCAAAGTAGCTGATACACTTGAAATTTGCTTCCTGGAACTTTTTTGTGTTCATTTTCTAAGCTGAATTTTTTAAAGTATTTTTATGTGCATTTTATTGGGAAGTATGTGGGAATATATGTATACATATATACATATATATGTCAAATATATGTACGTAGCCAGAGCAGCAGTATGGATTTTGCATTTAACTTCCTTACGTATTATCCAGTTCTCATTTTTGTGTAATATAACTTAAGAAAACCAGTCCACCTCCAGCAACTCATAAATCAGTTTTCCACAACATGAATCTCTCAAGTTTAATTTTCTCTGTCTCACCTTTGGCAGAAAAGACTCTTTTGCTTTTTGGTTGACTTGCTGATAAAATTGCCCAGTTCTGTGGTTGTCAACAATCCAGGCAGCTAAATGGGTGTTAAAGCTGACAGTGCTTTTTTTTCTTCACAACCTCAGCAGCTTTTGAAGAAGGTGAATTAGTAATCTGTTGAGGTTTGTTGAAAAATGGGGGAAAAAATTAAATCAGACTTACTTTCTTGTTATAACCTTGTTATTACAACCTACTTGTTCTAGTTTCCAAGACCATTTTATGTTTGTGACGTTGCAGATCAGCATTCAGTGGAACTCCATCCTCCAGAAGTTCCACATTTCACTGGGAACTGTTGGCCCAAACTCAGGTTGCAGTAACTGTCACAACACAATTCTGCACCAGCTCCAGGAGATGTTTAACAAAACACCAAATGTGGTACAGTTGTTACAGGTAATGTTCTAAAGAACTTCTCTCAAGTAAATTGCAAGATACTTGGGAGCTGAATTCTGATTAAACTGTTCTCTTCAAAATTACGTGGGTGTTGAGATTTTTATGGATCTCATTGCCAGAAAGCATCTAATTTCCCCTGCTGTACCCTATTTTCCCTGACCTTTCCTTTTAGGTAAGCCTGACCTCTCAGTATCCGCTCTCTCCCAGGTTTTGTTTGACACTCAGGCTCCATTAAACGCCATCAACAAACTCCCGACGGTGCCCATGCTGGGGCTGACGCAGCGCACCAACACTGCCTACCAGTGCTTCTCCATCCTGCCGCAGTCCCCCACGCACATCCGGCTGGCCTTCAGGAACATGTACTGCATCGACATCTACTGCCGCAGCCGCGGCGTGGTGGCCATCCGCGACGGCGCCTACAGCCTCTTCGACAACAGCAAGATCGTGGAGGGCTTCTACCCCGCGCCCGGACTAAAGGTGACCACCCCTGTGCTTTCTGGCAGCGGGGCTTTAACTTTGAAGTGTCGGTCTGAGGTGAAGAGCTTTTGGGGAAGGTTTTCTTTGTGGAGAGCTGCGGTCCTTCCAAAATTCTGAGCGTAGAAGGAAGTTTTTGATTTATTGGTAGATCTGTCAATTAGTTTGAATTAAAACACTTCCTCTTAAAAAAAGTAACGTCAAGTGCTAGGGCTTTTTTTTTCTTATCTGTGTATTCAGGCATCCCTTTGTTAAAACTTGCTGCAGCTTTGTGGCTAGACTAGATGTCTGTTCCAGGATTAGCAGCAACTGCGCCTCACAAACTGTGTTGTGTGTCAGTGCAGTGCTCATAAGTTACAGGTGGGACAGTACTCCATGTCAGATGATTCTAGACAGAAACTTCTTTTTAAAATAGTTCTCATCAGTGTGTGGCAGGAGCCTGTGGCTTCACTTCTAAACAAAAGGATGCTGGTTCACTCTTCCTGGAAAATGAATCTGTGCACACTGACAGAATACCTGAGGGCAGCTTGTACCAGTGCTAGTTATACTGAAATATTGGAAAATGGCACCCTTTGAGAAACAGGTTAATTTGCTAATTTTTTTTTCTGACAGTTGCAACTGAATATTGATTCTCTGGCATTGCATTTAACTGATCCTGAACATCTGCCTCTTTCACAAATGCCAAATGAAAGGCTATTAGAAAGGAGATTGTAGATACCATTGTAAAGTGGTAGAAGAGAATGAAAATGGGAAGGTCAAGGAGGAATTAATTCAAGAAAGTTGGCAGGTTCCTCTGGGTACAAGAGAATGCTGTGGAGGAGGTGACCCAGATGTTCTTAACCGAGCAGGGCAGTTGTGGGTGTGATACAGCAGCCCTGTAGGTTGTGGATACTGATGAGTTGCTCTGGAATAGGTATTTCCAGGTGTAGGCTTTTCCTTATCTTTAAGGAGAGAAGAAAAATGTTGGCATTTCAATTTACTGGAGATATTTCTTGTTACAGAGCCAGGTGTCTCTGTTTATGAATTGATGTATTTTGCAGACTAATTATACCGTAATTAATGAATGCCCGCTAGTATTTAGTTCCAGAGACCCGCCTGTCTCCCATGTGCTGTAGCTGATAAAGGTAGTGTTACAGCTCAGCAAATACTGCCTTCATTTGTGTAGTAAAATTTCAATGGGGAAACTGCTAATGAAAGTGCTTTTTCCACAGACATTCCTGAACATGTTTGTGGACAGCAATCAGGATGCACGGAGACGATCTGTAAACGAAGATGATAACCCACCTTCTCCTATTGGAGGAGACATGATGGACTCTTTGATATCACAGCTCCAACCCCAGCAGCCACCACAGCAACCGCAACAACAGGTACCCTTCAGGCAAAATAAATGTTTATTGTCTTCCACAACAGTAGATTTCTAAGAACTTCATGTTCTAAAGGGATTAGCCGGAACAAAATGGAAAGGGGGACTATAAACCCGCTCCGCTGCAGAATTCCCCTTCGGGCAAAACGTGTTCATTTATTTTGCCATTTCTCATTCCAGTGTAAACAGCCCATAGCATATGAACAGCAGCTTTGGAAGGTCACATGAGACTTGCTGCCTAGAAGCAAAGGACTGAGGGAGAGAAAACAACTGTTTAAGATAAAAGATGGGAGGGAGAGTCAGGAGGCTTTGCTGTTACTGGGTGGCAGATAAAAGGAGTGAGGTACAGAGGTATTATGTCTTTAGAAGAAACTGAAAAACCAGTGAGCACTGAACAAGATAATATAGGAAATCAAACAACTGTGTGGATGAACCCGTAAGACCAAATCCTCATTAACATTCTCCTGCACATACTTAACTTCTGTTTTAGTACAAAGTGATCAAAAATTTTCGTTGTCCTGTGTTGACAATTTCAGGCATTTGCAAAACAGGCAGGAGCCTCGGGAGCGTATCCTCTCACCTCCCCACCCACCTCCTACCACAACACAGTGACGCCCTCCCCGTCCATGATGCACACGCAGTCACCAGGTAGGATGGCGGGGAGGCTGGGAGCTGATCCTGTACTGGACAGATAGGTCCTTGTGCATGCGTGTTTTTTCTATTATTTGAGCTGTGTTTAGCCCCAGGTTAGCCAAGAGAATGCATCTTACACTGTGGGGAAAAAAAGCGAAAGTTCTACCATGCTTGTTTTGGAAAGTACATTTTGAAGCTAAAAAAAACATTAATTAAAACTGTCATCTTCAGCTGTGTAATATTTGGGACTGATTCATTCTTGCAGTTTATAACTTACTAAGAAAAAAACCTGTTAATTTTCAGTACCTGCTTCTTCAGAAAAACTTCTAATCACCAAAGCTGTGCTTTCTGCTCCCAGCTGTTGTAGAACAACAGCTGAAAATGTTTAAACTTGGGGAAGGGCTGGGCAGGGGGGAAATGCCATTCTTCAAGCCAAATATCCTGGGAAGTTTCCTTTGTGTGGTAAATCAACCTGAAAAATATAACAGTCATGCATGTACAGAGTAAAGCCATTGAGTGCAAAAACAAATTTTCTTGAATCTTGTTTGCTGTCTCCCTAAAAAGGAGGGAGCAGTTGATAGAAAAAAATAGAACAGAAAAGGGGAAATGCATATGTCAAGTGACGTGATGTCTTTGATCAGGAAATTTGCATGCTGCAAGCTCACCTAGCGGGGCTTTAAGAGCACCATCACCAGCATCCTTTGGTCCAACTCCTTCACCTTCCTCTCTTGGAATCACAATGGGACAAACAGCTAACTTTGCCAGCCCACATGGTGAGTTCTTTACCGGCAGGTGTATATGTAGTGACAGGGAGGGCAGATTTGTGTCTTGAAATTGAGTCTTCTAGAGCAGACCTAAGTTACTTGAGAAAAATTGATGTTTTGTAATTGCCTCAAGTAGCTGTTTTCATACGTGTTGGTGTAACTCTTAACAGTAGTCAAAAGTGCATGGCATGTTGAGGTGTTCCTAACGTTAAAAATTGACTCTTAGTCACTCCTTTCTGCTTACTAATGTGGGGAAATTCAATGTGGTCTTGTAGCAGAACAGTGGCTGCAGCTTTTAATGAGTATTGTCTCTTGTTAGATTAGTTAGTGTATTTTCACTGCTTACATTTCCTGGAAAAATAACTGGAACAGGTTAAAAATTGAAATACTTGCAATTTGAAAATGTTGTCAAAGTCTGGCTGGTTTGACATATCTGTATGTGAGCAACATGCCTTTTGGTTGTTTCCTTTATTAATTAGGTTGGGTTTTTTGGAAAGCTGCCAAAACAATCCTTTGTGTAATCAGAGTGCACTGGAAGCTGTTCTATAGAGCACAACAAATGAACAGTTCAGATGGTGATTTTCACACATCAGTTTGACTGTAGAGATGACCTAAGTGAGATGAATGTACCACAGAGGTTTAAGGTACCATAAATGTACCAGAAGGTTTAAGGAGCTCATTCTGATCAGTCTGTATAGCAGAGATACTTTTGCAGGGATAACTGTAAGATACTGAATAGATAAGGATCTTTGTAGCTGGGGTTCCCATTTGCTAAGGAGCAGTAGAAATCCAAGTCTGTAGGCAAGAGCTCCTTTTAGTTTGGAACCTATTACTTGGTGAACATGACAATTTTCCTTAGCATTCAGGATTTTTTTTTAAATACAACCTGAAAAATCTTGAAATCTATATCTTGATTTTCACTCTCTGCCCCCACTCATGTGTTTTATATGGCTGTAAAAAGTAGTCTAAAAACAGGCACTTTCATGCTTTACAGATTTTGGTAAGCCTCTTTTAGATTTCTCTATTAAAAAGCCTTTTACATTTTAAAGAAATAATAATGGTCTTGTAACATCTGTAGGTACCATAGACCCAAGCTCACCATACACCATGATGTCACCCAGTCAGCGTGCAGGGAATTGGCCAGGATCTCCCCAGGTCTCTGGTCCATCACCAGCAGCACGGATGCCTGGAATGTCACCAGCCAACCCTTCCCTTCATTCACCTGTCCCTGATGCCTCTCACTCCCCACGAGCTGGAACAAGTAGGCTTCTTTATCAGTGTTATAACTGTGAAACATCCATGGTTACCATTTCTAGTTGTGTTCCTTTTGATAGTTCTTGTGTTGATCTATCAGTCCTTACTGCCCTTGTGCAGTAAAATATCTAAGGAAATTAAGCCTTTATTCTGTCCTAGTTCAAATCTTCAATAAGAATTTGGAAAAATGAGCCAAAGCATACAGCATACATGTCAGCAGGATTGATGATAGCTCTTTTTGCAGTGCAGAAATCAGTCTGAAACTATTGAACTCCGTGACTAAGAGAAAAGTCTGCAGAGTGAAAGCGATGATAGGCACATTTGCCAACCCAAATACTAACTTTTCACATCATAGATTTGTAATGCTGCTCTTGCACGACTGATTTAGCCATCTTTACGTCTCATTGAGTTTGTTGTGCAAACCTGCTGTCTGCTGGCATGCTGCAGAAAGAGGAAAAGGGAGGAGGATTTTAATGTTACTGAGACTCTTTGCATGGGTGCAGGGTCAAAACTAATTTTGTCTGTCTGATGCCTATCACTAGGCAGGCAAATTCTTAAATGAGAAGGATTAAGCTTTGGCCCAGAGGACTTACTGATGAATAGTGACAATTAAAGTGAACACATCTCATATGTTTCAGCTTAAATCCTCCCTTACGGCAAGTCCTTCTGTCCCCCAGGTTCCCAAGTCATGCCGACGAGCATGCCTCCACCTCGGAAACTACCTCAGCGCTCTTGGGCTGCATCCATTCCTACAATCCTCACCCACAGTGCCTTGAATATTCTGCTCTTGCCCTCTCCTACCCCGGGGCTTGTGCCAGGACTAGCTGGCAGCTATCTGTGCTCCCCTCTTGAGCGATTCCTCGGATCAGTGATAATGAGGAGGCATCTTCAGAGGATCATACAACAGGAAACGGTACGGTTTAAGTTTGAATGTGGGTATGTGACTGCTCTGTGTCTTTCAAATTAGGCACAAACTGAAGTGCTTCAAATAAAAGAATGTTTGCTGTTAGACTTGTGCGATACTTCTGAATTTTGCCATCTGAAGTGTCAAAATTTAGAAAAATCATTTAGTTACTCTTCTTTTTCACACAAATTAAGACATGGAAAACCTGTTTGGTTGGGTCAGATTTGGTAACTGATATGAACGCAAGACTATGACCAGGTTTTCAGATGCTGTGGCTTGCTTGGGTTTAGCATGTGCATTGTGAGTTTACTAGAACAGCCACAGGGTTGCTGTGAACGCCACTACTTGGCAGGATTGCCCAAGAAATGCATTACTAGTTAATGTTAACTACTCAGTCAGGAATGTTGCTTTAGGGTTTGGGACAGCCAAATGTGCCTCTTCACTTCTGTGGCAAGGATTCAGTGACAGAGAAAGAAGCCAAATCTGGCATAAGCTTAATTCTCAAGGCAATTTTACCTGTATACAAATATCATGTGTTTCCTTCTGGAAAGAGAGATTAATCACTACAATTTGGGGAGGGAGTGAGAGAGAGAGAGTCTGTGTGTGTGTGTTTGTGTGTGTTCATGCCATTTAATGAATGACTAATTGACTGCAAATCTCCTTTTTATGCAGCTACAGTTAATAAACTCCAATGAACCAGGTGTCATTATGTTTAAGACGGAGGCACTGAAATGCAGGGTTGCTCTCAATCCCAAAACCAACCAGACCTTGCAGCTGAAAGTAACACCTGAAAATACAGGACAGTGGAAATCAGAGGAGTTACAGGTTTTGGAGAAGTTCTTTGAAACAAGGGTATGTACTGAAATCAATAATGTTTACATTTTTGTGCATTGCTTGTACTCTGTGGTGTGGTTTTGAGTGATCCTGCTGACTTTCACTGGCATGTGTAAGAGCTGCAAAATATAAAATTGTCAGCTATGCACACTGGTTGCATATTAAATGATATATTTATTATCTAAATAAGCACTACTAAATAGTGTCTTTCTTTAGGTTGCAGGACCACCTTTTAAAGCAAACACACTGATAGCCTTCACAAAGTTACTAGGGGCTCCCACGCACATCCTCAGGGACTGCGTACACATCATGAAACTGGAGCTGGTAAGTCAGCTGTTCTATTTATTCAGTTCACCCAACTTTGGTTATTATATTTTGGAAAAAAAGCTGTTGTATCTTTATCTACAAACACATGAATTACTCTAAATTTATACAGAAGTTATTTAATGTTATTGGAGAAGTTTTAATTTCACTACTAGCTCTCCTGGAAACTCCCAAAATTTCTCATTTGAACCGATGATTTTAAGGAACTGCAGGCATGTTACTGCACAGCAGGCACATGCATAGGCTGAATGGAACCTTTCTGATGGTGTTGTTGTGCTCAGTTCTTTCAGAGTTTACTCTGACTTTGCTAAACCTGGCAGCATCTGCAGGTTTAGCTAAAGAGGCACATCCTGCTTTGTGATGCTTCCCTGGTTCACAGCTGTGTATGTCACTGACATGAGACCTTTGCTGTTCTTTCTCCATGCTGCTCTCTCTGAACAGTTCCCTGACCAGGCAAGTCAGCTGAAATGGAACGTGCAGTTTTGTTTAACAATCCCTCCCAGCGCTCCACCAATTGCGCCTCCAGGAACACCTGCTGTTGTGCTGAAATCCAAAATGTTATTTTTTGTAAGTAGAGCTATCTGTTTTTAAATTCTAACCCTGCATGTCTCTGAGATCATCACAGGTTCATAGCAAAACATAAGCCCACTGTATCTGACAGCTGTAATAGCTAAAAATGTTGTGCTGATAGGAATCCTGGATTTGCGTGGATCTCTTCTGTAATGAGTTCGATTCGTATTCCTACTCTCCTTCCTACTAAAGCACAGCACCTCCTCGTGTTTTGTGTTCTTGCAGAGATGTTGATAATATATAAAGTTCAGCTCCCTCTGGGCTGCATCTTCAAGTGCTCAACTTGTGGGTGTTTAGTTGTTCTTTGAGGCACTAAGCACCTAGATTGGGTGACGTGCTCATCAGTGGTGCTGGGAGAGGAGAGCAGGGATGAGATGTTCAGAACAAATCTATATTAGTGTTGTGCCTGAGGCAATGCTCACTGTAGGGTGCTTTTGAGAAGGAAATAGTCTCCACCTGATTGATAATTTCTCTCTTACAGAAGTGATGTCTGAAAACAGGAGGGTGGGAGTACATGCTGTCTTTAGGCCCGGGGTGTTTAACTGTGTCAGAAGCTGCACTGAAGTATGTGGTCATTCAATTTAACACACTTTTTGGGTTGTTTCCCCGCAGCTCCAGCTAACACAGAAATCAACAGTCCCACAGGAAGCTGTTAGTATTATTGTCCCAATTATTTATGATATGGCTTCGGGTACAACGCAACAGGCTGACATTCCCAGGCAGCAGAACTCTTCTGTTGCTGCTCCAATGATGGTTAGCAATATTCTAAAGAGGTTTGCTGAACTGAATTCACCACGACCAGGTACTGTACATGTCCAGTAGATATATTCTCTTCACCCAGACATCTGTGACAAATCTCCAGTGTAAAACTAAACCTCTCTTAAGTCTGACTTCTTCTTGGTTTCTATCTTACTTCTTTAGTGATTACAAACTCCTGATGTGACAGGCAGTACATAACTTAATAAGAAGTACTGGCAACACAGCAGAAGGTTGCACTGATGATTCAGGCTGGGTTTTGCTGTTCTGCCCAAGCGATAGAATGCACCCACCTCTTGTTGGCCCAGCTCTCGCTGCTCAGCGAGAGTCACGCTTTTTGACACATGGGCCCAGAATGAGTCACAAGAAATATGCTATGGCCAAGTGTCAGTTTTCATGGTTAATTATGAAGTTACTCAGCTTAACAGTAGAATATAAAGGGATGTTAAAATAGTTATCAGAACTTGTCCACGTGCTGTGAATGATTAAAAAGTAATTGCAGTGGTTGTATACTCCTTTGTCAGTGTGTCCACTAGCAGAGGTGCATACAGTTCTGTCCACCAGACGTGCTGTGAAGTGTTTGAGCTAGGTTGTTCTGAGTGTTCATTGGCCTGTAGGTAGTGCACTATGAGCAGCGTTGTGCTTTGCTTTCCCTCTTGTTTGTCATGCCTTTTATTTTTTTTTTAGTATCTAAAACATGGAACAACAGTAGCAGGTTCTTTGGGCAGCATGTTGTCTGTAAGCAGTGGTTTGGGGTCCTAATACACAGATGGCTCATAAGAACAATAACTTTCAGTTCTGATGAAGAACAAAAGTTTTTTCAACAACCCAGCGAATAGATTGAAGTTGTGAATCCAGAGGTTGACTCTTACTTCTCTTTTGTATAATTATTCATCTCGTTGTTACGCAGTAATTTTAACTATGCTTGATGGATTATTTCAATTGCTAGAACATGAGCAATGTTTACCTTAAATTGGTGTGGATATGCATACATTCCTGAAACTTGTGATGGGATTTAAATTAATATGGACTTTCTGTTTAATGTGTAGTAATAGTGTAGGTAAATAGGAGAGAAAATAGCCTTGGGGGCATGTGGAGTTCCCTGTAGGAGTTCTGTATGTGGAAGAGAGCTGTTGTTTGTATAGCACTTTGATTTCAAAATACGTCAACTAAACTTCAGGTGTTGCTTTTGGAAGGTGCTTCCCCACAGAGTTCCCCTGGTGTGGGGAAGGGTAGGTTCTTGCTTTGCTGTTTGTTACTGCACTGAGCTGTGTTTTAAAGTAAACCCTCCACAAAATACCACAGCAGAGCAAGTAAGTGTCAAGGCTGCTCTGGAGATGACAAGTGAGATGTTTTCTGATGGTCACTAGATGGATCAGAATGGACAATTTTTGTTTGTCATGCAAGTTGTGAAACAGTTTTGGAATCCAGTACAGGGAGCAAAGTATAGAAAGGGGGGGAAAAAGCATAGGAAAAGCATTGGAGCCACAAGCAGAACCTTATCCAGGCAAAAGAGAACATAGCTTGCTGAGCAGAGGAAATTTCTAGTAGTCCTTCCTCTGACTTCCACAAGAAAGAATGAGTCTGTATGAATTTATTTATTTCCACCACCACCCAGCCAAAGTAGGATCCTCCCTGAGGACATTTGAAATGCAATTTCCTCTGTTCTTACTGTCAAAACATACATTATTATATCTGATCAAAGAGAACAAGAATACCTTCTTTTCTTCACCACTGAAAGGTGATGGGAGAGCCAGCAGATGAAAGTAGATAGCTGGGAGACTTCTCTTACAACAGCAGTACATGGGAGATCCCAGGTGTGTGTCCTTTCTCGTCTGCTGCTCCTGTGCTGTACCCAGGATTTCCGTACCTGTTAGCTCTCTGCTGCACTATCTGCAATCTGCTTGGTTAAGGGAATTTTTCACTGTTTCAGTCAGGAAGGTCCAGGGCCTCCCATCGTGCACAGATGATGTTACTGGCACTGTCGTTGTAACCTGGAATCAGTGTTGCCTCGTTCTGGCTGTATCTTTTTTACCTTTCTCTCTTTGTGAGAAAGTATTTTGTATTCAGCTTAATTTTCCTCTTAATAAAATGGTAGTGCCTGAAAAGTAAGTTCTTTTGAAAGAGTTTTCTTTTCAGATCTGTGGGCAAACACATTCTGCTGTGTTTAACAGTAAAATGTTGACTCGTTGTGAGTACACATTGTCTTTCTAAGACCGCTTTACCTATGCCTCCATGGGAGAAAATACTTTACTTTGGGGAAATACTTGTATGAACTGAGAGGAAATCAATGCCCTGGAATAATAAATTTAAACTTGAGCTGTAAGTCCAAAACCTACAGTATGTAGTGGACATCAGTGTGGTAAGGAAATTAAAGTCCCTATGGATGCTGGAGGTGACCCTTAGAGAGGAGCTCAAGGGACTTGTGATGATTCTTAAAGCACTTCACATTTTTCAGTGTCTGATTTTCAGTGATGCAGTGGATGGTAGTTAGCCCAGATTTGTAGCTTTGATATGATAATGACTTGCCCAAAATAATCTTGGGAATCCCTAGTCTGGCAGTTAAGATTAATGCATCCCAACAGGCTCTGCTCTTACCTCTTTGCTCACACTGTTACTCCTTCAGCAGCAAAATTCAGTGTCTTCTAATTGATATTTCTTGAAATATGCAGGAAAAATTCAGCCTTGAGTGACCAGGCTACAACAGTGGCTGTTAATTGTATTGTCTTACCAGGAAACAGTAGATAAAAATCACAGCTGCCTGATACTTCATCTTTTGTTGTTCTTGTTTAACCCTTTCGCTTCTGCTGGTTTTAACTTCTTTAAGCTATTCAGAATGTGTGTGTTTTTGTCAACAAGTGCTCGTATTTAAAACTCGAGGTAGCTGTGGCTGGTTTTTCCTCTCAGTATTGAATCTCAGCTGTTGGAAACAGAAGTTCACCTGCTCTGAATTTTATTTTGCAGTTTAGATGTCAAGAGTAGAGGCAGAGCAATTTGGTTGAAGGGAACAGATTCCTGACTGTAGCCCAGTCTTGGAATTAGAAATGTTTCCAAGACTAAGCTTAGGACAGAAAACATATTCCAGCTGTTTCAGACTTGAGCCTTTCAAAATGTTTAGTTTCTGCTTGTAATCAATAGAAATAAAACTTGAAAAAGTTGGGCTATTTCCTTTGTAAGATGTGGTGCTCTTAATTAGTAACATACAGAAAGATTTGAACCACGGTCCATGTGCGATCAATTCTAGCATAGATCCAATCTGACATTCAAAAGCAATTAAAAGTTAAGAGCTACTTGCAATTCCATCACCAACAAGAGCAGTCCTGCTGGGAAAGCTGGAGCTACTTCAGCTGGTAACTCCTGCAAATGCCCACGTCCCTGGAGGTCGCTGGGTTTGGGAGTATCAGCCGCTGCGTGTCTGCGCCCTCGGCTCTGCCCCGGGGGCTCAGGGGGGCACAGTGAGGAAGGGCTGTGGGTGTGGGGTTAACCTGGCTCTTTTCCCTGCTCCAGAGCGAGGAAGGGCTGTCCGGGGCGCGGTGCTAACCTGTCTCTTTTCCCTGTTCCAGGTGAATGCACAATATTTGCAGCCGTTCGTGATTTGATGGTTAATCTTACGCTGCCCCCTGGGGGGCGTCCCTAGACACTTTTAAAAGAAGGCTGAAAATGAGACAAAACAGCAAAAAAAATATTAAAAAAAATACAAATAAAGCCTTCGGTTAAAAGAGGACATTTTAATTTTACCTTTTTTTCTAAGAGCTAACTATAAACTGGCAAACTTTCAGGGATGCACTTTCATCACATGAGTATCACCATGACTTTTGTATAGTGCTGTTGTATAGTGTGTTTTAATGGGAGACACTTCAGACTAGGTAATAGATTGAAGTATCAGCTTGCTGGTAATAGATTTAATATTCTGTTTTATACTATAAAGATTATGAAAATGCCAAACTTGTTTGTTTTTCTGTTTTTCTTATGTTTTGGTGTAATAGTCTTTTTTTAAGGCAGGTCTGTCATTTTTGAATACTGTAAAACTGTGACAAACTTTATATTGAAGCTGTATTTTAATATGACTGCTTTGAATCCTTAAACAATTTATTTGGGCTTGTTGTAAACATGTCCACAAAAAGCAATATTTAATAAACTGGATTAAAAAATCTTAAACTGGATGTTGTATCATCTTAAACTTCATTCCTCTCCCCTGTAGCCACTAGTCAGATCTCTTGAGTTCACACTTACTGCACTATCTCTGTAGTGATCTTGGTTATACACACACACACACACGTGCTGCTAACTTAAAAACCCAAACAAACTTCTATTTATTTATCCTCTGGGTTCAGTTTGTTCCAAGTCAGACTAGAACAATGTTTGTTCATTTTCCTGGTTGTAAAAATAACCAGTAACTATTTAAAATGGTGCTTCATTTCTTACACCGGGAACTACATCTTTTGTGTCCCAAAGCAAAGTTTAGTGGAAGAAAGAACCTTTTGTCATCTGTCATGGAGTCTGCAATAACAGACTCTTACTTGTCTTATTGTAGAGGCAGGTAAGGTAGAAGCTGGACCTGCTTACGGCAAAATTGGAGAGGCTGACCCAAAAAAGAAACAACCTCACATTTAACTTTCTGAATTGGACTTGTGTAACTTCGTAGCTAACTTTGTCAGCAATGACTGAAGTCTCTTGTAATTGAATAAAATTTCCATCCTTAGGAGTTACTCTGTCATTTAACCATTTGTCCTCCTGGATCAGCATTCTCAAATTTTTATAAAGTTTTTTATAGAGGTTGATTTTGTGACTTCCTGCAACAGTGGCTTTTAGCTCTGCTGCCTCCCTCCCTTTGCAGAGCTCTGGCAGCTCCCTGCTCAGCTGGAGGATGTTTGGAACTAATTTTAAATATCTTTTAGTGAATGTATGCCAGCCTACCTTGCTGTCTTCAAGGCTGCCCATTGCTCCTACAACTGCCACAGTGTTTCTTGCTCTGAAGCCCTTGCCATTAGAAATCACCTTTTTGTTGGTGTCCACCTCAGATTTCAGCCTAGAACCTGTGGTTTGAGTGTGGGTTCTGTATCACTGCTGCTCTTACCCGTGTGTATCTAACAGATGGTTATGCAGCTTCTGCTGCTGGAAAACAAAACCCATCCCCTGGAGTGAAAACCTGCAGTTTTTAAATGCTGCTGCTCAGTTGAAAAGAGCCCATATTTCTGTCTTTTAACAACTAAACTGATGTTTTAAAATTGAGGAGACACAAGGATGTCTGAAAACGACTGGCTGTTGTGCTGGTCACTGATCTGGATTCGAGGTGGGAGCACTCCCATGCCTAAAATCAGCTTCCTGATACGTGAGCAGTACCTGCTGCCCGCTGTGGGAAGGGGCAGAGCTTCAGCACTTGGAAGTGAAAGGGAGGGGAGAGGCCTTCCCATAGGGCAGAGAAAACAAAACTTGTAACTGCTGCCAGATGGTTATGGACTGACACTCCAAATCCCAGATGATGGGAAGGTTGAATTTTGTTATATGTTACACACAGCACTCATAACATACACCGTATTTTAAACATTTCTCCTAAATAATTAAATTCTTAAGGAAAACACTACTAGTAAAAGGAAGCATTTCCCACTCACCAGAGACACTTGTTCCTTTCAAAGCAATGACTCTGTATTTACAACTGCAGGTTTTTTGTTTTGTTTTTCATGTGTATTTACAACGTCAGTTTTAACTTTCATTTCCCATGTGTTCAGTCCCTTTTTCTGGCAGCCAGATGATGTGACCACCTGCTGCATGGGGACTGTTTGTAAATTTCTTCCTTATGGTGGATTTATTTGTCCATTTATTTCACTAAGAGTGCTGCAAGTGACTCCACATCCTGCAGTATTTCTAGAGGTTTCTAAGCTTCTGATCAACCCACCTGAGGGACAAGGATGAGGGAATTGAATTATACAGAGGAAAAGTGGTTCTGAGCTGACCCACAGCTCTGGCTTAGGAATGTTAGCCAGTGTCAGATGGGAACACGTGTTAGGTGTCCAAAAAGCCATTCCCAATGGCAGCCACTGACTCTGTGGCTTTCCAGATAAAAAATACTGATCCTGTTAAAGGTTTCCTCAAGACAGAAACCAGGGAAGAGGGGGTTTTTTGAGCCCTACAAATATTCAGACAAGGAGTGGAATCAAAGTGAGGTTTTGGGGGGTTTGGTTTGATACTAAGTTTTAATTCCTTGTTATCTTTCCACATTTTAGTGTTCCACATGTTGTCTTTGAGTGTGCAGATGTTTTAACTGAGTTTACAAAGGCTGCAGGAAACAAGTTCTGATGATAAACTGCTAAGACTAAACAAAGCTCCATAAAACCAGAAGCTGTTTTTCTTTACGAGCTGCAGTTTGTCTTCAAGCACGTGCTCAGTTTCATCTGTCAGTACAAAGTTACTCTGGTTCGCAGGCATTTTAAAGCAAAATCTTCCTTATGAAAAATAGATTAGTAGGAGAATATTCGGGTCATTTTAATCAGATTTATGATTAGTCTGTCAAAGGTGTCGCTTCAGGAGTTATGCTACAGTGACCATTTCAGCTCAAGCGGTTTATAGTTGTTCCCCTGGCCCAAATTTCCCGTCTACCACAGAATTTCAGAGGTTTTTAAGGTAAGGATGTATTTCAATAAATTAACGCGTAATTGAAATGTATTAACCATATGTAGCATCGAGGCTGTAATTACCGAGCTGTGACTCCGTGTAACCCCGCAACAGCGATGTAATTGAGACTTTCACATTTAGATTAAATCACGCTGACTTCAAATAAGCGGCGCTTTTCCGGAGGTGCTCCGGCAGCCGCCGGGGGTTCGCTGCTCAGCGGGTGGATCGGCATTTTGGGGAATGTTTTCAAGGCTGAACTTTGGCTCCAGGAGCATCGCACGCCCGGGAAGCAGGTGCTGAGCTGCCCCCTCCCTGCTCTCCCGTGTACTCCCAGCTCCTCACGTTCCTCCAGAGCCGTAATTCAGTTCTTTGGGAAATGACCCCGCGTGGAAGGTCTGGCAGGAAGCGTCCGGGCGCTGCTGCGGGAGATAAGGGATGCTGGGCGGGGAAGGGCTGCCTGGAGGCTGTGCGGAGCCGCACGGATGCGGGAAGCTCCGGCAGCTCCAGCCGGGGCAGCTCCAATTCCTGCCCTAGAAATGGAGCTCGGGGCGGCCTCCGGAGGCGGAGGCAGAGCCCCTGGAGCAGGGCTGTGCCCTCGCACTTGGCTGGAGAGCTGCTGCGCACAGCCGGGACCGACTGGCATCAGCAAGTGCTGGGAAAAAGCGTCCCTGCTCAGCAGGATAGGGCATCGCGTTTAGCCTTGTCGTGGACTGGTTTTACTCCTCCCGTGATCCCCCACCTCCACGCGTGCCTTTGGAAGACCATTACTGAGGCTCCAACCACCAGAGCAGTGGGAGTTTCACCTGGGACCCTTGGAGAGCAGCGGCTAAAGGGGGAGCTTGTCAGAAATTACAGAAAAGGGGGTGTGGTTGCTACAGGGTGGGAAGGGGTTTGCTGGCATCCCTGCCCTGTGTTAGGGCAGGCAGTTCCCAGGGTGTTCAGGCAAGAAGGGATCCCCTCCCTCTCTGCCATAGAGATGTGCCTCCCTCATGGATGTCTAACCCTTCTAAGGGTCACTGCAGATGTCCACGAACACATGAGGAGTCCTACCCTACCCTCGGGAAACCTGCCCGTGGCCCTGAAACCCTCATACCTCCACAATGACATGACCTGGTGTGTGTGGGCAGGGAACCCCCATCTCTTATCTGCAGCCCCCGGGATCCCCCAGGCCAGGACCAGCCCCAAAAGCCTGCCCAGGGCGCTCCTGGTGCTGCTGGCCCTGCCTGCTGCCTCACGGCTGCTCCCTCAGCAGCACAACCCTCCTTTCTGCATCTTTATTTTTGAGGCTTCCTCCGTGACAAGTACAGCATTGAAAGCATCTGGCAAGCTGGTAAAGCAGCATTTAAAAGAGACAGAGAAAAGCACTCCTGTCCTTTGGAGCTGATTTTGCAGCAGAAGGAGGGAGGGGGCAGCTGGGGGGCTGCAGGCCAGGCTGGGCCCTGCTGTGCTTTTGGCACAGTTCTCTGCAATGTCGATCCCAAAAAGTAGGGACAGAGCCAGCCTGGCTCTGGGCTGGGAGCTGTGGTGGTGCCTCTGGTGCTGCTCTGCACCTGAGCTCCCACCTTGCTGCTTGTTTGTGAAGTGCTGAGATGTTGCAGGAACTTGTCATGGTTTCCATGCACAGCTGGGAAGCCACAGTGTTCACTGTGAATGTGCCCCACAGAAGCTGCTCCACAACCTGACACTGGGATTATCACATGCTGGTGCTGTGAAATAAGAGCCAACACTTTGACTTGCTGATCTGTGTAAACATCAGCAAGCAGGACAGAAACATCTTGTTTATTTACATCTGTGCTCTGTCCTCCCATCAAAAGGAGGACAAGGACAAGGCACAGAAAGGAGGTGTTTGTGTACACGTGCCATCAATGATCTTGAAGAAAAAAAGAAGTGCATGTGTGCCTTAACTACTTGGACAGCCTGCAAAGCTGACTGATTCCTAGGGATTTAGCTATGTGAAAATAGCTATTTTGATAACAATACTGTGTGAGAACTGAAGTGTAACTTCAAATACTACTGAGACATCCTCCCCCTGCCTGAAGCAGCTAGCTGAGCCCAGCTCAGTCCTGCTTGGCTGTCACCTCAGTGCCCAGAGGAGAGCTGCCAACTCCAAGCTGAGACCTAACCCGTGTTTGAACCCAGCTCTACCCTTTCCACCTGCTCTGCACTCAGAGTTCAAGTTTCCCGGTTCAGCTCTCAGTTAAGGTGTCAGGACAGCACATCAGAAGCTGCTGAGTGGCTTCCCAGCAGCTGCTGCTGTGGAAAAACACCCCTTGTGTTCCCCATCACAGAGCTCCAGCAGCCAGGCAGGAGTAAGCTGGGAACCCAAACTCAGACCTTGGCTTTTGTAAGGCCGCTCTTGGCACCCACAGTGGTCCCACTGTCAAATTTTCTGCTTAGCAGGAGTCTCCGAAGGGTGGGCTCTGTTTAAGGGTGTTTTCCTCTGCTATATAAAGTGGGCCAGATAGGGAACTTGGGCTTGCTGTGCAGAAGCTGCAGGAGGGCAAGATCCCTGGCTCCATGCAGGCCTGCTCCAGTGAGACCCCTGCAAGCTGAACTGGCTCAGAGTGGGTGTGGAAGCATTTGGGTGTGAGTCAGGCAGGGTTGTTTGTCCCAAGGGCCCAGACTGGGTCCTGTCCCTCTCACTTTGCAGTGTAGGCACAGTCCCTCCCCTTCACAGAGCCCCATGCTGGATGTACAGGCATAATGTGCACATTCAGGGTACCTCTGGATGCTTGGAAACAAAAAATTCCTCTTGATTTCTGTGGGCTGGAATTTACCTTGGGAGCAGCTGTTGAACTGGGTAGTGCCTTTCCTTTCCTGGTATCTCACAGACAGGGAACAGGGCAAGCTTTAGAAATAAATTAATTATTTTCTATGCTCTGGGTGCCCAGATCCATCCATAGCTGGTCACAGGCAACTTGCATTCATCTTAGATTTGACAATACACTTGGCAGCCCTGGAATCAGGTCTGTAAGTTGCTTTTCTCTACACACTTGTGCATTTGTTTTTCTGCTTTGTTTTGTTGCAGATGGGTGCCTTAAAAAGCCCAGAGTTTGCCTACACACCTCCTGCCTCTTGCTCGCTGCACAGCTTGGCACAGCATGGTACCATCCGTGTGCAGCTCTTACCCAAGAGTCAGCTGCTCAAACATGGAAAGATTTCTGAAGATTTTCAGGGGTAAGGCTGAAGGAATCACCCTTTTATTCAAACCCACTGTTGTTTGCAGCATGAAAATAGCACATTCTGGGCATCCTGGAAGAGGGTTATTCCAGGTTGTTTCATTTATTTCAAACCCCAGTGGCATTCATGGTGGGGTAGTGACTGCAGACAGAGTTTGCTGAGCCCGAGGTGACCCATCAGCCGGTGTGGGTTTTGTTGTGCAGATTTGCTTGGCTTGTGGGCAGATGAAAGGTTTTGGACCAGTTTGGTGAAGCACAGCAGCTCTCCTCCATCCTCTTAGGGCTACAGACATCAGCAGAAAGTCACAGAGGTGACCCCGAGCAGAGTATTTCCCCAGAATCTTCTTTCCTTTCACAGCACTGTACAGCCCCACGCTGTGCAGGGGGTTTGTGGGCAGCGGTGCCAGAGCTGAGCACAGCATGGTCACAGCCCTGCAGGGGCACTGCTGCAGCTCTTCCCTTCTCCCCGAGGGACTGGACACCTCAGGGAACTGCTGTGTTCCTCAGAAATGAGAGTTTCTTCTTCCTCATGGCCACAGGGGTTTGGGAGGGAGACATGAGATTCACTGTGTGCATTGCAGAAGGTGCCACTGCTCGTGCAGCTATAAAAAGAAAAATAAAACAAAGGGTTCTACTTTGCATTCCATAAGAAATGTAGGACTGGCAGTTCCCTCCTGTGTCTCCAAATCCAGATCCATTACAGGCAAATGTGCTGTAAAATCCTGCTTATAAATTTGGCAGGCTCTGTCTCAATTACTTCAGTGCTTTTGCCTAAACTCCCAAGTCCTCCCAGTATCCCCAGGGAGGGAGGCTCTTGGAGATCCTCACTGCTGTTTGTGGTGCACTACAGAGATTATGTCAGACACAGAAAGCTGGGAGCATGAGGTGATATTTGTAAGCACCCAAGGAAAAAACTGCCCTTTTCCCATCTTGTTTCAATCCCTTTGGGCAGGGTTAGGACCACAGTCAGGCAGCTGCTCTTAAGTTGTGATTTCAGAAGCACTTTTCTTCTTTCTTTTGCACAAAGAACAACAACAAAATCCATGCAGTCACAGCTCTTTCAAGGATTGATCTTAAAGTTAAGGAGGAGTGGAGGGAGCAGAGGGAGGAGGGCAGCAGGGACTGGGCCAGAGGTGCCCAGCATCCTGCAGAGGGCTGGAGAGAGGGACAGTTCCTGGCTGCTTCTTCCCTCCCTCCCGTGGCCTCTCTCCCAGCCCAGCTGCTGGGACATCCTCCCTGCAACTGAGAGGGAGCCAGAACGTCCTTCCTGTATCATTGCTTTCCTTCAGTGCTTTCCATACCTTCACTTTTAAGGAAAGAGATCAAAATCTGAGTCTCTGCTTTTCCAAATTTTCGTCCCCATTTGAGTTGCACAGGCATTCAAACAAACAAACAAATAAATAGATGTAACCTTCTCCATCCTGTCCCAGATCTTTGCCAGGGTGTCCCATGTGTCAAACATGCAGGCTCAGCCTGGTTCAGGGAGTGGCAGAGGGCAGCTTAAAGCTGATGAAATGAAGATCAGCTGAGCCATGCAGGAACAACCCAGCCCTGGAGAATTCATTGACATATTCTCCTGAGTGAGGGATGTCCTGAGGAGTAATATTCTATGTACTTAATTCCATCAGAATGGTCTTGTCCATTTGTGCCACTCCAACACTTGCAAGAATTGCAGATTATAAAGAACTTTTTGAAGGATTGGAGTGAAGAGGCTACAATGCTTTGAAAAACAGAAACCTGACCAAAGCCAGATTTTAACAAAGACAAGAGAGGAAGAGCTTGAGGAGGAAAAAAAATGGAGTTAAGAATGAAAATGTGTTTATTTTCCAGCTAAGATTAAGCTGCATGTTACAGGGAAATTCGTAAAGGAATTTGTCAGTATTTAAAGGCTTCCGCTTTTTGGGGTTTTTTTCTCCTCTGCCAAATAGTTAATTTAGGCTACAGTAACCAATTACTCCTACACAGTGCTGGAAATGATGGCGAGTAGGACTTGTTTCACCACTGCCAACAATCTGAATATCTCAGCAGCTGTGGAATTTTTGAAGAATCAGGTCCATACCGTGAAAGTGGCCACACACGGGGTGGAAAGAAGAAATAAAGGTGATTCCTGTGCTGATGAATTCCTGGGAACCTCTGGGTTAACAGGAAAAAAAAAAAAGAAAAAGAAAATAAAAAAGGGGAAAAAAGAGCAGAGGAGGAAATAAAATGCAGACTGATTGTTTGTGGTGTTCCAGTCTGGGCAGGAAGCTGCTCCCATGGCACGATCATGACTCTAATTGTGACATGTGGAGACTTGGAGGGAGCACTGCCCTGAAATCACTTTCTAAAGTTTCAGGCTTTCCACTGCCAGCTGTGCTCTGGGGGAGTGTGAGGAGTCAGCCCCTCTGACTCCCTCTGTGTTCCCTTTAATGCTGACTCTTCCATTCCCCTCGATAAAACATGGTAGTTAGGGGACAAAGGTAAAATTAAAGTGACCCCTGTGCTGCAGGTTGGCACTGAGGCCATTATGCTCCCACAGTGCCTTTTGTGTCCTGCTTGTTTTCCTAATTCACTTGTGCTTATTTTTAATGGGTTATTTCATTTTTCTCCAGAAGTAACACATCAAAGAGCTTCTGGTCAGCATCACCTGTGGGATGATAGTGGTATGGGCACAATAGTTTTCCTGCAGATGGTTTTCCTGAGCATCTTTTTTTCAGTGGGTGTATTCCTATTGATCTTCTGAGTTTATAAATGCTCATTTTTACAAAATATTGAGCATACATTTTTTTAATAAAATCTCCTTTAAAATATGGAAAGAACTTCAAAATATTTTCACTTTTTATTAGAAGTACTGTTTTTAATGGGGGAAGGAAACTTCTCCCAAGGTTTCTTTGATGAAGACCAATATAACACTGTGTGTGTGCACGCAAACATGCAGGAAGGAGATCAAAACCATTTCATATATAGAGAAAGCTTGTCTTAGTTTGTGCTTTTTCCAGTTAAGCCTCCTCACCCCATCTGCTTCTTTGCATGACTGACAGCTGATTGCACTTCCTATTTCTAGCATGTTTTCCTGTCAGGTTATCCAGAGCTGCTGCCATTTGGGTGCCACCAGGCTTCCCTGGGGAACACGACCCCATTCAGCCATGGAGCAGAGCCTTCCTGCTCCCAGGGAATCCATCACAACCCAGGGCACAGCTCCCCGGAGGTTTCCAGAGGGGAGAACTGCACATTCGCCAGTGGGGCAGAGGTGGCACAGACTCACCTGGCTCCAAAGGAGCAAGAGCTGCTCCGGAGTTGGCAGCTCCGCTACAGGTGGCACTGGCAGCAGAATGTAGCTGCCTCCTCCTGGCTCTGCCAGCCCGCAGAAAAGTTGGGATGGGCCCATGTAAAATAATTGGCACAGCTGTTTTTATGTTGCTTTTGGGGGGTTTTTGTTGGTTTTTTTTTCGTTTTTTGTTTGGTTTTTTGTTTGGGGGTTTTTTTGCTACAGCAGAGACTAAAAGTTGAGAGCTGTTTTTTCTTTCCAAGCTGATGCTGTACCACAGTCAAGATTTTGATTGATCACCTGCTGTAGGGTGTGGTTGGAGCTTCTATTTAGCTCTTCAGTGTTCCAAATGCTCTGCCTGACCACTCAGGTATTGCAGAAGATTTTTTTTAATATTAATTGCTTGGGTACTCGGACCATGGCATTCTAAAGACGTCTTTAAAATATGGGGTTCATCAGGTGAGCAGATTGGCAGCCCTGAAGTTGTTCAAGTCCATGACTTTACATTGCTGTCCATCAGCTACCAGCTAAAAAAGTGTGTATTTATTTATCTTAGCCACTGCTTGTATGTCCATGGCCTAATGAAAAGCATATGCTCACTAGATTAAGGACATGTAAATTTGTCATCACAAATTCATGCACTGGAGCATAATTAAGTGGAATTTGACTGGCTTTGTAATTTCATGCAACCATCAATTTTGTTCCCCTTATGAAATATTTTAAACATTTTATGATGTGTGTTCATGCCAAGAACTGAGCTACATATTTTTGTTGATGCTGGGTGACATCACCAGCAATACTAAATTTGATTGCCAGAGTCCTTTAGTGTGAATCCATGCTTCAGCAACAGAGGAATCTCTTTAAGCTCTGAGAGCACACCAGCAAGGCAAGTCCCTGGTTAAGGATGGGATTTATGTTCTAGCTGCTGTCCTCAATCACTGTAGAGTACAGATGCAGTACATGCCTTCTTGACCTATTCCAGAAAACAATTCCTGATAATTGTTACAGACATCCAGCAGAATCTCTACACTTCCAGAGCACTGGAAGTCCCATGCATTCCTGGTTTTAGACAGCCCCATCTCCTGCCTGCCCCACACAGACACCATCTGCAGCAGCTGCTTTTCCAGCAGTTCAGGTAGGAGAGGGCACTGGAGCAGACTACTGGGATGCTTGGCTTCGTGCCATCCATCAGTTTCTGCTCTGTTTATTTGAGAGGAACGAGGCCACCTGGGCTTTCTGTCCCCTGTCCCTCAGCCCTGGGCAGGCAGGACACGCTGCACAGGTCTGGGCAGAAACAGCAGGGTGGTGATTTCACACCACGAGCTGGAGGAGCCCTTTACAGTTCAGTTCCTCCACAGCAATGCTCTGCATTAGTGACACAACAGGACAGGAAATAAACTTTTGGCTTCCCCATTTTTTCCAGTTTCTTTTGTTCTGACAGATTTGAAATCTGATAGTTCCACTTCCGTCTTCCTTGATCTGGCTCTTTTTCTGTCCTGCAATAGTTGTGTGGAAATCTCCCCACTTCTACAAAGATGAGTATTCCTAAGAATATGGTTCAGGGCCTGCAGAGGAGAAAATAAAAAACGCAGGAGAATCCCAAACCCTCGCTTGAACAAAAAAAAGGTATTTTTTTCTAGAGAACATTTGTGACTTTTAGCTCAAAGCACCCATTTCACCATAGCCAAAAATTGTGTCAGTATAGGATTCAAAATGCCATTGTTGTTTTGGAGGTTTTTTGTTTTGATAGAGATGCTTATCTCCTTACCTAGACTCTGGCAGTGTGCTTCTTAGATTCTTGAAGGGTGACCTATAAATCCCAGCAATCACTTGCCAGGTTGCTCAACATTTGCATTTCAATGCCATTTCTTCATTTCCACTTCCTTTTTTTAGACGTAACATTTGCACATTTCAGATCTGCTTTAGGCTTCCCTTGCCTGTGTGTTGCTACAGCTGCAAGAACTCTGAAAGTTGCCATTCCTGCCACAGAGAAGTCTGGAGGCAGGCACAAAGGCTGATTATACCTCCCTCTGCCAGGTTTAGACTTTGGGGCATTATCTAGAAAAAGCAGCATACTGACTCTTGCAGGAACCCTTTATTTTGCAGCTTATTTTCTCTTTTCAATCCAAGTATAAAAAGCAGTGCTCAGTCTTCAGTTCTGACTCAGGATTCTCTCCTTCAGAGGTATCAGCACTTGTTGAGAACAGCTTGGGTACCCCCCAAGCCAAATCCTGACGATATCAGACCAAGGTCTGAAGACCCAATCAAATGCACCTCACCCTTTGTGCCAGAGGCGAAGCTCCCCAAAGAAAACTCTCTGTGGTGATCAGATCAATAATCCTGCAGCAGTCACACCCTCAATCCCACTGACAGCACTGTGGAGCCTTTCCCAGCCTGGTGAAAGCTGATTGCTGCTGAATATTGGAAACAACCCTCCCGCCCTTCTCACTCTGGGCACGCAGGATCCCAATCCCAGCTGTTACTTTCCTTGCATCCCCTTCCTGCCTTGGCTTCTCACTGTTGTCTTCCTTCACAGAACTTCACCTGACAGCAGTTTCGCTCATTCCTATTGTACACAGAACCTATGATTTCTGCCGTATCACATGAATCTTCTTACAATTTATGCTCTTGGGGTGATTTATTTAAAGAGATCAATCAAGAGCAGGTCTGGTAGTGTTGATGGCACTTTCATTCTAATTAACTTAATTCTAAGTATGAAAAGCTATTCCTGGCTCAGTGATCAGGATTGTAATTGCCTGTTTGATTAGCAGTTATGGACCAATATTGTTGTATAACGAAGTGTGTGTGGCTTTCCTAACTCAAACGAAAGTACAGGGGCTCTGAAGTGGTTCAAAATGCAGCCTGTGCTGCACAAAGCACTTGGTATTTAAGACACAGCACACGACAGTGCTCAAAAGCACCTTTAGTACCAGCTGGAGGCCTACAGCCAGGAGAAGGAACAAATGCGGTGCTAACAGGAGAAGTGGGAATTGCAATTCGCCCTTCACAGTAGTCTAAGATCAGCTTTAAAAAGTAAAATTAGAGCCTACACTAGCAGCTGGGGGAGAGCTGACAGGCAGAGACCATCTCAAGGCAGGTCCTGCATTTAAACAAGTTCTACAGTGCCAACTTCAGACTGACTAAACCACAGCTGCTAAATACCATTAATTACACAGTCCCTTTAAACAACTAGCTCCTGTAAAACTCTACCAGTATCTGAAGTGGACTGCTAATCTGATCAAACCTCTGAATCCATTGTTACAGATGACAGAATTGTTATTTAGATACGGCACTGGCAATATTTAGATACTGTATTAGCAATTTAGATAATGTATTAGCAAATCTCATGATCATCATTGGCATAATCACTGTCCTACCCCTCACAGCTGGCCAAGAGCCCTCCCTTGACAGCTCTGCCATGGTGTATTACAGGATGTTCAATAATTACATTCCTGTCAGAGAAACTGCCAGTGCAACTCTTCCTATCTATGGGTATCAATTATCCAGATTAAATGCCATTTAAAGTAATTTCAAGTGATTTTAACATACAATGAACTGGATTTCTTGGACTCAGGCAAACCTGCAATTTGTTCAATTCAACCCGAATCACTGTACAGGATCTCCAAGACACGAACGACTTCAAAGCCACCAATTCGGACACTCCCAGTAAATGAGACTAATTGAGTGAGAATCTCTTTTCTGCAAGTGGAACTATTACCTCCTAACAGAAGGGAAAGTTAAGCACGTTAGAGAACAAGATGATAAAAAAGTAGTTCCCATTCATGGTGCTGTAGTCTGGAAGATCTCCTTTGACCACAAAGGAGTTTCTAAGAAGGAGGCAGCTCTAAAAGAGACCTGAGCCAGAGATCAACCACATGTTTTAACTACTTTCACTGTCTGGTTTAGGAAAATCCACAGAGGACAATTTTTCTGTGAAGGACAGTTAAACCTAAACTGCTGCAGGCTTAGGGCCACTGTCACACATCAGATGCTGCCACACCTGCCCTGGTCACCCAAACAAATCCTAAACAGAAGTAGCCACATCTGCAAAGCCACAATGAATTAATGCATTCCAGAACAACTGTTCTTTGTTTTATTGAATGGTTGAAGCAGGACTATAATCCAGGTATACTTAAATCAAATGTTGGTCCACTCTTATAATCAAAAATAACTGATTTTTTATAATAACATCAACACAAATGGAAGGAACATGAAGCATCATAACAGGAACCTCCAACTGTAGGTGACGTTAGACCACGATCAGACTGGTGCTACTTCAGGATTTACAGACTGCACTGTACAGACCAGCCACACCAGTGTTACTCACCTCCCAATCCCTGAAGTTCCGGGGGAAGGATCCTTCTGTGTACAGCTCACCTCGGAGCCATCAACATGAGACCAAAATGCCATTTGTGCTACTAGAGTCTGATAGAAATACTTCTATATGTAGTATTTTACTGAAGAATATTTGCTATACTCTCTGAAGTTACATACAACCATTATAAATATTTACATCAAACATTTACAGCTGGTTCATAATATACAACACAACAGTTTAGCTATAGTTTTTAATCTTCCAGTGTAAAAGTTTCAAACAACGTGTTGCTATCGTAATTTCAATTTATCTGGTTTGCACAGGCACAGGCAGTACAGGGCATTTCAAAAACTCATGTTACATGATAAAAATAATGGAATGATGTCGCTTTAATAACAATTACTCTGGGGAGTGTTGTTTTGGTTTTTTTAAACAAGCAGATTTCAACTTCTAAATCCCATCTGGTGCTACTACTAACATTTAAAATAGTCTTGATAGGGGGAAAAATACTTAGAAATAAATACACCCTTAAAAAACTTCCACAATTTACCATGTCAGAATATTTGTTTTCCAAACAGGTTAAAGGAGAACTTGCTCTTCATCATCTTCCTGCACTGAAATACAGTGCACTTCAATCCATTCTTATCTTCTGATTTGTCATCCTGTAAATAATGCTGTCATAGCCAGGATCCATGTTCCAGAGGTTGTAGGAGATAACTATCACAGCTAAAGCCAGACCTATCATCATCCACAGAATAATGTTGAAGATCACAGAGTAGTCGTAGTTATACGGATAGGCAAGGTTATATGGATTTTCTTTTTTAGGCTGCAATAAAGAAAATATTTATTACTTTAAAGTGAGCTTGCACACCAAACATTTTCACTTCGTCCAAAGTCTGAGCAACCTAAATAGGAGAGATGCATTTTTGTCTAGACAAATCTGATGCAAGGCCACAGAATTCAAAAAGGTGATTATGTGAGTGGCATCAGTGGAATCCAAAAGAAGAGAGTGACAGGAAAATGAAATCCAACGTCCTGAACCTGGGGCAGAACAACCCAGGTGACAGCACAGGCTGGGGACTGAGCAGCTGGGCCGCAGCACTGCAGAGAGGGACTGGAGCTCCTGGTGGACAAGGGGAACGGGAGCCAGCAGTGAGCCTCTGGAATGACACAGAGCAGCTGCGTCCTGGACTGTGCCTGGAGTCCAGCAAGCAAGCTCAGGGAAACATGCTTTCCCACAGCTGGGAGACAGGACTTGCATGCACCGGGGAGACAACACAGAAAGGCAAATTCTAACAAGGCATAAGGGAAGAAGTTTTCACTATGAAAGTGGTTAAAGCTTTGGAGCAAGAGGGGCTGTGGGACTTCCAGGGATGGACTTTTCAAGAACTTGGCTGGACAAGAACCTGAGCAACCTGACCTAGCTCCTAAATTCATCCTGTTTTGAGCAGTGGATTGGACTGGATGACCTCCAGAGCCCTCCTCAAGGGAAGTTACTGAATGATTAAGTGAAGATCAAGACAAGTAAGTAAGCTGCACCCACACCTAAGTCACAGCCAGTATTTTAGTCCTTAAAAAAAGTTATGCTCAGGTGAGGAAGTGATACAATTTGGATCACTTTTAATAAATGAGAGAGAGAAAAGTGTGCCTCTACTACCTGTGAAGACTGGAGAATGGAGCGAGTCTTCCTTGAGAGGGCAGAGTTAAACTCCTTCACAGCCACCACTTCTACTACTGCATTCCCACCATACAGATTAAACATCTCATCTGCAAACTGGGAAAGAAAAGGTGGTTTGATTAAAAGCCTAGACTGTAGCCAGGAATTAAGCAGAGTTTTGTCAGCAAGATGTAGTAAAACAAGAGACATCAGCGTCAGGAATAATTACGGAAAGCTGTAAAAGCTTACGCTATTTTAGAATTTCACTAAGTGCCAACTTTCCAAGGTTTACAAGGCCTCTTTCAAACCCCCAATCACTGCTCAGCAGACTGTAGCTCATGCCTATTTTCTGGGCTGAAACTTACTCTTTTATCCCTTTTACAAAAGGCCCATCCCCACATCATTTCCTAATTGTGTGTCTGTCAGTTACAACAAAATATTTAGGTTCTCCAACCCCCACTGGGAAATTATGAACCTGAATATTTTAATCTGGTCCAAACGCTAATACGGCTAATATTTAAATAAATTTGCTTAAGGTCAAAGAGGCCGAAGAGCAGTGCTTAGAGGAAACAGGTATTTGGCTTAGCAAACTGATGTTTTTTATCACACTTTGTAAACTCTCAAAAGTGACTGATTTTAATAAAAATTTAACTAATGATTACGTAAGACCTGCTGAAGAATTACTTTCTTGAGCACACTGATGGATGAACAGCAGTTATTTTAAAGTCTTAGAAATTTACGTTTACACAGTTTTGTGGGCAAGGGTAAACTAACCACTGCACTCTGGGATAAAGATTTTTCCACATTTCCAAGAGCCAGTTTTTGTGAGACATTCTGGTAGTTTCAAATGCAAGGTGTTTGTTTAAGAAGTACAAACATATTAAGTCATGTTGATATACGGTTTTCAATACACCCCTACTCCTTTATGCAAAATATCTAAACACGTTGCAGAATCTGTCAACACTTTCCAGGGAGCTAAACTGTAACATTCAATTTTATAACCAAACAACAGCATTTTAAAAACCAAACAACAACAAAAACAAGCATGAGGCAAGCCATCACTAATGAAGTGACATCTCACGCCTTTGTAGTTAACACAAAAAATATTTTCTTAGTATTATCATGAGTTTTGTTCATTAGGCAGAAAATATACCTTTTGCAAAGAGTCTACAAGAATTTGAGAGGCATCCTTGAACTGCTGAGAGTCTTCCCCATACCGTTTTCCAACCTCTTCCAAACCAGACAGTTCCAGGGAATACAGGTCTGGAGAGTGATCTTTGGCTAAGTGCTTGTGTCGAGACAGCTTTGGCACAACATTGAGGGCAGAAAGACATTAATCCATACACAGGTTACTTTAACAACACATTGCACAAAACCAATTTACTTGGACTAATCCAGTCTCACTTTCTACAGTCATATTCCATATTAATTAGGAAATGGAATTTCTTGCAAACTGAACTAAAAGATGTCCATAATTGTTTCTTTTTTTAATTCTACAGAAGAAAGCAGATGATCATTATGTAGCATCTGTTCCCAGCATGAGGTTACATACATGTAATAGAGAGCTGTACTAAAAAGAAATAAAATACTTATTGACATCAGAATCCTTGTTCTGTAATAGCTATGGAATAAAACTTGGAGAAAAGAAAAATGCGTAACTACAAGACTTAAACACTAAAATTTCCTTCTTTGAAGCTGGCCCTTGCAAAGCTGAGTAAGCTGCAACCTCTACCTTGTGTTGCCCATGTACAAAAGTAGTTTATTTAAGGAGTATCATCCCATACATAAAACCCAACCAATACAATCCAAATTATCTCAAAAGAGTGCAGTGACATTCTTGCATTTCTACAGGTGAGAAGATGCAGCACTAATATTTGCCTGCACTTGACAACAGTCTCTGAAAACAAGGAATTTAACCCCATCTTCCCAATCACTTAAACTGCAGCATTTCTAGCCTGCAAGACAAAACCAAGCTGTTCCACCTCATTTTCTCAAGAGCCCCACTTCTCTCCACTAGCCCTTCACCTAATGTGAATATTTGAGCTTTTCCACAACTCTTTCTTTCACTTCAGTAGTTAAGGCCTGCAGCTTAAAGGACACAAAGAAAAAACCAAACCAAAAGGAAACAAAGACCCTCAGACCACTGACCCACTAAAACAAACCCTAAACCACAGCAAGACAGCAGCTTCTTAGTAAAAAGATCCTCAGGATTAAAAACTCACCCCTCCATTGGTGCATTTCTACCACCATCACTATTCATGGCACTAATGTCACTCCAGTCTTTTCAGATAAAATGGTATTTTGAAGTAAAATGGTGAACAGGCCAAAGAACATGTTCTTAACTACCGTTATACTCCTCAAGTAGGAAAACAAAGAAAGCCCCAGCAAATTCTTCACTGAGTATTTCCTGCGTCTTTGGGTATGGAGAAACAGCAGCTCAGAATTCCCCATTCTGACCAAACACAATACAAAAGAAAACTACAGATGACTGAGGTTGTCATTCACAATTGCAGTGATGGGGCTGATACAAACAGAATGCATTATTTAAACCAATGGAACCAGCTGATGACACACTAGAATATGTACCACTGGTTGCCAGGTATCCTGGCTATGGCTTCTCTACCTTTAAGGATCTCTGAAGTTTGTGACACAAGACAAGGGAAAATGTTTCAAAAAACCTTACCAGGCTTGTAATATCATGTAGGACTTGAAGTTCTGACAGAAAAAGCAAATCAACCTGGGGAAAGAGGCAGAAAGAGACAGGTATTTCTTTTGATGAAACCCAAGTTAGGGAAGTCTTGTTTTGTTGCAAGTATTTTATAACAGTTATCTCCTACAACATCAGAACATGTTAGAAGGAAATAACTCTTTCAATAAAGTTACTTAGGAAAAAACCTTTAAACTTAGTTAATAGAATTCAATTAGAAAAAAATTTAGGAGTGGGCTCTCTTAGGCAGAGAAAGAGGAATGAAAGAGCAGGAAAGGAGAAAAGCACAAGCTAGCTAAGAATATTAGAACAAAACCCCATAGAAGTTCCCGCTGATGAATGTTTCTTACCTCGTTGTTCCTGCTGAGGGAGTTGAGAGGGAGGGAGCTGAGGATGGAGCTGTCCTGGAACAGGCGGTTCCGCAGCTGGCGCAGGGTGACGGAAAGGTCCTCGAACACGGCGTTGGCCTTGCCCACCATGTACACCCTCTGCAGGAACAGCCACTGGTTACTGACAGCAGAGCTCCTGTTCAGCCTCTCCATTTTCACACTAATAACCAACCATGCTTGCAATCTCCAACCCAAATTTCATGGGATCAAATGGGATTGCTCCAGCCACACAAGGGGAAAGAGGTTTCACCATTTGGAACACGTGGAACCAGGAGTGAAGCAATACTCACTTCCTCACTGGGCGCCAGCTGCAACACCACGGGCGTCTCCTCCGAGAACAGAGTATGGATGGCATTTGCAACGCTGTCCAGGCTGAAAGGAACGGCCTGGAAGACAAAGTCTAGTTAGATTTTTGGGTTAAACAGGGGCTACTGATCTTAACTAAAGAAGTCTGGAAAAGTAAAGGGAATGCACATTTCCAAAGTGGTAATAAATAATAGGAACCTATGGGCAAAGCAAAACATTACCTGTGTATCTATGAACAGACATTTTATTTATGTGGCAGACAACACATTCCTAAGAACTCCAAGGCATCATGACTGTGAATTAAGAGGCTTATTTAGGCTTAGAGTATAGCCTTGTTTATCAGTAAAACAACACCAACAAATATAGAAGCAATGCAAAAGGGGAAACAATCTCGCTGCAAATGGCAAGTTTTGAACCACAGAAAACTGATGGGCGAAAATATACCAGCAGAAAGACCAACTGCTGAAACAAAAAAAGAGACATATTTAAAAAACCTACTAAAATTAGAAGAAATGCTAGCACAGTACAGTGCCATTACTGGCAAGCTAATAGAACTGTTAGTTTTTCTAAACACCTACTTGTGGGTTTTATCAAAAAAAGAAACAGAATGGCACATTTCCATTCACTACTTAAAGTGTCCTACGAGAGAAGAGGCAACGGCATAAATTTAAACCCAGGAAATTTTAACTTAACACAAGAATCAAGTTTTCTACTCCAAGGGTGGTCAAACACTGGCAGAGGTTGCCCAGAGGTCATGGACTCTCCATTTGTGGGGATGCTCATGCCCTGACTGAACACAGTGCTGGTCAGCCTGCTCTGGCTGAGCCTGCTTGATCAGGGCATTGGATGAGATGATTTCCAGAGCTCCCTTCCAACCTAAAGGATTCTGTGTTGCTGTGACAAGCCTGAGAAGCCTTAGCAAAGACAGACAGTGATAGGTAAATGTAACATCTATTGATTTCTTCTTGATACAGTATAAGGGAATGTTGTCTCTAAGTGCTGTATTTCACAGTCAAGTACTTGAGGACAACTCAAAAGACCACTTAGAGGGCAATACAATACATCAAAAAATCAACACCATATAAAATGTTATCACATACTCAGCTAAAGTGAAAAACTTAACAATTCTGATTTTGAAATATTAAGTTACCATGGGAAGAAGTGGACTGGTACAGACATTAAAATTAGCTGTCTTTCATCAAGGAGAACATGCTTTGGTCAAACAAATTACTGAACTCAACAGAGGAAGCCCTGGGGGATCTCAAAGGCCTCCTACCTTGTACAGAATCCTGACGAGATTATTGATCTACACAGCCTGATCCATCATTTTAGGGGATATGCAAACTTCAAGTGACGTAGGAAATAAGTGAACATGGGGGGCTACAGCAGAAAATCATGTACTTGTCATGGGACCACAGGAGTCCCAGGAATCAGAGGCAGTTCCAGATGTGGATACTCACATTGTCAATGGGGTAGGAAAACCCCTTCACAGGCAGCTTGTCCACGCCCTTCACTGTCACCAGCACAGTGGCTCGTGGTCGGTGGAACAGATCACCCACTGCCAGCCCAGGCCAGGGGAGGTCCTAGTGCAAAATAGCAAAAAAAAAGTTGTATTTCACAGGCAGAGAGAAGAGTTCTTCCCACTATTAAAGCAAAACAACTTATTAGCCTGTTAATGCCTCTGTGCAGGACAGCCTATTGGAAATTTCACGGAGAAGTAAGTTAATACCAGACTGCTTTCACCTTCAGGAATGCCTCCAGTCAACCACAAAGGAACTGTTGGTTTAAAAGCTGCCAGCAGCTTCATAGCAAAGTCTACACTAAGAAAATATTATATATAATGGATACATGAAGAGTTATTTCCCATAATTAAATCATAAATACTTCAGTCTGTGTTTAGTAAGTGAAGACTGAACTTAACCCACTAACATCTTGATATTTTCAGTACAAGAAAGAAACAGGGTGGAAAGGAAGGGGAAGAGAGGGAACTGTCAATCACAACAGACAACTAAACTAAAATGTACAAACTTGCACAGAAATGTAGAAAGATTTCTTACTAGCTTACTACAATTACAAAACAGTAAGAGTATGGTGGAGGCTACCTGACTGGTTTATTCAGGCACAAAATACAAATTAATCTGTCTGGAATAAAGGTGAAGAGATTTCCCCATTTGTGTAAATGACGTAACTGCTTTTTTTTTTTTTTAAAGCCAATTTAATTACATTTTAGAATTAAATGTCTTTGACATTATGATTTGTATCACCTCACAGAAACAAAGAAAAAACCTTTTAAAGCATCACCAGGGACAAAAATGGGGTTTGGTTTTGTTTTCCTTTAACACAGCAGGAATACTGAATGATGCTTCCTGAGAACTCCCTGTGTAATGCAGTAAGAATTCCAAATTCTCTGCAGTGGACTTTCTGCAGTCAGTTTATGTTCCTAGACTACAGCTTTGATGTGAGCTGCAGAAGGAATGCCTGGACCCTGCAGCACTCTCCTACCAGGGCTGGAAGCTGCCCACACAGTGATCTCTGCCTTACGGACAGCTTCCAGTAACTCTCAGTTCCAGGGCTGAACAGAATAATCATTCCAACACTTCCCTCCCTGCCTGCTTCTAGAATTTGAAGTAATAGAGAACTATTTCTAAAGGATGCTACAGACCTATTACAGCAAATTAATCCCAAGCACATATGAATCCAAAGGCACAGAGTGAGTACTGAAACACTATTTTCCATGATAAAAATGACGTATCTCTGGAGGACCACGATGCCAAATGGCCAGAACAGGCCAAACATCACTTTTTCCCTGGGTGTCTTTATATGCAACACACATAATACCATTCAATATACAGGTTTTTCTTGATAAAATAACAAAATTTGCTCCTTAGTCGTACTGCTCATACAAGTTAGTTACTAGTTTGATGACCAAAAAAGCAGAATTAGTTGACAGCAAGGTATTTCAAATTCCAGAACACAGGCTAAGCAGCCTTGCATTCAAATCAGCCTTATCAGACCTCTTTCCTATAATTGATGTATGGAAGAAATGAGAACTGGCTGCCCTCACCAGCACTGTGAGAATGCCTCAGCCTGCAGATTTCAGTATCCGGCTGCACACAGACACTGCCAAAGACATCTGGCTATAACACTTTCATCCACCGCTTCAACAGCCACTCATCCCTGCTGAAGCCCAGCAAAAAAATTCAGTAGGCAAGATGGAATCAATCCAAGGGCTCCTGCTCATGTGTCCCACTTCAAACGTTGCTAAAGTTGTATTTGAATACTCAGTGTGGAGAAACACTACCACAAATCACGTTTTCAAGGCTTTGGATTACTTCCTAAGCAGCCAACCTGCTTGTTCTAACTGCTCAGCAGACAGCTTGCTGACCTGACAAAATGCCTGCCTTGCCAAGCCATTTCTCACAGTCTTCAGAGTACTCGGGAGCAGAGCCCTACAGAGAGCCTGTGTGCAAGAAGTGACAGCAGTTCCACAGATTCTCAGTTTGTGACCATGGATGGGGGCGATACAGCACACAGCTGGGTCTCAGAGGAACTGGGGAACAGCTCTGGAAAGCCTCTGCAGGCTTCCTTCTACAGCTGGTGACTCAAATCAGCCAGCCAGCACAGCCTCTGGCTGCTCATATGACCCGCACAGCTCCATCTTGGAAACCACCTCTGACAAGTCAAAGATTCCTCGAGACAAACAGGGCAATATTTTATACATTCCAGCACATGACAGGAAGATTTGCATCTTGAGTGAGCAGGTCTGTAGCTTTAGAGGTGTTTCACAATCAAGATCTGGAACGTACTTCTTCAACAGAAAAGCCCATGGTCAACGCAGCAACATCCGGGATCCGCTCGCCGGGAATCGGCCAACTTCCCTCTCGGAAAACAACCGACTGAGGTGAACGTAAGATACTGAATTCACCGCCACGCACACCTAAAAAACAGACATAAAAAGCTGTCAGAGCCCCCCTTTACATAATGTGGGAAAAGAGCATATTTGAGCTTTCATTCCTTCTTCCTCCCTCTCATGCCTATCAGTTTACGTAAAGCAAGGAATGAGAACTGATCGTTTTAATGCCCTGGAATACAACATAAGGTTTCTATAAAGCAATGACTGAGAATGAACAGATCCATCCCAACAAAAGCAGGACAATTATTCAAACAACAGCACAGCACAGTTCTGTGTAACAAGCTGCAAGTACTGTTGCAGTTCAGACCGGGTAAAGTGAACTCTCGGTGGAGACAGGCAGACTCCAAAATCCTGTCAGGCTCACAGTGCACCAACACAGCTCTGTTTGCTTCCAGGACTGCTTGGCACAAGCAGGCTACAGCCAGAGCCACTGAGCCCAGAGCTGGGAAGTCCAGTGGAATTTGTCAGTGCTGGACTACACCAGGCACTGCCGGGACAAGCTGGTTCCTGCAGGACAGCTCCAGTGTCCCTGCTCTGCCTCCTCCACCTCATGACGCTGTGAGATGTTTGTCCTCCTTGGATGCAGCGCTGGACCTGAGCTGATTGTGTGGAGCCACAATTTGCAACACTTCTCCTGCTGGGTTTTCACTCATCTGGGATCCCCCTTCACTCTCTTCCCCATCACCTTGAACAGCAAACTTGACTAAAAGCATATTTCTAAACTGCTTTATGATGACAGTAATTAACTGAGTAATAAGGTCAAGAAGCACTCCACAGAAATAAGAGAAGGGCTTGTTTCAACCTGACTTCCTATATTAAAGTCACTTAGGCAGAGCTGCAATACTGTGTACACCAAAATTTATCTAAATAAATTTTAAAACTTATTTGGTGTATCTAAGTAGTAACATGCACAATGCAAAATTTCAGGCATATGCTCTCCAATGAGCAATCTGAGTAGGTTTCCACCAGAAAACTGTTTTGATACAAGAAAATCAAGTAACAGAGTAATAACTACTTGCAGGCCTCCAAGTTCTAATTATACAATGAGTCTGACTGCATACCTCAAAATTGCATGAGTAAGGTAACTGTCTAAAGAAAATAAAAGTATTTATTCATATGATCACTGAAAATTGGTTACCAATCCAAGCAGTGACATACAAGTTTTCCAGGGCAGCCACAAATCTAAAGGCTATTTAAAAAACAAAGCAGTAGTAAATTGATGTGTTGCACAGCTAAAAGCTTCCCTAACATTATTTTAACTAATGTGACCTTGAAGATGCTGTTTCAAAGCCTGGCTCATGATCATGCATACAAATGTTGACAGTAAACCTGAGCTATGTTATGATAAACACACTAAAGGACAAAGTTCTGAGATGCAGGCTGGGGAGGGGGGCAAAAGGAAGGAAAGGCCACACCAACCAAGGTACATAGAGCAGATTCAAGAATTTTTTATTTCAAGTGATGAGTTCCTTGGGTGGCCTGCTACTAATTTTAATGGTGGATCAACCCACATTTTGAAATGCAGAGATGTTTCCAGACCAACTTCTTTAAGCAGGAATTTACAAAATGGCTACAAATCCACAGGATTTCACATGCTGCTCTCCACAAGGCTGCTACACAGATGCCTCTTAAACGCCTCCAGGCCTGGTGACTCCATCACCTCCCTGGGCAACCTATTCCAATGCTTCACCCTGGCAGTGAAAAATTTTTTTTCCAATATCTGATCTGAATCCCTCTGTCTCAGCTTATAAAATTGGATTTTACTATCATTTATATACAACATAAATGAAATTAATAAATAATTATATTACATGAAAATATACATGCGCATTATAGGAAATATACAACATATTATCTCAATTTATATAATAATTATATTATATAATTATAAAATAATTTTTATAACATATTTACGTAATAAAACTACAGAAATTTATAATTTAACATAAACCAGCCCTTGGATTGAAAGGGAGAGGATGAAAGGGTTCGAGCACCGTCTCTGGAGGTGGATGGGAGGAGGTGGGGGCAGGGAGCTGCAG